>OY284496.1:28382468-28504019 GCA_958336395.1 Ctenicera cuprea
ATTTCAGAGTTTCGGTCAATATGGTTATGTATACTGCAAAGTTATAATTTTTTGTAATTTTTTAATATCATAACTGTGAAATTTGCATTTCTATGCGAAAGTTCGGTTTTTATATTCATGTTTGAAAGTTTTAAGAGGGAAGTTAGTCATTTTTTTATATTTATACTCGAATTTATATTTTTCAGACAAAATGGTTTTGTATACTGCAAATTTCTTTGCGAACTATCAGTTTTCAAACGCACAATTCAGAGTATCGGTAGAAGAGGTTCCTATTTGTTGTGGGCATCGGAAAATTTCTAAGAACCACCGTTACAGCAAAACAGACTTAAATACTACCCTCGGGCTAGTTAGCTATTTTTAAAGTAAAACGGTAGACTAGTTGGCGTTTTCGCCACAGAGGTCAATTATTTTCAGACATAAAACGCCAGGAAGTCTATAAATCTTCAGACTTTTTTTAGATAGATAGATTATTTTTGATAGATATTGCAACTCCTATGCGAAACTTAAATTTTCATGCTCAAATTTCAGAGTTTCGGTCAATATGGTTATGTATACTGCAAAGTTATAATTTTTTGTAATTTTTTAATATCATAACTGTGAAATTTGCATTTCTATGCGAAAGTTCGGTTTTTATATTCATGTTTGAAAGTTTTAAGAGGGAAGTTAGTCATTTTTTTATATTTATACTCGAATTTATATTTTTCAGACAAAATGGTTTTGTATACTGCAAATTTCTTTGCGAACTATCAGTTTTCAAACGCACAATTCAGAGTATCGGTAGAAGAGGTTCCTATTTGTTGTGGGCATCGGAAAATTTCTAAGAACCACCGTTACAGCAAAACAGACTTAAATACTACCCTCGGGCTAGTTAGCTATTTTTAAAGTAAAACGGTAGACTAGTTGGCGTTTTCGCCACAGAGGTCAATTATTTTCAGACATAAAACGCCAGGAAGTCTATAAATCTTCAGACTTTTTTTAGATAGATAGATTATTTTTGATAGATATTGCAACTCCTATGCGAAACTTAAATTTTCATGCTCAAATTTCAGAGTTTCGGTCAATATGGTTATGTATACTGCAAAGTTATAATTTTTTGTAATTTTTTAATATCATAACTGTGAAATTTGCATTTCTATGCGAAAGTTCGGTTTTTATATTCATGTTTGAAAGTTTTAAGAGGGAAGTTAGTCATTTTTTTATATTTATACTCGAATTTATATTTTTCAGACAAAATTTTTTTGTATACTGCAAATTTCTTTGCGAACTATCAGTTTTCAAACGCACAATTCAGAGTATCGGTAGAAGAGGTTCCTATTTGTTGTGGGCATCGGAAAATTTCTAAGAACCACCGTTACAGCAAAACAGACTTAAATACTACCCTCGGGCTAGTTAGCTATTTTTAAAGTAAAACGGTAGACTAGTTGGCGTTTTCGCCACAGAGGTCAATTATTTTCAGACATAAAACGCCAGGAAGTCTATAAATCTTCAGACTTTTTTTAGATAGATAGATTATTTTTGATAGATATTGCAACTCCTATGCGAAACTTAAATTTTCATGCTCAAATTTCAGAGTTTCGGTCAATATGGTTATGTATACTGCAAAGTTATAATTTTTTGTAATTTTTTAATATCATAACTGTGAAATTTGCATTTCTATGCGAAAGTTCGGTTTTTATATTCATGTTTGAAAGTTTTAAGAGGGACGTTAGTCATTTTTTTATATTTATACTCGAATTTATATTTTTCAGACAAAATGGTTTTGTATACTGCAAATTTCTTTGCGAACTATCAGTTTTCAAACGCACAATTCAGAGTATCGGTAGAAGAGGTTCCTATTTGTTGTGGGCATCGGAAAATTTCTAAGAACCACCGTTACAGCAAAACAGACTTAAATACTACCCTCGGGCTAGTTAGCTATTTTTAAAGTAAAACGGTAGACTAGTTGGCGTTTTCGCCACAGAGGTCAATTATTTTCAGACATAAAACGCCAGGAAGTCTATAAATCTTCAGACTTTTTTTAGATAGATAGATTATTTTTGATAGATATTGCAACTCCTATGCGAAACTTAAATTTTCATGCTCAAATTTCAGAGTTTCGGTCAATATGGTTATGTATACTGCAAAGTTATAATTTTTTGTAATTTTTTAATATCATAACTGTGAAATTTGCATTTCTATGCGAAAGTTCGGTTTTTATATTCATGTTTGAAAGTTTTAAGAGGGAAGTTAGTCATTTTTTTATATTTATACTCGAATTTATATTTTTCAGACAAAATGGTTTTGTATACTGCAAATTTCTTTGCGAACTATCAGTTTTCAAACCCACAATTCAGAGTATCGGTAGAAGAGGTTCCTATTTGTTGTGGGCATCGGAAAATTTCTAAGAACCACCGTTACAGCAAAACAGACTTAAATACTACCCTCGGGCTAGTTAGCTATTTTTAAAGTAAATCGGTAGACTAGTTGGCGTTTTCGCCACAGAGGTCAATTATTTTCAGACATAAAACGCCAGGAAGTCTATAAATCTTCAGACTTTTTTTAGATAGATAGATTATTTTTGATAGATATTGCAACTCCTATGCGAAACTTAAATTTTCATGCTCAAATTTCAGAGTTTCGGTCAATATGGTTATGTATACTGCAAAGTTATAATTTTTTGTAATTTTTTAATATCAAACTGTGAAATTTGCATTTCTATGCGAAAGTTCGGTTTTTATATTCATGTTTGAAAGTTTTAAGAGGGAAGTTAGTCATTTTTTTATATTTTACTCGAATTTATATTTTTCAGACAAAATGGTTTTGTATACTGCAAATTTCTTTGCGAACTATCAGTTTTCAAACGCACAATTCAGAGTATCGGTAGAAGAGGTTCCTATTTGTTGTGGGCATCGGAAAATTTCTAAGAACCACCGTTACAGCAAAACAGACTTAAATACTACCCTCGGGCTAGTTAGCTATTTTTAAAGTAAAACGGTAGACTAGTTGGCGTTTTCGCCACAGAGGTCAATTATTTTCAGACATAAAACGCCAGGAAGTCTATAAATCTTCAGACTTTTTTTTAGATAGATAGATTATTTTTGATAGATATTGCAACTCCTATGCGAAACTTAAATTTTCATGCTCAAATTTCAGAGTTTCGGTCAATATGGTTATGTATACTGCAAAGTTATAATTTTTTGTAATTTTTTAATATCATAACTGTGAAATTTGCATTTCTATGCGAGAAAGTTCGGTTTTTATATTCATGTTTGAAAGTTTTAAGAGGGAAGTTAGTCATTTTTTTATATTTATACTCGAATTTATATTTTTCAGACAAAATGGTTTTGTATACTGCAAATTTCTTTGCGAACTATCAGTTTTCAAACCCACAATTCAGAGTATCGGTAGAAGAGGTTCCTATTTGTTGTGGGCATCGGAAAATTTCTAAGAACCACCGTTACAGCAAAACAGACTTAAATACTACCCTCGGGCTAGTTAGCTATTTTTAAAGTAAATCGGTAGACTAGTTGGCGTTTTCGCCACAGAGGTCAATTATTTTCAGACATAAAACGCCAGGAAGTCTATAAATCTTCAGACTTTTTTTAGATAGATAGATTATTTTTGATAGATATTGCAACTCCTATGCGAAACTTAAATTTTCATGCTCAAATTTCAGAGTTTCGGTCAATATGGTTATGTATACTGCAAAGTTATAATTTTTTGTAATTTTTTAATATCAAACTGTGAAATTTGCATTTCTATGCGAAAGTTCGGTTTTTATATTCATGTTTGAAAGTTTTAAGAGGGAAGTTAGTCATTTTTTTATATTTTACTCGAATTTATATTTTTCAGACAAAATGGTTTTGTATACTGCAAATTTCTTTGCGAACTATCAGTTTTCAAACGCACAATTCAGAGTATCGGTAGAAGAGGTTCCTATTTGTTGTGGGCATCGGAAAATTTCTAAGAACCACCGTTACAGCAAAACAGACTTAAATACTACCCTCGGGCTAGTTAGCTATTTTTAAAGTAAAACGGTAGACTAGTTGGCGTTTTCGCCACAGAGGTCAATTATTTTCAGACATAAAACGCCAGGAAGTCTATAAATCTTCAGACTTTTTTTAGATAGATAGATTATTTTTGATAGATATTGCAACTCCTATGCGAAACTTAAATTTTCATGCTCAAATTTCAGAGTTTCGGTCAATATGGTTATGTATACTGCAAAGTTATAATTTTTTGTAATTTTTTAATATCATAACTGTGAAATTTGCATTTCTATGCGAAAGTTCGGTTTTTATATTCATGTTTGAAAGTTTTAAGAGGGAAGTTAGTCATTTTTTTATATTTATACTCGAATTTATATTTTTCAGACAAAATGGTTTTGTATACTGCAAATTTCTTTGCGAACTATCAGTTTTCAAACCCACAATTCAGAGTATCGGTAGAAGAGGTTCCTATTTGTTGTGGGCATCGGAAAATTTCTAAGAACCACCGTTACAGCAAAACAGACTTAAATACTACCCTCGGGCTAGTTAGCTATTTTTAAAGTAAATCGGTAGACTAGTTGGCGTTTTCGCCACAGAGGTCAATTATTTTCAGACATAAAACGCCAGGAAGTCTATAAATCTTCAGACTTTTTTTAGATAGATAGATTATTTTTGATAGACATTGCAACTCCTATGCGAAACTTAAATTTTCATGCTCAAATTTCAGAGTTTCGGTCAATATGGTTATGTATACTGCAAAGTTATAATTTTTTGTAATTTTTTAATATCATAACTGTGAAATTTGCATTTCTATGCGAAAGTTCGGTTTTTATATTCATGTTTGAAAGTTTTAAGAGGGAAGTTAGTCATTTTTTTATATTTATACTCGAATTTATATTTTTCAGACAAAATGGTTTTGTATACTGCAAATTTCTTTGCGAACTATCAGTTTTCAAACGCACAATTCAGAGTATCGGTAGAAGAGGTTCCTATTTGTTGTGGGCATCGGAAAATTTCTAAGAACCACCGTTACAGCAAAACAGACTTAAATACTACCCTCGGGCTAGTTAGCTATTTTTAAAGTAAAACGGTAGACTAGTTGGCGTTTTCGCCACAGAGGTCAATTATTTTCAGACATAAAACGCCAGGAAGTCTATAAATCTTCAGACTTTTTTTAGATAGATAGATTATTTTTGATAGATATTGCAACTCCTATGCGAAACTTAAATTTTCATGCTCAAATTTCAGAGTTTCGGTCAATATGGTTATGTATACTGCAAAGTTATAATTTTTTGTAATTTTTTAATATCATAACTGTGAAATTTGCATTTCTATGCGAAAGTTCGGTTTTTATATTCATGTTTGAAAGTTTTAAGAGGGAAGTTAGTCATTTTTTTATATTTATACTCGAATTTATATTTTTCAGACAAAATGGTTTTGTATACTGCAAATTTCTTTGCGAACTATCAGTTTTCAAACGCACAATTCAGAGTATCGGTAGAAGAGGTTCCTATTTGTTGTGGGCATCGGAAAATTTCTAAGAACCACCGTTACAGCAAAACAGACTTAAATACTACCCTCGGGCTAGTTAGCTATTTTTAAAGTAAAACGGTAGACTAGTTGGCGTTTTCGCCACAGAGGTCAATTATTTTCAGACATAAAACGCCAGGAAGTCTATAAATCTTCAGACTTTTTTTTAGATAGATAGATTATTTTTGATAGATATTGCAACTCCTATGCGAAACTTAAATTTTCATGCTCAAATTTCAGAGTTTCGGTCAATATGGTTATGTATACTGCAAAGTTATAATTTTTTGTAATTTTTTAATATCATAACTGTGAAATTTGCATTTCTATGCGAAAGTTCGGTTTTTATATTCATGTTTGAAAGTTTTAAGAGGGAAGTTAGTCATTTTTTTATATTTATACTCGAATTTATATTTTTCAGACAAAATGGTTTTGTATACTGCAAATTTCTTTGCGAACTATCAGTTTTCAAACCCACAATTCAGAGTATCGGTAGAAGAGGTTCCTATTTGTTGTGGGCATCGGAAAATTTCTAAGAACCACCGTTACAGCAAAACAGACTTAAATACTACCCTCGGGCTAGTTAGCTATTTTTAAAGTAAAACGGTAGACTAGTTGGCGTTTTCGCCACAGAGGTCAATTATTTTCAGACATAAAACGCCAGGAAGTCTATAAATCTTCAGACTTTTTTTAGATAGATAGATTATTTTTGATAGATATTGCAACTCCTATGCGAAACTTAAATTTTCATGCTCAAATTTCAGAGTTTCGGTCAATATGGTTATGTATACTGCAAAGTTATAATTTTTTGTAATTTTTTAATATCATAACTGTGAAATTTGCATTTCTATGCGAAAGTTCGGTTTTTATATTCATGTTTGAAAGTTTTAAGAGGGAAGTTAGTCATTTTTTTATATTTATACTCGAATTTATATTTTTCAGACAAAATGGTTTTGTATACTGCAAATTTCTTTGCGAACTATCAGTTTTCAAACCCACAATTCAGAGTATCGGTAGAAGAGGTTCCTATTTGTTGTGGGCATCGGAAAATTTCTAAGAACCACCGTTACAGCAAAACAGACTTAAATACTACCCTCGGGCTAGTTAGCTATTTTTAAAGTAAAACGGTAGACTAGTTGGCGTTTTCGCCACAGAGGTCAATTATTTTCAGACATAAAACGCCAGGAAGTCTATAAATCTTCAGACTTTTTTTAGATAGATAGATTATTTTTGATAGATATTGCAACTCCTATGCGAAACTTAAATTTTCATGCTCAAATTTCAGAGTTTCGGTCAATATGGTTATGTATACTGCAAAGTTATAATTTTTTGTAATTTTTTAATATCATAACTGTGAAATTTGCATTTCTATGCGAAAGTTCGGTTTTTATATTCATGTTTGAAAGTTTTAAGAGGGAAGTTAGACATTTTTTTATATTTATACTCGAATTTATATTTTTCAGACAAAATGGTTTTGTATACTGCAAATTTCTTTGCGAACTATCAGTTTTCAAACGCACAATTCAGAGTATCGGTAGAAGAGGTTCCTATTTGTTGTGGGCATCGGAAAATTTCTAAGAACCACCGTTACAGCAAAACAGACTTAAATACTACCCTCGGGCTAGTTAGCTATTTTTAAAGTAAATCGGTAGACTAGTTGGCGTTTTCGCCACAGAGGTCAATTATTTTCAGACATAAAACGCCAGGAAGTCTATAAATCTTCAGACTTTTTTTAGATAGATAGATTATTTTTGATAGATATTGCAACTCCTATGCGAAACTTAAATTTTCATGCTCAAATTTCAGAGTTTCGGTCAATATGGTTATGTATACTGCAAAGTTATAATTTTTTGTAATTTTTTAATATCATAACTGTGAAATTTGCATTTCTATGCGAAAGTTCGGTTTTTATATTCATGTTTGAAAGTTTTAAGAGGGAAGTTAGACATTTTTTTATATTTATACTCGAATTTATATTTTTCAGACAAAATGGTTTTGTATACTGCAAATTTCTTTGCGAACTATCAGTTTTCAAACCCACAATTCAGAGTATCGGTAGAAGAGGTTCCTATTTGTTGTGGGCATCGGAAAATTTCTAAGAACCACCGTTACAGCAAAACAGACTTAAATACTACCCTCGGGCTAGTTAGCTATTTTTAAAGTAAATCGGTAGACTAGTTGGCGTTTTCGCCACAGAGGTCAATTATTTTCAGACATAAAACGCCAGGAAGTCTATAAATCTTCAGACTTTTTTTAGATAGATAGATTATTTTTGATAGATATTGCAACTCCTATGCGAAACTTAAATTTTCATGCTCAAATTTCAGAGTTTCGGTCAATATGGTTATGTATACTGCAAAGTTATAATTTTTTGTAATTTTTTAATATCATAACTGTGAAATTTGCATTTCTATGCGAAAGTTCGGTTTTTATATTCATGTTTGAAAGTTTTAAGAGGGAAGTTAGACATTTTTTTATATTTATACTCGAATTTATATTTTTCAGACAAAATGGTTTTGTATACTGCAAATTTCTTTGCGAACTATCAGTTTTCAAACCCACAATTCAGAGTATCGGTAGAAGAGGTTCCTATTTGTTGTGGGCATCGGAAAATTTCTAAGAACCACCGTTACAGCAAAACAGACTTAAATACTACCCTCGGGCTAGTTAGCTATTTTTAAAGTAAATCGGTAGACTAGTTGGCGTTTTCGCCACAGAGGTCAATTATTTTCAGACATAAAACGCCAGGAAGTCTATAAATCTTCAGACTTTTTTTAGATAGATAGATTATTTTTGATAGATATTGCAACTCCTATGCGAAACTTAAATTTTCATGCTCAAATTTCAGAGTTTCGGTCAATATGGTTATGTATACTGCAAAGTTATAATTTTTTGTAATTTTTTAATATCATAACTGTGAAATTTGCATTTCTATGCGAAAGTTCGGTTTTTATATTCATGTTTGAAAGTTTTAAGAGGGAAGTTAGACATTTTTTTATATTTATACTCGAATTTATATTTTTCAGACAAAATGGTTTTGTATACTGCAAATTTCTTTGCGAACTATCAGTTTTCAAACCCACAATTCAGAGTATCGGTAGAAGAGGTTCCTATTTGTTGTGGGCATCGGAAAATTTCTAAGAACCACCGTTACAGCAAAACAGACTTAAATACTACCCTCGGGCTAGTTAGCTATTTTTAAAGTAAATCGGTAGACTAGTTGGCGTTTTCGCCACAGAGGTCAATTATTTTCAGACATAAAACGCCAGGAAGTCTATAAATCTTCAGACTTTTTTTAGATAGATAGATTATTTTTGATAGATATTGCAACTCCTATGCGAAACTTAAATTTTCATGCTCAAATTTCAGAGTTTCGGTCAATATGGTTATGTATACTGCAAAGTTATAATTTTTTGTAATTTTTTAATATCAAACTGTGAAATTTGCATTTCTATGCGAAAGTTCGGTTTTTATATTCATGTTTGAAAGTTTTAAGAGGGAAGTTAGACATTTTTTTATATTTATACTCGAATTTATATTTTTCAGACAAAATGGTTTTGTATACTGCAAATTTCTTTGCGAACTATCAGTTTTCAAACGCACAATTCAGAGTATCGGTAGAAGAGGTTCCTATTTGTTGTGGGCATCGGAAAATTTCTAAGAACCACCGTTACAGCAAAACAGACTTAAATACTACCCTCGGGCTAGTTAGCTATTTTTAAAGGAAAACGGTAGACTAGTTGGCGTTTTCGCCACAGAGGTCAATTATTTTCAGACATAAAACGCCAGGAAGTCTATAAATCTTCAGACTTTTTTCAGATAGAAAGATTATTTTTGATAGATATTGCAACTCCTATGCGAAACTTAAATTTTCATGCTCAAATTTCAGAGTTTCGGTCAATATGGTTATGTATACTGCAAAGTTATAATTTTTTGTAATTTTTTAATATCAAACTGTGAAATTTGCATTTCTATGCGAAAGTTCGGTTTTTATATTCATGTTTGAAAGTTTTAAGAGGGAAGTTAGTCATTTTTTTTATATTTATACTCGAATTTATATTTTTCAGACAAAATGGTTTTGTATACTGCAAATTTCTTTGCGAACTATCAGTTTTCAAACGCACAATTCAGAGTATCGGTAGAAGAGGTTCCTATTTGTTGTGGGCATCGGAAAATTTCTAAGAACCACCGTTACAGCAAAACAGACTTAAATACTACCCTCGGGCTAGTTAGCTATTTTTAAAGTAAAACGGTAGACTAGTTGGCGTTTTCGCCACAGAGGTCAATTATTTTCAGACATAAAACGCCAGGAAGTCTATAAATCTTCAGACTTTTTTTAGATAGATAGATTATTTTTGATAGATATTGCAACTCCTATGCGAAACTTAAATTTTCATGCTCAAATTTCAGAGTTTCGGTCAATATGGTTATGTATACTGCAAAGTTATAATTTTTTGTAATTTTTTAATATCATAACTGTGAAATTTGCATTTCTATGCGAAAGTTCGGTTTTTATATTCATGTTTGAAAGTTTTAAGAGGGAAGTTAGTCATTTTTTTATATTTATACTCGAATTTATATTTTTCAGACAAAATGGTTTTGTATACTGCAAATTTCTTTGCGAACTATCAGTTTTCAAACCCACAATTCAGAGTATCGGTAGAAGAGGTTCCTATTTGTTGTGGGCATCGGAAAATTTCTAAGAACCACCGTTACAGCAAAACAGACTTAAATACTACCCTCGGGCTAGTTAGCTATTTTTAAAGTAAATCGGTAGACTAGTTGGCGTTTTCGCCACAGAGGTCAATTATTTTCAGACATAAAACGCCAGGAAGTCTATAAATCTTCAGACTTTTTTTAGATAGATAGATTATTTTTGATAGATATTGCAACTCCTATGCGAAACTTAAATTTTCATGCTCAAATTTCAGAGTTTCGGTCAATATGGTTATGTATACTGCAAAGTTATAATTTTTTGTAATTTTTTAATATCATAACTGTGAAATTTGCATTTCTATGCGAAAGTTCGGTTTTTATATTCATGTTTGAAAGTTTTAAGAGGGAATTTAGTAATTTTTTTATATTTATACTCGAATTTATATTTTTCAGACAAAATGGTTTTGTATACTGCAAATTTCTTTGCGAACTATCAGTTTTCAAACGCACAATTCAGAGTATCGGTAGAAGAGGTTCCTATTTGTTGTGGGCATCGGAAAATTTCTAAGAACCACCGTTACAGCAAAACAGACTTAAATACTACCCTCGGGCTAGTTAGCTATTTTTAAAGTAAAACGGTAGACTAGTTGGCGTTTTCGCCACAGAGGTCAATTATTTTCAGACATAAAACGCCAGGAAGTCTATAAATCTTCAGACTTTTTTTAGATAGATAGATTATTTTTGATAGATATTGCAACTCCTATGCGAAACTTAAATTTTCATGCTCAAATTTCAGAGTTTCGGTCAATATGGTTATGTATACTGCAAAGTTATAATTTTTTGTAATTTTTTAATATCATAACTGTGAAATTTGAATTTCTATGCCAAAGTTCGGTTTTTCTATTCATGTTTGAAAGTTTTAAGAGGGAAGTTAGTCATTTTTATAATATTTATACTCGAATTTATATTTTTCAGACAAAATGGTTTTGTATACTGCAAATTTCTTTGCGAACTATCAGTTTTCAAACGCACAATTTAGAGTATCGGTAGAAGAGGTTCCTATCTGTTGTGGGCATCGGAAAAATTCTAAGAACCACCGTTACAGCAAAACAGACCTTAATACTACCCTCGGGCTAGTTAGCTACTTTTAAAGGAAAACGGTAGACTAGTTGGCGTTTTCGCCACAGAGGTCAATTATTTTCAGACATAAAACGCCAGGAAGTCTATAAATCTTCAGACTTTTTTTAGATAGATAGATTATTTTTGATAGATATTGCAACTCCTATGCGAAACCTAAATTTTCATGCTCAAATTTCAGAGTTTCGGTCAATATGGTTATGTATACTGCAAAGTTATAATTTTTTGTAATTTTTTAATATCATAACTGTGAAATTTGCATTTCTATGCGAAAGTTCGGTTTTCATATTCATGTTTGAAAGTTTTAAGAGGGAAGTTAGTCATTTTTATAATATTTTGCTCGAATTTATATTTTTCAGACAAAATGGTTTTGTATACTGCAAATTTCTTTGCGAACTATCAGTTTTCAAACGCACAATTCAGAGTATCGGTAGAAGAGGTTCCTATCTGTTGTGGGCATCGGAAAAATTCTAAGAACCACCGTTACAGCAAAACAGACTTAAATACTACCCTCGGGCTAGTTAGCTATTTTTAAAGTAAAACGGTAGACTAGTTGGTGTTTTCGCCACAGAGGTCAATTATTTTCAGACAAAACGCCAGGAAGTCTATAAATCTTCAGACTTTTTTCAGATAGATAGATTATTTTTGATAGATATTGCAACTCCTATGCGAAACTTAAATTTTCATGCTCAAATTTCAGAGTTTCGGTCAATATGGTTATGTATACTGCAAAGTTATAATTTTTTGTATTTTTTAATATCATAACTGTGAAATTTGCATTTCTATGCGAAAGTTCGGTTTTTATATTCATGTTTGAAAGTTTTAAGAGGGAAGTTAGTCATTTTTATAATATTTTGCTCGAATTTATATTTTTCAGACAAAATGGTTTTGTATACTGCAAATTTCTTTGCGAACTATCAGTTTTCAAACGCACAATTCAGAGTATCGGTAGAAGAGGTTCCTATCTGTTGTGGGCATCGGAAAAATTCTAAGAACCACCGTTACAGCAAAACAGACTTAAATACTACCCTCGGGCTAGTTAGCTATTTTTAAAGTAAAACGGTAGACTAGTTGGCGTTTTCGCCACAGAGGTCAATTATTTTCAGACAAAACGCCAGGAAGTCTATAAATCTTCAGACTTTTTTCAGATAGATAGATTATTTTTGATAGATATTGCAACTCCTATGCGAAACTTAAATTTTCATGCTCAAATTTCAGAGTTTCGGTCAATATGGTTATGTATACTGCAAAGTGATTTTTTGTAATTTTTAATATCATAACTGTGAAATTTGCATTTCTATGCGAAAGTTCGGTTTTCATATTCATGTTTGAAAGTTTTAAGAGGGAAGTTAGTCATTTTTATAATATTCATACTCGAATTTATATTTTTCAGACAAAATGGTTTTGTATACTCCAAATTTCTTTGCGAACTATCAGTTTTCAAACGCACAATTCAGAATTTCGGTAGAAAAGTTTCCTATTTGTTGTGGGCATCGGAAAAATTCTAAGAACCACCGTTACAGCTAAACAGACTTAAATACTACTCTCGGTCTAGTTACCTACTTTTAAAAGCAAACGGTAGACTAGTTGGCGATTTCGCCACAGAGGTCAGTTATTTTCAGACATAAAACGCCAGGAAGTCTATAAATCTTCAGATTTTTTTCAGATATTGCAACTCCTATGCTAAACTTACATTTTCATGCTTAAACTTCAGAGTTTCGGTCAATACGGTTATGCATACTGCAAAGTGATAATTTTTTGTAATTTTTAATATCATATCTGTGAAATTTGCATTTCTATGCGAAAGTTCGGTTTTCATATTCATGTTTCAGATTTTCGGTCTATATGGTTTTGTACGCTGCAAAGTAGTAAATGTTTGAAAGTTTTAAGAAGGAAGTTAGTCATTTTTATAATATTTATACTCGAATTTATATTTCTCAGACAACATGGTTTTGTATACTCCAAATTTCTTTGCGAACTATTAGTTTTCAAACGCACAATTCAGAATTTCGGTAGAAAAGTTTCCTATTTGTTGTGGGCATCGGAAAATTTCTAAGAACCACCGTTACAGCTAAACAGACTTAAATACTACCCTCGGACTAGTTACCTACTTTTAAAAGAAAACGGTAGACTAGTTGGCGATTTCGCCACAGAGGTCAGTTATTTTCAGACATAAAACGCCAGGAAGTCTATAAATCTTCAGATTTTTTTCAGATATTGCAACTCCTATGCTAAACTTAAATTTTCATGCTTAAACTTCAGAGTTTCGGTCAATACGGTTATGCATACTGCAAAGTGATAATTTTTTGTAATTTTTAATATCATATCTGTGAAATTTGCATTTCTATGCGAAAGTTCGGTTTTCATATTCATGTTTCAGATTTTCGGTCTATATGGTTTTGTACGCTGCAAAGTAGTAAATGTTTGAAAGTTTTAAGAAGGAAGTTAGTCATTTTTATAATATTTATACTCGAATTTATATTTCTCAGACAACATGGTTTTGTATACTACAAATTTCTTTGCGAACTATCAGTTTTCAAACGCACAATTCAGAGTTTCGGTAGAAGAGTTTCCTATTTGTTGTGGGCATCGGAAAATTTCTAAGAACCACCGTTACAGCTAAACAGACTTAAATACTACCCTCGGACTAGTTAGCTACTTTTAAAGGAAAACGGTAGACTAGTTGGCGATTTCGCCACAGAGGTCAATTATTTTCAGACATAAAACCTCAGCAAGTAGATACATCTCCAGAGTCTTCTCTGGTATTGCCATTCGTATGCGAAATTTTTAATTTCGCACTTAAATTTTTTATTTTAGTTGAAATAGTTTTGTATACTGCAAATTAACAGTTTATTGAAGTTGTTGGGATCAGAAAATTGATAGTTCTATGCGAAAATTAAATTTTGATACTCTGCTAGAAAATTTATGGTGCCTTTTCCCGGTATTGCCATTCCTGTGCGAAATATCGATTTAGTAGCTAATAGACCTGTTGGCGATTTTCCGAAATACATTTTGCGTAGACTCGTTGGCTGTTGTCGGTTTGAAGATCGGGAGACCTATTGGCGTTTTCGCCAATAAGAGCTGCAATTTGATGAAGTAATCGCCAATGAGTCGGTCGCTGCCAGCTATACTTTCTGTGATCCTAATACCACGCGCCGATAACTCCACTGAATGTTTTCTTATTTGGTCTTTTTTAGTCAAAAAAGTGCTTGGAGGAAAATAATTTAATTGTTTGTTTGATATTTCAGTTGTTTTGAGCAATACTATAAAATAGTCGCGTAAAGTATTTTGAACTAATAATGGACAGACTTGTGGGCTTTTCGCTCATGAGAAATTTTCATAAATTGTCATTGTATTCACATATTATCCTATTTAAATAGTATTGAACATAATAGATAAAAAATGTTGTCATTTGTTATTTCATTATTCAAAGGTGTATGGGAATATAGTAACAGTTCAGTTTTACGTGGCTTAAAGCTTCATCGTATGCAACTGATGTTACAATCATTTATTATCATGTGATTTCAATGCGCCTATAGATTATACCACCAATTTTGCTGGAAATGCTTTTCTAGGCTGTATTTGCCCTCCTAAACAGCACGTCAATGCAGAGAATTTTCCGGGAAATTTTGACGACCTTATTGGCGAAAATGCAGACTTGTTGGCCTAGACTCCTTGCCAAAGCCAATAAGTCCACTGATCGCCAACGTGCCTGCACCCAGCAACTCATTTTTCGCCAGGTAGCCTGCAGGGACATGCACACAGACACACACACAGACACACCCCCAGACAGAAATTTTTTAAAAACCACTTTTTTAGGATCCTGGAAGCCCAAAACATGTATTTCCGTCAAAATCTCGATTTTGAAAATTTCCATGATTCACTATACTGAAAGTATAGGAAAGTAAAAAGGCAACAGCTATGCACTATGGGCTGACAACTACATGTGTGAGAAAGTTGCATATGAGTTTGCGAGGGCTAATAACAAAATGTATCCTGTGGCATGGGACCAGAAACAACAAGCAGGAAAAACTTGGTTTCAGTACTTTTTACACCGTAACCCAACCCTATCTTTGCACAAGCTAATGGAAGTATTCGAAAAATATGCTTTTTCCCCAAATAATATTTATAACCTGGACGAGACCGGAATTACAACAGTTCACACGCCCCATCGTATAATAGCTCCTAAAGGTGCCAAACAAGTTTTTTTTTTGAACATCTATGTTTATTTGCAAGCTGACCTAAGTGGTCATTCAGCAAATTATGTGACATTTAGTATACATGACATGTGAGGCTTTGTCCATTGACGCAGCCTCTTAAGTTCATCTTAGCCTAGACTAAGTTATTTTGTGGCTACATAGAATTAAAAGAACTAAATTAAATTAAATACTTAAATCTAATTGAATCTATTTATTAGGTCCAAAGGTTTTAACTTCTTGAGTCTACGCACTTCACGTCTATTGTCTAGCAGGTTTGCAACTAAGTTGTTCGGGTGTTCACTGAGTCTATCACGATATTTCACGCTGCATTTGGTTATTTCTTCCTTGACTGTGGTCATCCTTAGGTCTCGATGGATCATCTGGTTAGGAACGTACCATGGAGCGTTTACGATGGTTCGCAGTACTTTGGACTGAAATCGTTGCAAAATTTCTATGTTGGAGTTGCTTGCTGTCCCCCATAATTGGATTCCGTGGGTCTATACCGGTTTTAGGATGGTCTTGTAGAGCAACAACTTGTTCTCTAGGGAGAGTTGTGACCTACGGCCGATTAGCCAGTACATTTTTCTGAATTTGAATCCAAGTTGCTTTCTCTTAGTCCAGATGTGTTTTTTCCAGGTGAGGCGACGATCTAGGTGTATACCAAGGTACTTAGCTTCCTCCGTTTGTGGCAACTGTTGGTTGTTTAGCGTCACTGCTGGGCAGGTTTCCTTGCGCATAGTAAAGGTCACATGGGTGAATTTTGTTTCATTCGCCTTGATACGCCATCTTTTCAACCACCGTTGAATCTTGTTTAGGTGTACTTGTAGGTGGTGTGATGCCATAGTTGGGTCAGTATGTGATGCCAGCACTGCTGTATCATCAGCGAAGGTTGCAACCATCGTAAGTCTTGTCGTTGGCAGGTCAGCTGTATATAGGAGGTACAAAATGGGTCCTAGTACACTTCCCTGTGGTACTCCGGAGTGAATTGAGTGTAACGGTGAGTATGCTTCTTGTTGTTTTACAAGGAAGTGTCTGTTTGTAAGATATGATTTTAACACTTGGTAGTACACACGTGGCAATGAACTCTTGATTTTGTATAGCAAGCCATCGTGCCATACTTTATCAAAAGCTTGCGATATATCTAAGAACGCTGCTGAGCAGTATCTCTTTCCTTCAAAATCTCTTCTGATTTTTTCAGTTACTCTGTGTACTTGTTCTATTGTGGCGTGTTGTTGGCGAAACCCAAATTGATGATTTGGGATTAGGTTATTTGTCAATAGTAGTGGTCTCAATCTTTTCAGAAATAGTTTTTCAAATACTTTTGACAAAATAGGCAGAAGACTGATTGGTCGATAGGATGTTAATTCAGCAGGAGGTTTTCCAGGTTTTGGGATAAGAATGATCTGTGCTACTTTCCACTGCGCAGGAAAGTAGCTCAGCCTTATTACTGCATTAAATAAGATGGTGATAAATTTCATACCTTTATCTGATAGTTCTTTTAACACTTGACCTGTGATTAGATCGTATCCAGGGGCTTTCTTGGAGTTCAAACCAGTGAGAATGTTGCTCGTACCTCTCGCACTCTGAACTTTTCAATCGGTAAGCTCATTTGGAAAGGCGCCTCCAGGAACTGGTGTATGTCACTTTCTTCTTCCTCTGAAATCTCAGCCGAGAAAGGTTTGAACACATCTGCTAAATGGTTAGCGAATGTCACGGCTTTTTCTTCATCCTTCCTTATCCAGTGTCCGTCTGTTGCCCGAATTGGTGGAATGGCTTGCTGGGGCTGTTTTAATTTTTTGGTGGCTTTCCAGAGGGAGTAGTCCGTAGCTTCTGTAGGTGATAAGTTCTCCAAGTAGCTTTCGATCGCCTGGTTTTTTAGAACATACAATAGGTTTTTGCAGATCTCTTACTGCTCGGTTGAATTTTTGTTTGTCTGCTGGGGCTCTAGTGTTTTGCCATTGCCTTCTAAGCCTGCGCTTTTCGGCAATCTTCTCTTTGACAATTGTAGGGCATTTTTCGCGTTCTTCAGTCTGCTTCTGCTCTGGAGTAGCTTGCCAGGCTGAACTTTGGATGGCTCCGTTAAGATGTTCTACTGCACTAGTCACATCTTCCTCCGATTTTAAGGGGATCTGTAGTGATAGTGTGATCTAGCAGACTTCTAAAGACTTCCCAGTTCGTCTTTTTACTGCTGAGAAATGGAGGTATTTCCCTTCTTATCACCTGCAGACCAATTGTGATTATAATTGGGGAATGATCAGACGAAAGATCTAGGCATGATTCGGCTGTAAGATAGTTTCTAGCAATACCTCTTACTACGTAGAAATCAATTAGGTCTGGTATTTTATTTCTGTCTGTTGGCCAGTATGTTGGTTGTCCCGTGGACACATGGTACAGGTTGTTGCTTTCCATTGTTTTTAGAAGTTCTCTACCTTTTGGCGTTATCAACCTCGAACCCCATTCGGTGTGTTTAGCATTGTAGTCACCTCCCGCAATAAATTTGTTGCCAAGAGTATTATAGAATTGTTCAAATTGTTCTTTCTTTATGTTATATCTTGGTGGGCAGTATACCGCTCAAATAGTCACTGGACCTTTCCAATCTTCTATTACAATGCTAGTCGCTTGTAGGTGTGCCTGGTTGTATTTGGTCAATTCGTGGTGTTTTATACGGTTTTTTACTATGACAGCTGTACCGCCGTGTGCAGTGCCGTCCGGATGATTAGTATCATAAATCGAGTAGTTTGGTATTTTTATGTAACTTCTGTCAGTGAAGTGTGTTTCAGATATTAACATTATGTCAATATTTTGGTTTGAAATAAATGATTTGATTTCTTGTACATGTTGTGACAAGCCATTGGCGTTCCAAAGAGCGATTCTAAGGAATTGAGACATTATGATTTTTTGGCGACAAGCGCTGTTAATAGGTTTAGCATGGTCCCCATCCGTTCCATGAGTCCCTTCATCATTTGCTTGAGTTCAAGCATATCATTTGACTGTTGAGGAATCATAGGGAGCTGTGGTTGCTTTAAGTTATTGGCGAATTGTACTTGCTGCGTATTTTCCCTTGCTCGTCGGGCATATGAAATGCCTGGTTGTGTTTGCTGATAGAATGTCGTATTGGTTGGCTGGCTAGATCTATAAGCTTGTTTGTTTCTGAGTGGAGGGAAGTGCTTCTTCTGGAGTTCCTTGTAAATAGTGCATCCTTTGTAGTTAGCTGGGTGGTTACCTTCGCAGAGTACGCATTTCACTTGATTACTCTTTTCTTTTTTTGGGCATTCAAGAGTTGAATGGTTGCCTGCACACTTGACGCAGCGTGGGCTCCGATTACAAAATCGTTTGGTGTGTCCATACCGCTGGCATCTGGTACATTGCGGTACTTCTCGTTTTTGGTGTGGTGGTTCAATCTTCACTTTAGAGTGCGAAAGGTATTCTACGTTATAAATATCTTTATTGCTGTTGTCAGGACATAGTTCTACGTAGAATAGGGGCAGAGGCTTTTTGGTGCCGCTCTGTCTTATGTTGCAGATGTTTACTACGGTGTGACCTAGTTCTTCTATTTCCTTTTTTAAGTCAGCAGTATCCGTTGTTGGGTGTAGATTTCTCACTACGACTCTAAAACTACGTTCTTCTTTGTATTGGTACGTGTGAAATTCAGTGTTCTTTGCATTTAGGGCTTTTATAATTATATTAAAATGTTCGGCAGACTTTGGTTGGATTTTAACCTCATCGTTATTAAGTGCTTTATTTTCATACTTATCTTTGGCAATGTCCTCTAGAAGTTTGGTGAGTGGCGCTATATATTGTACACCAGCTACAAATATCGGTGGGAGTTTAGGCTCCTTTGTAGCCTTCTCATCTTTGTTTTGATCTTTTAAATTATTATTTTGATCTTCTGCGTTCTCGAGGGGTGTGTACTGGTTGGAAGTGGCTACAGGAGTGTTTAGCCAATAATCATCTAGTTTTGATTGTTTTGCAATCCTAAGGGGCTTCTCAGGGCTATCTTTTCTACCTCGTTTTTTATTTTCAACGATTTTCCAATCTGAATCTTCACTTGGCAGTGGTGGGTATAATGCATTATATTGATGCGTCGCTACTGGGACCATTACTGGGTGTGGAATAAATTGTTGCATTTGTGGTGCATACGGTCCTGGCGGTTGTGTAAATTGTACTTGCGCAATTTGGTTATATTGGGCCATTGTCGATGGGTTTGCGTTAAATGCAAGGTGGCATAGTTCTGAGCATAGGCCATCGGCCAGCACTCGCTTGTACTTTGCCCACTTATGCTATTTACGTAGGTCACTCGCGGCCTTGAGTAATATCATTTAACACTTGATTGCACACGCGGAAGAGCTATTCGATACGTCCTTACGCTTCGAATTTCAGACGACGACTGTGTCAAACAAGTGGGCGTTATGACATCCGGAAAAAAGGAGGTAATGTAACAATTATTGCCGCAATAATTGCAGTTTGCTCATCTATATCCCCTCTGTTTGTTTTTCCGAGGGTCTTCTTTAAGCCCCACATGCTCAAAGGTGCTCCTGCTGGAAGTGTTGGAGCTGCATGTCATAGTGGATGGTCTAATTCAGAAATTTTTATAACATATTTAAATCATTTCAACAAATACGCAAAGCCCAGTATTAACAACAAAGTGTTAATAGTAATGGATAATCACGAAAGCCATATATCTGTACCTGCAATAAATTTCGCTAGAAAACATGGCATTGTATTCTTAACGTTTCCACCCCATACAAGCCATCGACTTCAACCGCTCGACAGAACTGTAGGAAATGCTTATCCTTTTGCTTTTACACCGAACAACATTTTATCAGGATTTAGTTTTGGAATTTGGCCCCTAAATCGTCATGGTTTTTCAGAACAAGATTTTCTCGCTGCGGAAGTAACTGATCGACCAGTGGTAGTGTCACTCTCAAATAATGAGGTAGAACCAATTGCCTCAACATCAGCAACAGAATTGAATGGTTCAGTAAATTTAAATTCAAATCAAAACTCTCCCCCTGTTAAAAAGTTCATTACCCCAGAAATGATTCGACCCCACCCCAAGGCTGCTTTACGAAAACTCAGCAATAGAGGCCGAAAACCAGGTAGATGTCGTATATTAACCGATACGCGTGAAAAGGAAGAGATTGAAAGAGTTGTTGAAGCAGCAGCAGCGAAAAGGAAACTTGTCCAAACAAAGCCAAAACGCAAGAAGACGAAGAAGAAGAACCTACCTGCTGCATCTAGCGAAAGTTCTTTGGAAGAAGATATTGCAAGAGGCTCATCTTAAGAAGATGTTGAGTACGGAGAAAACGAAATTAGTGATTCAGACTTAGATTATGATGGGAGCAATGACAATCTAGCAAGTGGAGACTTGGGAATTGTTAAGCTGAGCACTTTAAAGTCTATCAAGTATTTCGTGGCCGAAGTAATTTCCGAAAGTTCCAATTGTTTAGAAATAAAATATCTAAAACAGAGTAAAAAACATGACAAAATTTTCTCCTACGATAACGAAGAAGTTTATGGGTTGCCACTTTCAGATTTTGTTTTTAAATTAAACTAGCCAACATTTATAGGAGGTACGGCTACAAGATGTCGGAAAATGGTATTTAAATCCTTACCGACGAAGTACACTATTGAATAAAAAATATATCGTTATCCCAAGTTTCCTATTTGTGCCTTATTTTTCATTGTATGAGAACTGGTTTACGGTATAACATATATGATCAAGGTACATGCGTACATGGCTCAATGTACACGCCTCGGAGTGTACCTTAAGCCAGTTTCAAGGAACATAATTTTATTTTTTTACTATATTACCACATGTGTTTATATCACTGCATTTTCGTTTTTACCTATTTAAAGCATATACAACTAAAGCAGAATTTTTATTTCGTGTATATATAACCTGCAGTTTGTTAAAAAAAAAGTTTGTGAAAAATGGCTCAAGGTACAAGGACCTCCCCTACATATTTAACCTTTTCGCTGCGGCGTGCTCAGGCGGTTGCCGGTTCCCCAGTGCGGCAAGAATTTTGCGCGCGGATTGGCTTCAGGAACTTACCTTGTTGGTTCTGATTGGGTTATATGACGTGGTTTCTCGGTGTTATTGTTTTTAATAATATCTATCACAGATAATATAGAGTATCAAAATTAAAAAAAAAAATATTCGTCTTTGGTTCATTTTATTTATTATAATTTTACATGTAAACAATGTGGTATAACCAAGTTAAAAATAGATATGGTACTAATAATTCTTTATTGTATGGTATGTCTTAAAACAAGGAATGACACATAGAGGTACACCGCAGGTATCGCACATGAAGCGAGTTTCCCTCCTTTTTTTATTTTTGTAGCACACAACACACCTTCTTGCGTTTGCACGTTTTCCTGCAATACTTGGTACAGATGCAGGAAAGTGTCTGCCATTTAGTCGGAAAGGAGTTCTATCCCCTAATGGACCAGCTAAAGTTTTGACCTTCTCCTTCTGATGCTTTTCTAGCATATCTTTGATCAATTGTAGGTGAAAGTCAGCAACATTTATTTTTTTTTCCTTTTACGAATTTGTAGAGGGAATGTGCATTCAAAACGCACAAATCAATCAAGTGAAGAAACATTTTTTTATACCATTTGCAGGTTTTCCTCACGCTCTCGATTGAACTGACGAGCATATCTGTTTTGTCAACCATACCCATTTGCTTGTTATAGTCCGCTATACACTTGGGCTTCATTTTCCCTCTTCCTGTTGCTAGGTCTAGCTTGGCTACTCTGACCATTTCCGCGTTATGCAAAGTGGAAATCATTCCATACTTCGTGTTTATTGCACCATTTTAGTGCTAGCATATTTCTGTCCGTGCTGCGGAATGTTAGTTGCCCCTTTTTCAACTTTTCCTTCATAAGCGGCATGTTTTTCCTGTTCTTCTTTACAGTTCCACAGGCGTAGGTATCGCGACGAAGTAGCCACCTATATAGATTTGGGCTGGAGTACCAATTATCAATATAAAGAGCTCTCCCTTTTCCCAAAAAAGGTTCAGTAAGCGTTGCAACAATATACCCAGTTTTTCCAATATCTGCATCTTGCTCCTCAATATCAGTCGAAGCGCCAGTATATATAACAAAATCAAGGATATATCCGCTTCGGCAGTCACAAATTACAAACAGTTTTATTCCAAACCTGTGTCTTTTCGATGGAATAAACTGCTTGAAAAATAATCTTCCCTTGAACAGCATACGACTTTCGTCGAGGCAAATGTCTCTGTAGGGTACGAAAGAAGTTTTGAAGGAATTCCTCAATCTGTCAACAACTCCTCTTATCTTGAAGAGCGAGTCACCTTCGGGTGGTAATGTATTATCGCAAAAATGTAACATCTTATGCAATAAAACGTATCTATCGCGAGACATTATCTTTGCGAAAGCAGGTGTAAAGAGTAAGAAGTCTTTGGACCAGCACTCTTGTATTTTGAGCTTTTTTACTCTCGCCATCAACAAAGTAACTGCCAAGACTAGGGAAAACGACGATTATTGCGCAATAATAGCACTTGACATTTCTGGGGCTTTTGATAATGCGTGGTGGCCAAAGATAATTTGGGAACTAATAAGAAGGGACTGTCCGGTTAACTTACTAAATTTAGTTAAACATTATTTTTCGGAAAGAGAAGCTCAGGTGCAGCTTCCGAGAGGGGCAGTAACACGCGCGGTTCAGCGGGGATGCCCGCAGGGGTCGTGCTCAGGGCCGGTTTATTGGAAAGTAATCTATGAAAATATTTTTAGGGATAGGCTTCCGCGGGGGTGTGAATTAGTGGGATTTGCAGACGACAAGGCGCTAATAATCAGGGCGGGTCAATTTAAAACAATAAAGGCGAACGGCAACAAGGCTTTAGAGGCGCTGAACGAATGGGCTACGGATTCTAAATTAAAATTTAATGCGGCAAAAACAGAAGCGCTTTTTTACGGGAAGAAACCGGGACAGGAAAGACCGGCTTTTCTGCTCGGCGGGGAACGTGTTTACTGCAAAGATCATATTAGGTACCTGGGGGTGGAGATTGACAATAGACTTTTGTGGCAAGCGCATATTAAGGCAACAAGCGACAAGGGGAAAGAGATAGCGCATAAGATAGGGGCGGCGGCGCGTTTAACCTGGGGTTTCAGGGAAATACGTTGCGACGCGTTTACGAGGGAGCGGTACAGCCGGCGATGTTATACGCATCGGAGGTATGGGCCGAGGGTTGAAAAGTGAGGCAGGCTAGGCAAGTTTTAAGCGCGCAGAGGGTCTTAGCAGTTAAAGCGGCGGCGGCGTACAGAACGGTCTCTACGGAAGCCGTTTTAGTTCTGGGCAATTTACTGCCGATTGATTACGTGTTGCAGGAAAGCCGATCAAGGAGGCTGCTAATGACAGGCCGAGGAGACCACCTACGGGAGGCTTTGAACCTGGGACACGGCGATGTGGAGGGCTACGTGGACTGGGCGGCTATTGCTCACCCGGCGGACCGGGCGGGCATTCCGTTCCGACTAGAGCAAGAAAACGAGGACAACGACAACCCGGCGCCATGCTGCTACACCGACGGTTCGCGGACAGACGATGGAAAAGCGGGGGCAGCGTTTGTCATCATTCGACACGGGGAGGAGGTCCATTACGAGAAGACGAGGCTAGCAGACTGGAGTTCCGTCTTCCAGTGCGAGCTGGTTGCCATCAGGGATTGCTTGAGTTATCTCCTGAGGCACAACGACTTTTTCGAGGGCTGTTTGATCATCTCCGACAGCAGATCGGCACTTCAAGCTTTGAAGTTCATGAGACGACCGACGGAACTCCAGGCCGAAGTCTGGAAGCTCGCGCGAGACGCTTCCAGGCGACTAGGAGCGAAATTCTACGGGACCAAAGCGCACGTGGGGAATATCGGCAACGAGAGGGCAGATCAATTGGCGAAAGAGGCAGCGCAGGACGGAGACGCCGTCTTTGGGTACGATCGGATACCAAGGGGAATAGTTAAAACACGAACGCGGGAGCAGAACGTGCAGAAATGGGAGCAGCGATGGGCAACGGCGGAGACGGGACAGCATACGATACAGTTCATCCCTACACTCGCAGCTAGAAGAGCCATCCCGGTGTACCTAAACAAGAACATGGTTCAGCTGTTAACGGGCCACAGAAACTTCCGGTCCTATTTAGTTAGGATCCGGAAACTACAGGAAGCAGAGACAAACTGCGAGTGTGGGGTACCGCAGACCGCGGCACACGTACTCCTAGAGTGCGGCATTGAAGACGAGAGCAGGGCGCGAGCGGAGAGAATGCTAATCAGCGAGGGGTTGAGAGGGCCGAGAAGCTTAGAAGAGGCGGAAGCCATGGCGGGCGATGGAACCTGGTGGAAGGCGCTCGCGGAATTTGCGGGGGGTCGAGCGATTAAGGGAACCAAGGGAAGTCGCGTAGGGGAGGAAGTGCTGTTAGTGTGGGCTGTGTTTTTCTTTGTGCGGCAATTTAGTATATAGAGACAGCGACAGCGTGGCGTATAGTTAGGGTGATTTCTTTTTCAGGGCGGAAGTTTAGCACATAGAGACTGATCAGGACAGCGTAATCGCATAATTAAGTGAAGTTAGTTATATTTTAAATTTATTTTATTTTAATTTTATATATTTTATTAATTTTTAGTTTAATGTTCTAAGTAAGGTGGTAG
Source organism: Ctenicera cuprea (assembly GCA_958336395.1). Classification (NCBI taxonomy): domain Eukaryota; kingdom Metazoa; phylum Arthropoda; class Insecta; order Coleoptera; family Elateridae; genus Ctenicera; species Ctenicera cuprea. The sequence continues at coordinate 28,407,615 of OY284496.1, forward strand.
ATTGTAAATTCAGGGTTAGTTAGAAATTGTAAGAAGGTGTAGTACCGCAAGGTGGAGCACCTAGAGGCCTCCGGCCCATGTATCGTCATTTAATAAAGAGTATGTCTTAAGTTACCCAGCTGCGCTCGAGAACTCGAGCAGTGCAGACGTGTTCTCAAGTTGCTCTGCGAACCGAGTGTTGTGCGCCGGGCTCCGCCCATTCTAAGATGGCGGGTAGTGCCGGTTCGAGGGAACGTCGCGATTCTGTGGGTTCAATTGCGGGTAGCGATATAAGTATAAACGAGTTTCGTGAGCTTGGTGATAATTACAAAACACCGGAGGATTAGTTCTGCAACGAGATTGCTTTGCTGACGGAAACGATTTTCAAACACGTCCAAACAACCAGCGAGACAATCAAGGTTGAAAAACCAAAGCGGGTTCGACAAGCGGCCGACATCTTGAGAGAACTAGCCATCCAGATGACAGGGATCATGGCAGAGTTGCGGCATTCGAACAAGGAAAAGGACAAGGTAATTTTCGACCTAAAAAATCAGGTGAGCTTGTTAAAAAATAACGAGGCTTTGAATAGTAGTGCAGGGCAAGCGCCGTTTCGCGGCCAAAGCAGGTTACGCACGCCGTAAAAATTGTTGCTAGGAAAGAGGGCACCGACGCTAAAAAGGTGCAAGAAATTTTGAAAGAAAAGATAGCTCCGGGAGAGAAGAAAACGATATAGAGGGGATAAAAACTACTAAAAGCGGGGCAGTAATTGTAGAGGTTACAAACAAAGAGGAGGCTGAAAAATTTAGGTTAGTTGTAAACAAGTGTGCCGGTAAAGATCTGCGGAGCAGCGAGGTTAAAAAGAATAATCCGCGAGTATTGCTACCGAAAGTAGATAGGAACATTAAGAAAGAGGAACTGGGGGCCATTATCTGCAATAGGAACCCCGAGCTTGTAGCAGCTTTAGGAGGCGAGGAGAATTTTAATAAGGAGGTTGTTGAAAAGTTTAGATTTGGGGGCCGCGGAACAGATAAGTTTGCCAACGTGGTCCTTGAGGTTACGCCAGCGGCTAGGAAGGAAATTTTACGACGTAGAATAAATTTAGAGTGGCAGACCGTGTGGGCAAGACACTTTTTCAGGCTGACACAATGTTTCTTGTGCTACGGATACGGCCACAGACAAGCCGAATGTAGGGAAAAAACCCAAAAATGCGGCAAGTGCGCAGGGGACCACAAATACGAAACATGTCAAAGCAGGGTCTTGTGTTGCATAGTTTGCAAGCGCGAGAATGAGGTAGAAAATAAACGCGGCAGTGTAAATACGAACCACGACGCGAAGAACAAAAATTGACCAACCATGCTTAGAATTAAAAATTCAATAATTAAAAGTATTGATTATGGTTGTTAAAAATGTAACTAACAGCACGGCGGGAAACGTTTTAAAATTCGCGCAGATTAATTTGGGTAAGGGCAGGGCGGCTACGGGAAATTTTACAAAATAAGTAATTTCGAGAAAGTTTGATTTTTGTTTCATACAAGAACCAAACACAAGGGGATCAAAAATTATAGGAATGTCAAGCGGACTTGTGATATTGTTTTTTTTTAGTTTATTTATAACTTTACAATCTGTCACGTAGTGACATTCAGTAAATATTTTGACAAATAATATAGGACATGTAGAAAGTTTTCCATCGAAAAATTTCCTTATATTAATACATTTAGAATGAAGAGAACTAATTATTTAAGGATTATTAAACAATTGAACAAATGTTTTGTCACTACACTTTACCTTATACAAATCGATTTGGGAGGTCCATCGGTTTGAATCTTTTGAGCCTAGGCTCTTCATCGTCAGAGTCGAGTAAAATTTCTACTAGTGAGTTTGGGTGGGCACTATCACGGTAACGAACACTGCACTTTTGTATTTCTTCATTTACTGTTGTGATACCGAGATCCTGCCGGATTACTTCGTTTGGAACGAACCATGGGGCGTTTACTAAAGATCGCAGCACTTTTGATTGGAATCGCTTGATGATGTCTATATTAGATCTACTTGCTGTTCCCCATAGTTGCATACCATAAGACCAAATAGGCCTAATAATCGATTTGTACAATAACACTTTATTTTCTATTGACAGCTGTGAATTGCGTCCTAGGAGCCAGTACATTTTCTGGAACTTCAAACCCAGTTGTTTTCTTTTAACGAAGATATGTTTTTTCCACGTAAGGCGCCTATCTAGATGCATTCCTAGGTACTTGATAGTGTCTTCTTGCGGTATTTGCTTATTATTTAGTACAACGGGCGGGCAGGTACTTCTTCTTGTCGTAAAAGTTACTTGAGCTGACTTGGTTTCGTTTATGTGGATACGCTATTTTTTAAACCATAGTTCTAAGCTATGTAGATATGTCTGTAGATAGGCAGTTGCCAAGTTCGGATCAGAGTGTGACGAGAGTATTGCTGTATCATCAGCGAATGTAGCAACTGTAGTTCCTGGTGAGGTAGGTATATCCGCAGTATAAATTAGATATAAGAGCGGACCCAGCACGCTTCCTTGAGGGACGCCAGCTTTGGTTGGGAATAACGAGGTGTGAGAGTCCTTGTACTTAACGAGAAAGTATCTATTGGTTAGGTAAGATTTGAGTATTGTATAGTAGTCTGGTGGAAATATCTTTTTGATTTTGAATAGCCTTCGTGCCAAACCTTGTCGAAGGCTTGCACGACATCCCCTTTTGTAATATTAATAATCATATTCTTTATTTACCACTAAATCCAATAATTCCATTATTTATAGAGCAAAAATTTTTTTCTTATTTGATTTGCATGCTAGCTGTTTAAAAGAATATAATATATCATAAAAATCTTTGCCTTTGTTTACATTAATTGTTACGTATATACAGTAATAACCACATAAAACAGAAGAATTCATTTGTAATTGTGTGGTATTCCACGCAATATTTTTTTCCGCTACTTAATAAATATGTTGTAATTCTTTTTGGTGGAGAAAATCCAAAACTGTCAAAATATAAAATATTTCCTAATATATCAGATATTTCTATATTACTTAACCCATTCGTCTTTGACTTCAGGCTGGCATTGCCAGACTTTTTCTATTAATTTTATTCCTTTTCCATATGTCTTCGGCTTCTTCGGAGAGTTTTTTTTAAATTGTCTTTTATGCCATCTCCAAAGGCTTTTTGCGCTAATTTAGTACCTGCATAATAGGGTGGGTCACAAAAACTAATTTCACAATTCGTAGTATTAATAGTGAGACAAGGGCGCAAAATGATGTCCAAACTAAGTATATAAAATATTTTTCAAATTTAATTAGGTTAAGAGGGTTAGGCTCGTTCACTGAAATGTATAAAAAAAGTTTTGATATTTTTTAGTAGACATTAGACATTTTCAATTATAAATATGTTACTATTCTTTCGTTTAAATATTGGCGCATGCGTCGAAGCAGTCATTACTCAACCAATCACGAAGCGTACCGTAATTCAATATGGCGGAGTTGGCAACTCTGCGCTAAATGCAGTAAGTAACGCGCAAATTGTCACACAGTAACGTCATTGACATCGTGTTGAGAGGTCGTGATCTTGCGCCACAGTTTCATACCGGTCAAATACATATTAATTACTCATTTTACACGATGAATAGAACACGAAAAGCTCTTAAGTGTCCTTTATTTGGTGACATGGGTGAAATGAAAGACAATGTGTTGCCGACATACGAAGATGTGAAGTTTTATGAATGGACAAGACATCAGCTAAAATCACAAATGAAAAATCCAAAGGAACCTACGTTCTCGGATGTTGCAGAAATCGTAACCTCTAGAATAGAAGAAATATGGAAGACAGCGTCAATCCCGACTGTGTCCCATACTAGAATGTTGCAAATGTTGAAAACTTTTCAATTGAAGTGTACAAACTTGCTCAGATCGTACAAAAAGTTGTCTGAAGTAAAATTGGAAGATTGTCGAGTTCAAAGTAGACGGCTGTTTGACATTTCTTCTAGTAAATGCTAGGAATTTACTCAGTGCGTGTGTGCTAAAGATAGAAAAGTACCAACAAAAGAGCAGAGCTTTTTAGCCGACCAGCGGTCATCACGAAAAATGATCATAGGAAATGTTGATCTTGCCACAACAAAACAATTACAAAAGACATTAATTAAAGAGAAAGCTGGAAGGACAAAAATTCCTGGTTAAAACTTCAGAAACGAAAACCGAATCATGTATTAATGACTAATATTCCGACGTCATCGAACGAATCTGACAGTGATGACTTTTCGCCTGGTCCATCTGCCCCGAAGAAAGTACCACAAACAAAACAAGTACTTCAAAAGGACATGTATTATCCTACACTATCAATAACTTGTGACAGGATGGAGTATCGGATAGGGCAGCAGCGGCAATTGCTTCAGCCCTCTTGCATGATATTAAGTCCACTATACCAGTTATCGATAAAAGTACGTTACGACGAGAAAGGAAAAAAACTCGAACAAATATTATGACAAATGAAACAGTTTCAGAAGTACCCACATTATATTTCGATGGCAGAAACGATAGAACTTTGAAGATTACGTAAAAAGGTGTCAAAAATTACAGAGAAATAATTGTTGAAGAGCATATTTCATTATTAAAAGAACCAGGGTCGAATTACGTGGGTTATGTTGTGCCATATTCTGAAAGCCGATGTCGATGAAGGCGCGCTTATCGCACTAAATAAATGTTGCTGAAGTCGCGCCCGACGGGCGAAAGGGAATCCGGTTCCTATTCCGGAACCCGGCAGCGGTACCATTAAGTCGGGTCCTCGCAGAGAGTTCGTCGGGGCAACCCAAAATGACCCGGAGACGCCGTCGGGAGATGCGGGAAGAGTTTTCTTTTTTGCATGAGCGTTCGAGTTCCATGGAATCCTCTAGCAGGGAGATATGGTTTGGAACGCGAAGAGCACCGCAGTTGCGGCGGTGTCCGCATCTTCCCCTCGAACCTTGAAAATCCGGGAGAGGGCAACGTGGAGGAGTCGCGCCGGCTCGTACCCATATCCGCAGCAGGTCTCCAAGGTGAATAGCCTCTAGTCGATAGAATAATGTAGGTAAGGGAAGCCGGCAAATTGAATCCGTAACTTCGGGATAAGGATTAGCTCTGAGGATCGGGGCGTGTCGGTGTTCGCGTCGGCGGGGCTCCGCGTGTTCCGATCCGAGCTCGGTCCCGTGCCTTGGCCTCCCGCGGAACTTCCTTGCTACGAGGCCTCGGCGGTCGGCTCCTGTCGATCCCGGGTGTACCTCTTCGGCCGCCATTCAACTGTCAACTCAGAACTGGCACGAACCGGGGGAATCCGACTGTCTAATTAAAACAAAGCATTGCGATGGCCCCAGCGGTTGTTGACGCAATGTGATTTCTGCCCAGTGCCCTGAATGTCAACGTGAAGAAATTCAAGCAAGCGCGGGTAAACGGCGGGAGTAACTCTAGCGAGGGAGAGACCGCTAGGGGTTAGTCTGTTGCTCCACTCAGAGTCTGGATTGAGTAAGACTCTGGGTTCTAGCTCTCTTAATTGACGAGCAGGAGCTCACATGCGCAAAATATGGCCTCTGTGATGACTCAAGACCAACTGGGTGGCTCTTCGGTGCCGACGCTAGTTACCAACATTAGCCCAGCGGATCTAGAGGGGATGTCCTCGATAAAAACACCCTCCGTGTCGTACAAGGTCCTAGGTTCGCCTAGGGCCAAACGACTACCGGCAGCCCGTCGCCGCAGCTGTCACCGACATCCGCGCGCGTGAACTCCAGGACGCGGAAGTCGAGAACCTGGGATCGTCAAGTACCTCTAGTGTTAGTGGTAGTGATGCTAGTGCTGTTACCTCCAGAGACAGTAGTAGTGAAGCGAGTTCCCCCGACCGTGAAGTGGAAGCTGCCCCTCCGGAAGACGTTAGACCAGCTCTTCAGGTTCGCCAAAGTGTGATCCATTCTCCGAGGGCTCCAAGGAGAAGTTCGATTGGATCCAGCTTCCGCGGTGCCATTCGCGGACTTATCACTATTATCCGCGAAGCAGGTACCCGTGAGTTTAACGCCAAAGATCTAATTGCGTTGGCGGAGGCATCGCTACCTGGATTCAGGCAACCTTCCCCTAGTCCACCCAGGATCAACTAAGGCTACGACCTCACCTCGAAGTTGCAAGATCGACTCGGAGACCCCAAGACCCCGTATCTGGTTGCCGCCGGAAGAACGATACTAGGGACGTGCCGTTGTCGAGGAAGAGGAAGAGGAAGATGGAGTACGCGCGAGTCCAAACCGGCTGGAGAAGAAACAGGAGGAGAGTAGTGCAGGCCATACTGGACGGTGGGGAGAAGCTCGTCAACACTCTTTTGACGAGCTGAAGGGGTATTGGTCCAACATCTTCGGAACGCCATCCGAACTATACCCCGGGCCCGCCCACCCACCTGAGCCTGCACCAAATCTAAGCCATCTGTGGGATCCCATTTCGTGTGAGGAAGTGGAAGCCACTACTATCCCAATATCTTCAGCGCCGGGTTTGGACCAGATCACAACGCGCCAGTGGCGGAAGGTGCCAGCCTCCCTCCGATCCCTCCTCTACAACATTGTCATGCTGGTTGGAGGATTCCCCCCGCAAGTGCTCCAGACGAGGACGACCCTCATTCCGAAGAAGGCCACGCCTGACAACGAAGGAGACTACAGACCCATATCGGTAGCTTCAGTAGTTGTCAGGCACCTGCACAAGATCTTGGCAAGGAGGTTGACCTGCGCGGAGCTGGAAGACCCCCGTCAGCGAGCATTCACTTTGGCTGACGGGGCAATGGATAACGTGGCAGTCCTGGACGCCATCATTTGGACTGCCCGTAGCCAACTAAGGGAGTTGCACGTGGCGACCCTGGATTTAACCAAGGCCTTTGACGCCCTTAGCCACGATGCACTCTCTGCCATCATCCAGCTCCACAAACTACCAGCAGGACTCCAGCAATATATCCGACAGCTGTACACCAAGATCAGCGTGCAGGTGAAGACTTCGGAAGAGATACCCATGTTCCGAGGAGTAAAGCAGGGGGACCCACTGTCACCACCTCAGTTCAATTTGGCGATTAACCACCTACTACAGGCCATACCAGAAGAAGTCGGCTACCAACTTCAGGCCGTGAAGGTCAACTGCTTAGCCTTCGCCGACGATCTGGTGCTCGTAGCGTCGTCTGCAAATGGCCTCCAACAGACACTTACCAGAATTGAACAGAGGGCAGCCAGTATGGGACTGAATATTTCGGCTGCGAAGAGTTCCACCTTCTCGTTAGTGCCAGCAGGGAAGACAAAGAAGATTAAGGTCGACACCAGAAGCCGGTTTCGGCTGACCACTGGACCTCTTCCCGCTATGCAGGTGCTTGAGAGGTGGAAGTATTTGGGGCTGGAATTTGGAGTACAGGGAATCGCGCCGTTCGAGAAGGAGCTGGGTGAGGTGCTCGCTAACATCTCTAGAGCACCCTTGAAACCCCAGCAACGCCTTGAGATCCTACGAACCTTCCTTATTCCCAAGATCTACCACGCTACGGTCTTGGGAAGGATCTCTACAGGAAGGTTAAAGGCACTCGACCGGCAGACCAGGAAAGCCATCCGTTCCTGGTTGAGATTCCCTGGGGACGTCCCAACGGCGTACTTCCACGCTGCAACCAGAGATGGAGGTCTTGGAATTCCCTCGTTGACTACGTTAATCCCATCTCTTATCATGATCCGCCTCGGCAAAGCCCAGAAGTCCACACTCCCAGCGACCGGAGCGGCGCTCGCTACCCCACGTCTTGCCCGCAAATTGGGGTGGGCGAGAAGAGCGATGAGGAAGCTGGGAATAGATCCGAACTGACAACAAGCCGAGGCCCGCAAGAAGCACTGGGCGAGGGAGCTGCACGAGTCGGTGGATGGCCGCGATCTAAGGGAGTCCGCAAGAAGTCCCTTATCAACATCATGGATCGCTCAGCGGTCAAGCGGCATCCCGAGACGAGAATACGTGCAGTACCGCCACGTGCACGCCAACTGCCTCCCCACCCGCATTCGAACGTCCAGGGGGTTGCGTCGCTCAAATCGGCAAACTCGATGCCGAGCTGGGTGCGACGCGACGGAAACAGCAGCACACGTCATCCAGTGCTGCTGGAGGACGCATGGAGGCAGGGTGAAGCGACACAACGCCATCAGTGCGGTGCTAGCGAACGGACTGAGACAACAGGGATGGGATGAAGTAGTCGAGGAACCGAGGATTGGAACGACCAGGGGCCTCCGAAAGCCAGACGTGATCGCCAGGAAAGGCAACCGTGAAGTGATACTAGATACGCAGGAGGTGACGGCCACAACGCCTCTTCCTACCTCTCACAACAGGAAGAGGGCTTACTACGGTGGGATATTAGGCGGAAAGCCCAAGCCCGAAAACAACCGGACTCAAGCTCTACTGAGTCCGATGAGGAGGAAGAGGAGACGGAGGAAGAGGTCAGCAAGGGTGAGACCGATTCTGAGAACTCGGAGGAGCTCCCACAGACGGACGCCTCAGAAGTCTCCTGTGACGAAGAGGTGGAAGGAGTAGAAGCCAGGGTGGGGGAAGCCGGAAGATCCTGCGCTGGGGGAAGCTTCGGAAGCCTCTAACACTGTCATCGACGACCCTCCGACACCCAACGTCGAACCGGTGGTCCAGGGGGAGATCCCGACGGTTGTGGTGGAAGATGTGGACCAAGATTTTCTTGGAGTTGGAGAATGGGTTAACGAGATCGTATCCTCGGCTATTGAGGGCGTCGCCCAAACGACGACGCTTCCACATCGGTACTAAGGTACCTGCTTGGTGCGCTGGACTATACGGGGCAACAAAAAGGCCTTGTTTCCCAGGAATACATCGATATGGTGTATGGAGAGATAGTTGCCCTAATACGGAGTATACCGTCCGACCAAAAGGTCCCCACCAGGCCACGAAGGTCTGGCAGAAGGGCTAGACGAAAATATGTCTATGCCAGGACCCAGGATCTCTACAACAAGAATCCAGGTCTTCTTGCTAATCAAATCCGAACGGATAAACTAGATTTTGCCCGGGAGGACGCCCAGCCCCCCGAATTCAATGATGTCCGGGATTTTTACGAATCTCTGTGGGGAACCGTACCCCTCATAAGACAGCCAGACTTCGGTGATGCAGAGAATTACATATCTCTGCGCGATCTACTAACCCTGATCTCTTACAAAGAGATAGTAGATCGTTTATCACGGGTAAAAACAGATTCAGCGGTCGGCCCCGATGGAATAAGGAGAGTACAACTAGGGGGCCGAACTGTACGAAGAAGGGCTCTCCAACTTTTCTTCAACATAGTTATGTTGTCGGGGTGGCAGCCGCACAATATTAATCTCGAAAGAGGGGAAGGACCTATCCCGAGCGGAGAACTTCCGACCCCTCACTATAAGCTCAATTCTGAGTCGGTTATATTGGGCTATAATCGACTGGAAATTTCGGGAAAGAGTGCGGTTCACCCCGCGACAAAAGGGATTCGTCTCGGAGCGTGGGTGCTTCAACAACGTCCACATCCTAAATGAAGTAATACGATACGTCAAAAAGAACCGTAAAGGCCTGGTCGTAGTGCAGCTCGACATCTCCAAGGCATTTGATTCCATCCCCCACAACGCTATAAAGCCTGCACTACGAAAGAAGGGGATGAACGAAAGAGCCGCTAAGCTGGTAGCGGACTCTTACAAGGATGTGGTGACACACATAACGGTCGGCGGAGAGACCGTACCGGTGTGTTTTAGTAGAGGCGTAAAACAAGGGGATCCTCTGTCTCCCTTTGTGTTCAACGCAGTAATAGAGCCCCTCCTAATCGAGCTAGAAAAGCTCCCGGGGTTCAAGATAGGTGAGGCGGGCCAAGTATCTTGCCTAGCCTTCGCCGACGACATTATATTGTTATCCAGTGATGTCGGCGGGGCCATAGACCAGCTCACGGTCACCGAGGCGTTTTTGTCCTATCTCGGGATGAGCTTGTCGGCGGCCAAATGTAGTGCCTTTGAGATAGTGCCGACTAAAGACGCGTTCTATGTCAAGGACCCCGGCATTACGCTGTTAGGTGGAGAGCGTATCCCGCACGCCGATGCGGGATCGCATTTGACGTATTTAGGTGCAGCAGTGTCCCCCTGGAACGGACTCCAGTTAGGAGACGTTACGACGGATCTGAGGGGGACCGTAAGACGACTCGACGCGAGTGCACTAAAGCCGCACCAAAAGCTGCACCTATTATCCACCTACCTAGTCCCCCACTACCTATATCGACTTATACTTTGTGTCTGTCCAATAACATTACTTAGAGAATTGGACCAGGAATTGCGAGTGTCCGTAAAACAATTCCTGCACTTACCAACCTCTACAACCGACGGCCTCTTGAATGTTGGTAAGCTAGACGGGGGATTAGGATTTCCCAAGCTGGAAACAATAGCCGTCTGTGCCAGCTTGAAAGCTGCGCATCATTTCGAGCGTAGCGATGGTCCCGCCATCACAGCGCTTATCCGCAACACCGACTACGAAGCCTGAGTAGCCAAGGTGGCTTGCACTGCGAGGATGCCTTGGCCCGTGCGGTCTATCCAAGAGATAGACCGTTTTAAAGTCGGTAAGAAGCGTGAAGCGCTGGCGGAATGGAGGCGATGCTCTAGTCAGGGGAAGTCAGTACTGTCCCACACTGACGACCCCATAGGAAATGCTTGGCTGTATGATCCCAACCTGCTTAAGCCTTGCAGATTCATCACAGCCTTGCATATGCGCGCTAATACATGTGGAAATAAAGTGACATTGAATAGAGCACGACCTCAAGCCGACATCCTCTGCTGGAAGTGCCGCGTGCTTCCAGAGACACTGGGCCATATAACTGGCCAGTGTACATACACTAAAGCAGAGAGAATTGGGCGACACAACAAAATCGTAGATTTTGTTGCGTCGGAATCCGCAAGGCGGGATCCACAGGTAACCAAGGAACCCAGAATTGAGCACGAAGGGGCGGTTTTCAAACCTGACCTGGTCATAACGAACCGGGAAGGGGTCCTTGTGGCCGACGTAACCGTCCTCCATGAAGACGGAGACTACCTCCGGCTGGGTTTCCAAGAAAAGGTGGGCAAGTACTCTCGATTGTTACCTGCGCTCCGTCGAGAGCACGGAGCTGATGAAGGATCGGTTCTACCGATAGTGGTGGGTAGCAGAGGAGCCATGCCAAAAGGTACAGTGGAGGTCCTTAGGAAGCTAGGCATTGTCGGAAGACAGGCCTTGCTAACTATCTCTCTTATTGCACTCCGGACCTCCATTGAGATATACCACCATTTTATAGACTATGATGGCCCTCTGCGAGCTGCGGGAATAGCCCCCGCTGCTCACGGCGAAGTCGAGTAGGTAATGCCCCCTGGCCAGTGTTGCCCCACCGACAGGCCCTCTGCACCTGTCGGCACCTTATCTATATACAATTTCGTGCAAAATCTAGTCCAGGCAGGGACCAAACTGCCTTCGTCCCAGGCACAATCCTGGGACGAATATCTGTGATATAATGTGATACTTTCTGTGATAGCACCTCGGTGCAAAACCTTTACACTTTACCCATGCAATTAGCTAGTTAATGTTGACCAGGGGGCCACTACCGACCGCTGCACAATATGACTTCCAAATTGGGCGTAGGAAACAGAACAGGAGAAAGTAGGAAAGGACAGTGGCCTACGCAAATATTTACTTATTTATTTATTACTTATTATTCAATAGTTTAGTAACTTCCATTGTTGGGGGGATGTTGCTCAGTTTTAAACCAACCTTGCAGAAGCAAAGATTTTTTCGCACAGCCCCCGTTGTTATTGGCTCGCCCACATACGGGCTCAGTGCGTTTTACGTAAATAGCCAAATGCCTCGTCATCTAATTAGTGACGCGCATGAATGGATTAACGAGATTCCCACTGTCCCTACCCACCCTAGTGGCCTGGTGTAAGTCGTGTGTACGCTACCAGTAAAGCTCGTTGTGCTAAGAAGTGATAAAGAGCGACAAAAAAAGCGATAAAAAACAAGCGAAAGCTGCCAGAAGGGCAGAGATTTGGTCTAACAAACCGGAAACACTCGAAAAGCGCCTCCTCGTGGTCTAGGGCGGACAACGACTTGGGGACCGCCCCTGTGGTTGGTTTAAAAACCCCAAGCGGCTAAAGCTGCGAGTAGGAAGGAACCGGTTGCCAGAATGGCGGAAGGAAGCGACGTTCAGTCGCGCTACACTCAAATTGCAAAGTTTATAGACAATGACCTTGATCCATCTTTAAGACTCAAAAAAGAGCAAAAACAAGCACTAAAAGACAAACTTGTCTAATGGGCTATCGTACAAGCAGAGTTAACAGGACAAATACAATCACTGAAAAAGGAAAATGAAAGACTACGGAAAGAAGCAGCAGAATCAAGAGCAACTCCCCAACCCACATATGCATCCATAGCGGCGCCTGCCCAAGACAAGAGAATAGCAACAATCAACCGAGTTGCCAATTCTGAAACATGCACCATATTCATCAAGTCCAAGACAGGTGAAGACATCAAAAAAGTACAGGAAAAGTTCACGAAAATAATCAAACCATCGAGAGACAAGATCAGAATCAAAGCGATCAGAACCACCAACAAGATGCTCATCGTCGAAACCGAAAACATTAAAGAATCAAATAAAATCACTAACAATGAGGAACTGCAAAAGGAGCTCAGCTGTGAGCCTCCCAAGAAAAGAAACCCCTTAATAATCCTGTACAACGTACCATCCGACTTGTCGGAAGACAGACTGACAAGACATATATATCGTCAAAACTTTTCGGAAACACTAACATTCGAGGAATTCAGCAAAAACTTTAAGCCGAGGTTCAGAACTGGACCAAGGAATAAAGCAACAGTACACTATGTGGTCGAAACTGAGGCCACCCTACGCAAAACCATTCTAAGCCAAAGGCGGTTGTACTTAGATTACAACGCTATAGACTTCAAAGATTACTTGGTTGTACCCAAGTGTGTAAAGTGCCATGACCTTGGACATGTTGCAAAACATTGTAGCTGCAAAGAAGATCTTTGCAGTCACTGTGGAGGAAGTGGTCATAAATAAGAGGACTGTCCAAAGAATGAATCTGCGCCGACGTGTATTCCGTGCGCCAACAGAAGGAAGAAGTGTGGTAAAGAATGCCCAACAGCTAAAATGATGATGGAACGCCTTATTTCCAAGACCAACTATGGATCCTAATTCCGTAGAAGGTGTTGAAGATAAGCAATCCATAATCATCAAAGAAAACGAAATCGAACCCAAACATAAATCACCATCACGTAGACATAGGAATTGGCTAAGAGCCCGAAGATATAGAGAGGCGAATCAGAAGGAACTGGAGGAGACTAAATACCCACAACCCACTAAAACACCGAAGTGGTTTAAGAAGATAAGGAAGGTGTTCAAAAAGAAACCGATTCAACAACACCAAGTAGAAGGAGGTAGAGAAAGAAACGAGGAGGTAGAAGGAAAACCAATACAACAACACGGAGAAGAAGGAAGCAGGGTAAGTAGAGGTAACGACAAAGACAACGACAACGACAAGGAGACAGAGGAAAAACCAAACACTGGCAGGACCGGAGATCCAGCAGAAATATATTACAAAATCGAAATCGATCTAAGACTGTCCAGACTAGAGGACCCCTCTATTCTGATCACAGCTCTTAGACAAATCGTAAGGAAACACCACGAGAATGGTAAGAAAATAGCTTTCCCTGTGCCGGAGGCTGTAGACAGAGTTCACCTACGATGTCACAGTCTGCCCACAGATCCGCAAGAACTAAAGCAGCTAGTTGACAATGTCTTCAAAAGAAGGAAAGAGATCTTTGATATAGAAGAAACATACGCAAACTTCGTACTGACGCATGGAAGGATGGCCTTTGACAGCAAAAAAGAATGGCCGCACTGCCACATAATGGTCAGACATCCCTAAGAATAGGCCAATTAAACGCCAACGGAAGTGCGTCAGTAATCCACGAAATCAGGAAACCTGCAGAAGAACTGAAACTGGACATCGTATGCCTACAAGAACCCTACAGTAAGGCAGGGAAATTACCAGGAATGCCAGTCGATACTCGTATAATAATAAACGAGCAACAACCAAAGACTGCGACTATTATCTTCAATAAGACACTAACCATCACAAATCTAACAAAATTTACAGACACGCACTGTGTGTGTATAGAAGTTATATCAAAAACGGAAAAGCTAATACAAACAAATCAATATTTTCAATTCAGTGACGAAATACATCCACATTTGGAGAAATCGAGAGATGTACTCCGAACATATAGCGACAGACCAGTAATATTACTAGCAGACGTGAACGCGAAGTCAATGGCATAGCGGTAGAACGGATGAGAGGGGAGAAGAGATGGAAGATCTCATCAATGAATTCCAACTTGAGGTGCTTAACCAACCGCACCAACCACCAACCTTCCAGAATAGAGAGGGAACTGCAACGAACATCGACGTGACACTAATCAACAACCGAGTGGATATCACAAAAATCTCCAACTGGAAGGTAGAGGAACACTGCACTACGAGCGATCACAATATGATACACTTTACTGTACTCAAACAATCGATGAGGGAGGAAATACCAGACGTAAGTTTGGTCAAGTACAACCTCAAGAAAGCTAACTGGGATGTCCTGAAACTTGAATATAGTGCACAGCCACCACTTCAAGTCACTGAAGCGAACACTATGGCTAAAGAGCTTACAAGAAAAATAAAAGTCGCAATGAACAAATCCATACCAAAGATAAAGAACTCCAAAGCGAAAATTAAAAACCCAGGATGGAATGAAGAATTACTACAACTACGTAGAAGGGTAAGAGCGCAACGTAGTACAATCTACGTCCATAGAACCGAACAGAAGACAAGCGAACCCTACAGATATAGAAGCCTTAAGGCGGAATATCTGAAGAGAGTTTTTGAAGCAAAGATGGCTAGCTGGGTGAAGTTTGTGGGAGACTGCCTTGAGGTGGATATGTGGGGAACCCCCTACAGGATCGCAACCGAGAGGATCAGATCCCCAACACTTTTCTCAACCATGATTAAGCTAGATGGCACCATGACTAAGGACTGGAGGGAATCTGCGGAAACGCTTCTCGAAATATTACTACCACCTGACAGAATAGAAGAAGACACCGACCAACAACAGAATACGCGTCAAACAATGACAAACAATTACGCAAATGAAAATAACGTTCCTATCATCACGGAAGCCGAAATCGAAGAAACTATCCGGAAAATGAAGAAAAACAAAGCTCCCGGGCCAGACGGAGTAAGAGCGGAGGTACCACAAGCCCTCATAGGAGAAATAACACCTGATCTCCACACGCTCTACAACGAATGCCTCAGGAGTGGAAGATTTCCTACGATTTGGAAACAGGCGGAAGTGGTGATATTATATAAAGGAGAAGACAAGGACCCCTCATTACCAAAATCCTATCGACCAATACGCCTATTGGATACGATGGGGAAGGCACTGGAGCGGATAATCACTAACAGACTAAACCAACATAGAGAAGTCAAAGGCCTGGAGAACAACCAGTACGGATTTAGGAAGGGAAAATCTACCGAAGACGCAGTGAACAGAGCCATACAGGAAGTCGGGGACTCGGAGTGCCAATACGTACTATCGGTATTTATTGACATAGCCGGGGCATTTGACAACCTGTGGTGGCCTGGTCTATTTCAAGAACTGCAGAGACTGGAATGCCCTCGAAAAATATACAACATCTTAAGAAACTATTGTCAGGACAGATACGCTACGCTACGCTGTCCACAGAGCAAAATAACAAAGTTACTTACCAAGGGATGCCCGCAGGGCTCCATCTGTGGACCAATTTTTTGGGACATAGTTATGGACAAGCTCCTCAGAGAAGTTAACAACAACAGGAACGTCAAAACAGCAATTGCATATGCAGATGACCTAGTCCCCAAGTCGTTGTCCGCCCTAGACCACGAGGAGGCGCTTTTCGAGTGTTTCCGGTTTGTTAGACGAAATCTCTGCCCTTCTGGCAGCTTTCGCTTGTTTTTTTATCGCTTTTTTGTCGCTCTTTATCGCTTCTTAGCACAGCGAGCTTTACTGGTAGCGTACACACGACTTACACCAGGCCACTAGGGTGGGTAGGGACAGATAGCTGATGCAGGCCCGGAGGGCCCACGCCCACCCACCTCGCGGCTTTAGACATAGAAGAAAGAAGAAAGGAAAGGAAAGGGGAAACCACTACCCACCAAAAACACCGCCAAGGGAACACCCAACACCTACCAAAAACTAGCGGGGAGGAACTCCCACTCTACATGCAAACTACTAATACTCGACCACATGCGAACAACTAGAACACAATCACCCGGGCCGGAAAATAAAAATGAAACAGCAAGCAACAACAGCCACACCCAATAAACACCAGGCAAATAACAACAGCATGCACCAATTCAACCGCTACATACCAAATACCAAAACACACCGAGCCTGCTCCGAAACCACACCACACTCATGCAAGCATACACACGCAACCAAACCGAGTCCGGCCAGACAAGCCGGCCGCACCACCCCTAGCCCTCGTCGTCGAGGTACTCAAAAACCATCTTCTTGGCCATATCATTAAGCGCAGAAACGACTTCCGGTTTGGTGTTGACGTCTAATAGAGGCGGCCATCTTAGGTTTTCCAGATGCGTGACCCTACGAAAGACCTCCCGCGCCGCCACGCGCTTCGGATGTTTGCAGAATTGAATCACATGCTCGACCGAGTCCGAAACCACGCCACATATACACAGGTTCACAACACGCCTCAGATTAAACCGCACAAAATAGGAATTAAACGGTCCGTGACCGGTAACCATCCAAACCGCTTCTTTGCATAGTGGAAAGCCCTGGTCAGACACGCCTGGGAAGATACGGTGTGTGGACCTACCCTTGTCGACCGAGTCCCAATGAAGTTGCCATCTCAGCATTTGTCGACTCTTTGCCGTGCTTATAGCGCTACACCGCGGGATGGGACATTGGACTAAAGTACCGTGGGCGGCCGCCTCCTTGGCATTACTATCAGCCTCTTCATTCCCAGGAATACCAATGTGCGCCTTTACCCAGGCAAGCTCAACAGTGCGGGTGGAATCCCTAAGCCGCAACAAAAGTTTATATATCTCCAGCGCAATGTTATTCTTGTGGAGCGTAGTAGAAATAGCATTAAGAGCAGCACACGAGTCAGAATTAATCACTGCACTAGACCGCGCCGGTAAATTATACACGCACCACTCTACTGCCATTTTAATACCCACAAGCTCCGCTTGGAACACCGTGCAGTGGTCCGGTAGTTTGCAGGTACGAACATGTTGCGCGCTACCATTGTCACCCAACACCACCGCAGCCGCGCCAACCCCGTCTCCGGACTTCGACCCGTCTGTGTAAAGTTGAGTGCAACCGGCCTCAGGGTCGTGCGGAATCAAAGCCACCGCATTCCTAGCCGCTCGGTGCGAGAGAGCCCCCGGGGCGGGCCTCCTCTCAAAACCGGCTGCACCGGCAGATTTCCACACGTCATAAACTCTGGCTACTTCTGCTGGAAGGGGAGGGACCCCCGCGATAACTTCAAGGGCCGCCGTCGGGGCCGTACGATACCCTCTCGTAATGGCCAGGAGAAAAGGCCTTTGAGTGGCGTTCAAGTGCCTGACGATGCGCGAGTCAGTGGACCTTCTGCCCCAGACCTCGGCGCCGTATCTGATAATCGGTAATACGGCCACTCTGTAGATGCTTTTGAGAGTGCTCGGGTGCACCCCCCAGGTCTTTCCGCTCACTAAAAACAGCCGGTGAGTAGTGATGGCGACTCGCCCTCTAATCCACTTAACATGTTCTATCCAGAGCAGCTTCTGATCTATCAACACACCTAAATACCTCACAAAGGGCTCCGGGTGTATGGCCTGTCCATACTAATTATCGGTGGTCTCAGCAGGGCCTTGTTGCTTATAAAGACGGTCTTGATCTTAGTGGGGCTGTACTCGAGCTTATAACAGCGGGCCCATTCTTCGCAGGTTCTCCAGTAGCTGCGCCACTTCCCCTCTATCTGCTTGGCCGAAGCACCCTCAAGTACCAGCACCTGGTCGTCCCCGAAAGCTTGAACTAGGCTATCAGACGTGTCCTCCGCCTCTTCTTCGAGACGGCTCATAGCATTAAACCAGTCTTCCATGATAACTAACCAAAGAATGGGGCCCAAACACGACCCCTGCGGGCGCCCGCGCGTAGTAGCTCTCGTAGTCTCGCTACAAGTGACTGTCCGGTCGGAAAGGTAATTCTGGATAATGCGCCCCAGATTAGCCGGACACCCGAGACCGCGTAAAAGCGCCAGCAACCGAGGGTACCACGCACGTTTTTGATATCCAGGGTAACGAGCAGACAATGGCGTCCTCTGTCTTTAACTCTAGCAATACGATCAACAACCGATTCCAAAGCCATGATGGTCGACCTGGTTTGCCGGAAACCAAACTGTTGTTCACTGAGCAGACCATTGCTCTCCAGGTAAAACGCCAGTCTTCTCGCTAATATCTTGTCCAAGAGTTTACCCGTAACCGGCAGCAGGCAGATCGGACGTAATCTCTCGCCGGAAGGTTTCCGCCGCCAAACTACTTTCCCCTTCTTCCAGATGTTCGGAAACTTACCTAGTTCAAGGCATTTATTGAAAAGATTAACGAGCCAGTGACCGTCTTGCAAAACGACCCGAGCTACCGCCTGAGTAGGGATGCCGTCAATACCTGGGGCGCTGTTTAGCTTAGCTTCACGGATGGTAGCAGCAAGTTCGTTGATCGTGATTGCAGCATCGCAGGAAGAGACCCATGGGCGCTCCGCTTCCTGCCTATCAAGTCTGTGCCCCTCGGCATCCGTGTGTCTATCATCCTCCGGAAAATATATGTTAAGAAGCTCCTCCTCGATCTCACTAGGGGTGGAGGCCCACGTGCCGTCCGGTCTCTGTAACGATTTCCAGCATCGCTTCTCCTTGATTTTACCGCTCAGCAGCTTAAAGGGCAGACCACAAGGGTTGGCATTGGAATTCCTTTCACAGAATTCTCTGAACGAGACAGCTCGCGCTTCCTTGATTAGGGCTTTGTAGGTTCTCCTAATCCGTCTGAATTCCTGCCTAAGGTGTTCCCTGCGCTCTGCCCCCCGCTCCATCTGGAACTCGGATCTGGCCAGCCTAACACTCCTTCTCGTCTGTCTAAGATCTTCCGACCACCAACCACCACCCGGTGGCTGAATCCGTATGTCAAGGTCTTGATGGGCATAGACCCCTCACAGGCCGCCAAACACGTGCGCTGGAAATGGTCAGCTGCCGCGTCGATATCCTCGGGGCTGCTTAAAAGCTCCAAATCGACCTGGATAGGCCCAGCCCGGATGATCATGTCAAACTTGTCCCAGTTGGCTTGCTGGTGGATGAATCTATGGGACTTCCTAACACCAGCTTTGGGAAGCCTGTGCGGAATGCTGAAGAGTACGTACCGATGGTCGCTGAGTGTCTCTTCATCTTCGACGCGCCACTCCCTATTATGCAAAGATCTGGATAACGTCACATCAATCCAACTGGAGCCATTGGTGGTCCAGAAAGTGGGTAGGGGTGGGTAGGGACAGTGGGAATCTCGTTAATCCATTCATGCGCGTCACTAATTAGATGACGAGGCATTTGGCTAATATCTACGTAAAACGCACTGAGCCCACCGTATGTGGGCGAACCAATAACAACGGGGGCTGTGCGATAAAATCCTTGTTTCTGCAAGGTTGGTTTAAAACTGAGCAACAGCCCTCCAACAATGAAAGTTACTAAACTATTGAATAATAAGTAATAAATAAATAAATAAATATTTGGGCAGACCACTGTCCTTTCCTACTTTCTCCTCTTCTGTTTCCTACGCCCAATTTGGGAGTCATATTGTGCAGCGGTCGGTAGTGGGCCGCTGGTCAACATTAACTAGCTAATTGCATGGGTAAAGTGTAAAGGTTTGGTCGTCTTCTATTTAACACCATTATCGCTCCCATAAGATAGGCGCCCAGGTCTCTCCATGTAGTAAAATTAAATGTTTTAAATGACTGCAGTTTCTTCATTAGGGAATCACAATTTTGCTTCAGAAAAGTAGCCAATTTGTTGATATCTTCGAAACTAGGCAGTTTAACATGTTTGCGTCTTTGGAGTTTAATTCTGTTTTCCTCCACAGTTTTGTTAATATGAGGATAGCTCATCGTAATGAATAGGGTCCGAAAATTGTTCACCAGTTTTATAGCCGCCATATCGTTTGCAGTGATACATAGTGTTTCACAGGTGTAAGTTACTTTCTTGACAAGCAATGCCAACATCGTTGCAGTTGTAGGGGCACGATAATCTCCAGTCATAGGAGAGAAACCGGCAATATTTTGAATTGCCATAGCAACTGTATCATGCATCGCTGGTGTCATAAGGGAATGCAAGTTTGTGACTGCAGAATTAAGAGTGCGTGCCTCGAGAATTAGATGACCAAGAAACCGTAGGTGGCTTCTAATCATACTGTCATGGTGTGTAGATGTAGAATACTTAAAGCACATACTATTTCCATATGCAATTGCCAACCTGTCGAATCGAATGGCATCGCTAAACTGATCAACCCGCATAAAAGGCATGACACGATCTTTTAATATGTCACAGGCTTCAACATGTATATTTGCTTGCTTTTTTTTAGAAAGAGCATGATAGTAACGATCTACCGCTGCTGTAGATGTTATATTATTGCAGCGCTTATAGTGTTTGTGTAACTTTCTCGCCTGTATTAACTGTGAACAGTTTGCACAGGGAAGAAACTTGCTACCTTGCTGTTCCACTTTCGGTCTTCTAGCTACTATTAACACACCCTTATTGTACATGCGATTACCATTATATTCTTCAGTACCTCTTCTTCTAAGTGTCTTTAGAATTTCTTGACGAGCAACATGACCTATGTGCATAAAAACACAAATGCAAATTTTTGAAATATCTACTAGGTAATCAGTCACACTCATAAATCAGTAGAACTGCAATGTTGGTTAAATTGGTAAACGATTAGCTAGTTATTCAAACTAAAAGGTCTAGCATGACAATACTGACGGCGAAAATACTGAAGTAATTTTACTCAACAGAAACAGTGGTCCATTATTGAACCGGGTTTTAGCATGAAATGGAAATTATACTTTTTTTTTGTGGTTTTGCATCATGAAATATGAATAGTTATATTTAAATTCACGGTGGCGTCAAATACAATAGAAACCAACCTTTGGGATAGCTTTTCAACTGATGTACAACTTCTTCTTTCTTATGTATTGCTTCCACATGGTTTGGCAATTTTGCCACTAACTGTTTACAAAATGTGCAAAATTGTTTTCTTGTTTTACGTCCGCCGTCTGCACTCAACACCTTTTCCTCTGCTGCATGATCATATTGGATTTTTTTAAACTTGGGCATTACTATTTTCATATTATGTTTTGAAACTTGGTTAAGAGGAACAGATCTAAGTAAATAATAAGAAAAAATGTGCAATGTTACTTTTGACAACCTAATGATAATATTTTCATGTGCGAATAAAGCATTGCTTAAAATTTTTTTAAAGTGTTAATTATTTTACAACAAATTTCATCCTAACGTACCTCTGAACTAGAGTAGGAGATATCTTTTTGTTAAAATCATTATCGTTGGAGTCATCTGAAGCAGATATTATATCTGGGCTATCAATGTGCGTTTGATCAATGAAGTTTATATCTAGAAATAGTAGATACTGTTGTGTTACTGTATACTATGCAATACTGTGTATTAAAAGTAACTTTATTACTAAACAAGTAAACATAAGAAAGTATAAAAATATAATGTATGTACTCACTGTCGCTTTGTATTTCTTGTACCCCTTTAATGTTCTTTTCCCTCCTCTCTTGACTTTTCATTTCCCTTACTTCCCCAAGTTTCAGTTGCTGTAAAGGTGGTGAAGGGATATAATAATATTTTTTAGCATTTTCGGAAACATCAGCATTTTCTTTAAAAGTGGACGAAATAACAAAGTTAGGATTGAAATATCCATCATCCGAGCTCCCACCTGAAGCTGTATTTACAACGTTACATCATAAAACTGCTATGCATATAAAGTATTAAAAAATAAACTATAGTTCGATAAAGCCATCTACAGGGTGTCCAAGATAGGGAGCGCATGCATGGGGATCTCGTAAACGGTAAGAGACAGAGATTCGGTTAAATAAGAAGAATTATTAAGCATCTCAAGTACTACTATGATGTACATTTAAATCCTACAATTTTTGCTTAATTTTCAGTACAGACTTAGAAAACTAAATTACCAGTTTTCATTTCTTGTGTATAATTCGATTATTATCAAAGAAATCGCACAGCGGTTTTGACATTATTAAGACAGTTTTATACAGATTTAGAATCTTAAATTAAAATTTCTATAGGTCGTTAAATATTCAAAATATTGACATTAACTTCTCTTTTTTAAATATGCTTCGAATGCTAAATAATTCTTCTCATTTAACCAAATCTCTACCTCTTATCGTTTACGAGATCCCCATGCATGCACTCCTTATCTTGGATACCCTGTATACAACATAACTAGCCAAATACAAAGTTCTGTGTACTTACCTGTCGTTTCTTCAACTGTCATCTTTTCACCATTGGCTTCAAATTCATATAGGAGACGACGTTTAACCTGTCTTGGTTTAAACAGCATTTCGCTGGTATTATCTGCTTGTTTTAAATCACTTTCGGTCTGTGGAAGTTCTTGTAAATTATCTGCAGTTCGTTGAAATTGCTTTAAGTGTGGCTGGTATTTTATTAGCTCCTTGTAGAGTGCAGGAGTCACCACAAGAGGATGAAGAGAAACCGCTTGCCGATTGTTGTAATTCATGGTTATTTTTTCATTGGGGCGTAAAACTATTTCTAAATTGTCTTCAACTTTTCCAGTTTCCATGCTGATTGTTAGGATTAACGGTATCATAAAATTCTAACGTTTATAGGATATTTACATTCAGCCATGTGTTTTCTAACTTTCCATGAAGTATGAATTGGCGGAAACACAATAATGTTTTGTTGTTAAAGACACTGGTTATTAAACATTCTTTTAAGACGAATGTACACATTTACAACATTTTTTATATTGCTGTATCACCTAGCTGGCCGTGTAAACTACTGTTTGCAATTAAAGGAGGAAACACTTCAGAGAGCAGAGCGCCGCAAGGCTCCTTAATCAAACTTATTCCACACACCTAAGGTGCAAAACGGGGTCACAGCTGCACAAACCCGTACTGTCTAGTATACTTTTTTAAACGGGAGAATAGGGTAATCCCCGATCATCCAAGGGCAATTGCTGCATTCCTCAAACACACAGACGCAATAACACTCACTAAACCCAATAAATTAATATGTTTTATAGGCCCTACTGCGCTCGACGGTATTTAAAATACTTAAGCGTTAATTATGATGCAGAAATTTTAAACTTACGTTACATTACTCTTATTTTTATAATGTTATTCTAATAAAACAAGACAATTAATATATCATATTGGCAAAGAGCTAATAATAGTAACGTAAATACTGTAACACTCTACTTTTAATGGCGACTTCAAAGACTGGGTAGGAAAATTTTAAATATGATGTTTTAGCGAAAAACAAAGATCAGCAAAATAATAATCCGTTCTCATACGAACAGATGTACAATAAAATAGTTAAAAACTTTTGATACGATGCCCTTTCTAAATATAGTTTAGACGCAATAAAACCTACTAAACGCCATAAATTAGTATGTTTTAAGGGCGCTACTGCGCTCGTAGATGTTTAAAATACCTTAGCATTTAATATAATAAAGAAATTTTAAAATTAGCCCTTTACTATTGTTTTTTTAATGTAATTCTAATAAAGAAGTCAGTAAAATGATAATCCGTTCTAAAAGGAAGAGATACACAGTGAAATAATTCATATCTTTTAATACGATGCCCTTTCTAAATATAGTTAGACGCAATAAAACCTACTAAACGCCATAAATTAATGTTTTAGAGGCGCTACTGCGCTCGTAGATGAAAATACCTTAGCATTTACCGCAATAAAGAAATTTTAAAATTAGTCTTTTATTATTGTTTTTTTAATGTAATTCTAATATAAAAATCAGTAAAGTGATAATTCGTTCTCAAACGAAGAGGTACACAGTTAAATAAATCTTTTAATACAATGCCTTTTCTAAATATAGTAAGGCGCAATAACACCCGCTAAACGCCATAAATTAATATGTTTTAGGGGCGCTACTGCGCTCGTAGATGTTTAAAATACTTTAGCATTTAATATAATAAAGAAATTTTAAAATTCGCCTTTTACCATTATTTTTTTAATGTAATTCTAATAAAACAAGAGAATTAATCTAGCATAATAGCAAAGAGCTACTAACAGTCACGTAAATATTGTACCACTCTACTTTTAATTAGTACTTCAAAGATTGGGTAGAAAAATTTTAAATATGATGTTTTAGCGAAAAACGAAGATCAGTTAAATAATAATCCGTTCTCATACGAACAGATATACAATAAAATAGTTAATAATTTTTAATACGCTTTTCCTAAATATAGTAAGGCCCAATAACACCTACTAAACGCCATAAGTTAATATGTTTTAGGGGCGCTACTGCGCTCGTAGATGTTTAAAATACATTAGCATTTAACGTAATAAAGAAATTTTAAAATTAGTCTTTTATTATTGTTTTCTTAATGTAATTCTAATAAAAACATCAGTAAAGTGATATTTCGTTCTCAAAGGAAGAGGTACACAGTAAAATAATTAGTATCTTTTAATACGATGCCTTTTCTAAATATAGTAAGACGCAATAACACCCACTAAACGCCATAAATTATTATGTTTTAGGGGCGCTACTGCGCTTTTAGATGTTTAAAATACCTTAGCCTTTAATGTAATAAAGAAATTTTAAAATCGGTCTTTTATTATTGTTTTTAATGTAATTCTAATGAAAAAAGACAATAAATCTAGCATAATAGCAAAGAGCTAATAATAGTCATGTACATATTGTAACACTTTATTTTTCATGGGTATTTCAAAGGTTTTGCAGGGAAGTTTCAAATATGATATTTTCGTGAAAAGGGAAAGTCAGTAAAATGATAATTTGTTCTCAAACGAAGAGATATACAGTAAAATAGTTAATATCTTTTAATACGATGCCCTTTCTGAATATAGCTAGGCGCAATAAAACCTACTAAACGCCATATAATAATATGTTTTAGAGACGCTACTGCGCTCGTAGATGTTTAAAATACATTTGTATTTAATATAATATAGAAATTTTAAAATTAGCCCTTTACTATGGTTTTTTAAATGTAATTTTAATAAAAAAGTCAGTAAAATGATAATCCGTTCTCAAACGAAGAGATACACAATACAATAATTAATATCTTTTAATACGATGCCTTTTTCTAAATATAGTAAAACGCAATAACTCCCACTAAACGGCATAAATTAATATGTTTTAGGGGCGCTACTGCGCTCGTAGATGTTTAAAATACCTTAGCATTTAATATAATAAAGAAATTTTAAAATTAGATCTTTACTATTGTTTTTTAATGTAATTGTAATAAAAAAGTCAGTAAAATGATAATCCGTTCTCAAAGGAAGAGATACACAGTAAAATAATTAATATCCTTGAATACGATGCCCTTTCTAAATATAGTTAGGCGCAATGAAACCTATTAAACGCCATACATTAATATGTTTTAGAGGTGCTACTGCGCTCGTAGATGTTTATAATACCTTAGCATTTCACGTAATAAGAAATTTTACAATTAGTCTTTTATTATTGTTTTTTTAATGTAATACTAATATAAAAATCAGTAAAGTGATAATTCGCTCTCAAAAGAAGAGGTACACAGTTAAATAATTAATATGTTTTAAAACGATTCTAAATATAGTAAGGCGCAATAACACCCACTAAACGCCATAAATTAATATGTTTTAGAGGCGCTACTGCGCTTGTAGATGTTTAAAGTACCTTAGCATTTAATATAATAAAGAAATTTATGATTAGCCCATTACTTTTGTTTCTTAATGTAATTTTAATAAAAAAGTCAGTAAAATGATAATGTGTTCACAAACGAAGAGATACACAGTAAAATAATTAACATCTTTTAATACGATGCCTTCTCTAAATATAGTAAGGCGCAATAACACCCACTAAACGCCATAAATTAATATGTTTTAGAGGCGCTACTGCGCTCGTAAATATTTAAAATACCTTAGCATGTAACGTAATTGAGAAATTTTACAATTAGTCTTTTATTATTGTTTTTTTAATGTAATTCTAATAAACAAATCAGTAAAGTGATAATTTGTTCTCAAAGGAAGAGGTACACAGTAAAATAATTAATATCTTCTAATACAATGCCTTTTCTAAGTATAGTAAGGCGCAATAACACCCACTAAACGCCATAAATTATTATGTTTTAGGGGCGCTACTGCGCCTGTTGATGTTTAAAATACCTTAGCATTCAATATAATAAAAAATGTTATAATTAGCCCTTTACTTTTGTTTTTTAATGTAATTTTATAAAAGTCAGTAAAATGATAATGCGTTCTCAAACTAAGAGATACACAGTAAAATAATTAACATCTTTTAATACGATGCCTTTTCTAAATATAGTAAGGCGCAATAACACCCACTAAATGCCATAAATTAATATGTTTTAGAGGCGCTGCTGCTCTCCTAAAAGTTTAAAATACCTTTGCATTTAACGTAATAGAGAAATTTTAAAATTAGTCTTTTATTATTGTTTTTTAAAGCAATTCTAATAAACAAATCAGTAAAGTGATAATTCGTTCTCAAACGAAAAGATACACAGTAAAATAGTTAATATCTTTTAATGCGATGCCCTTTCTGAATATAGTTAGGCGCAATAAAACCTACTAAACGCCATAAATTAGTATGTTTTAAGGGCGCTACTGCGCTCGTAGATGTTTAAAATACCTTAGCATTTAATATAATAAAGAAATTTTAAAATTAGCCCTTCACTATTGTTTTTTAATGTATTTCTAATATTACACAATAATTAATCTAGCATAATAGCAAAGAGCATATTATAATAGTCACTTAAATATTGTAACACTCTACTTTTTAATGGGCACTTCTAAGATTTTGCAGGGAAATTTCAAATTTGATATTTTTGCAAAAAACGAAATGCAGTAAGATGGTAATGGTAATCGGTTCTCAAAATGAAGAGATAATAAATTAATTAATAATTTTTAATACAATGCCTCTTCAAAATATAGTAAAGGGCAATAACACCCACTAAACACCATAAATAAATATATTTTAGGGGTCTTACGGCACTCGTCGGTCCTTAAAGTATTTTAGCGTTTATTAGAAAAAAGAAATTTTAAAAGTGGTTTTTAATGCCGCTTACTATTTTCTATCTAATTAAAAAAGATATTAAATTTAGCATAACAGCAAAGAGCATATAATAATCACGTAAATATTGTAACACTCTACTTTTCATAGGTACTTCTAAGATTTTGCAGGGAAATTTCAAATATGATAAGAGAAATATAAGAAGTACCTTCTACGTGTTTTTAAAGTACCTAATTAATTTTTCAACCATTTTTTAAATACCTAAAATTCTAAATAACGTACCTGTAAAAATTATACAATACCTAAAAAATAATACCTATCGGTCAATATTTTTATTTTTATGCTTATTACATAGATATTAAAAGTATAAAGTTATTCCCAACAAAAGATTGTCCCTAAGTCCCTGAAATGCCAATGAATGTTTTAATGGTTTTACGGCGACTTCAGGATCGTGAATCGGACGTGCTCGTAAGGCCTTAGAAATGCGCATGCTCAGAGCGGATTAGAAGGTTTTTACGACGACGAAAGGAAGTCGGTAAGTTCCTATAATGCCTTATGTCACAATAACAGCTGATTTAATTGCCAACGAATGTTTTAATGGTTTTACGGCGACTTCAGGATCGTAAATCGGACGTGCTCGTAACGCCTTAGAAATGCGCATGCTCAGAGCGGATTAGAAGGTTTTTACGACGACGAAAGGAAGTCGGTAAGTTCCTATAATGCCTTATGTCACAATAACAGCTGATTTAATTTTAATCTGTATGCGATTTAGTAAGTGCATATATCATTTTGCATTCTATTGATGTGCTGAATTGTTTGAGTGCTGGGTTTAGTTTGTGAAGTGTTATAATAATTGTAAAATCATGAATTTGGATTGGATGTCTGTAACACCCCCCGGGGAGATCACCTTACACGAGCCCATGGATTTAGTTAGAATTTGCAACTACCTAGATATCATCGATCCTGCAAGTAATTTAAGTCGAGCGTTTAAACTCAAAATAATTAACCACCCATGTATGTAGTAAAATATGAATAATTTTTTAGAGAAAGAAATTCAATTTAAATATTTTTTGTTTCAAAAGTCAAATGTTTTGTAGATGCTGAGCAGTGGTTAGAATATCTTCAACAAGAACAAAATTTATCAGAAAAGCATGAAACTTTTTTTTATGAAAGTAGAAGAAAGGCTAAAGCTCAAAATTCCATACCAGTTAAAACTAATGTTGGGTCGCTATGCCACTGAGGACTTGGTTAGATACTTTCACTTTTTTCATAAAGACGATTGTAAACTTTTTAAATATAAAATAGATACCGAAGACTGTAAAAATCGTCAAATTTGAGATCAGGTTGACCGACAGTTTCTCGCTTGTTATGATGGTCTAGTGGCCACAAAGTTTCAACACCCCCTTGTTAGAGAATACAAAGTAGTGATGTTTAGAATAGAAAAAGAGTATAAAAAAGAGGACAACTAAGATTTAGGAAGGAGGTTAATCTAAAATCATTTTTAAATTTAAAATTATTAATATCTCCCTTTTTTGATATTCTGTAGATCCCCTATAACGTTTTTTAAAAATGTAGCTTGTCCCTTTGTTAACCCGATAATTCCAGTAAATTATAATAATCTAAATTTCTAAACTGCTGTTATAGGGTGCTCCACAAAAATTCAATCAATTATTTAAAATTAAATTAATACTAAAAAATTTTGTTCGTTTAGTTGCGGGATTATCTTCTGGAGCACATTGTATTGCTTTAAAATTACCAAGAGTTTTAAATATATTTTAGAAATTGGCTCAAATCTTAAAAAATGTATCGAGTTTACTAGTCTCCTGAACGTAAACTGTTTTATGCAATCAATATACTGTCTAAATCAAATCTAAGCAATTAATATAGATCTACAGTTCCAATTTTATAAACTATGCAAAACAGTTCTATAAAATATGGAATTACTGTAAAATCCCCGCTATTGGGTAGGTAGGCACAACCAATTGGTAACTTAAATACTACCAACTGACTTTGATCAGCTGTTCGTTTAAAGCTAAAGCAGAACTAGGGTCATTCTATTTCTAAGATTGTCGACTAACTTTCTCACTAATGCAGAGTCAGGGTTTTTTTGTATTTTCGATGTAGCGGTTTTTTCATGTAATGTTATAAAAATATTTGTAAGTGGTTTATTGTGTATTGTGTATTAATATATGTTCGGCATACTCTTGCTGAAGTAAATTTTATTGAGAATGTTTCCACCTGCTAAAACAAAATCTAACCAAGTACAACAAAATACGCGTACCCATCGTCTTATTACATTGGCTCTTGCAAACCAATCGCAGCATATTGTAAAACTAACTCCAATAAAAATAACGCGCAAGGCAGCACAACTAATAAACTTTTACCAAAATTCTTCGCCCCCTACAATTGATGGACAAGAAGAAAGAGCTACTCCGTTATTTTCAGCTTCGCTGCCAAAATCATATGCATTATCCTCTGTAAAACGATGTTTATTTAACCCTACTGAGGTTGTTGAAGGGGATAATTTATGCCATCAAGAAACTGTTTTACCACTGCCTGTTGATAATTTTGCAAAGGAGAGAAATCATGTGGAAGAAACTATTCATCTTTTGTCTGAGGTTCCACCTTCTCCAACAAAATTTGCTGTGCTTGATAATGTACATGCAACGAATTGGTCGAATGCTGAACAAGGTGATTAAAAATCCAATCATTGTATTAATTAGTAGTTTCTTTTACTTTTTGGTAGTACTTATTGTTCACGGTAAAATAATTTTTTACAGACTATGACAATAAATCGAATGTAGTGGATCTTTCACAAGTTATTAAAACTAAAAGCTGTTGTAATGATGTATATGGCTATAGCAGTAGTACCAGCGATTTCAGTGATGGCAATGATACAGATTATGTTCCTGAAACTGATGGAGTGTGTGATACGGATGAAGAAATTTTGGAACTTGTGGAGGAAAAAATAGCATCAGTACAAATATCAAATACGAAAGATATGGAAGCTTTATTCTCCAACAAATTAACTGATCCTGGCCACAGTGCAAATAAAGTAAATATAGGTGTGAGCAACAATCATTCTATAGAAATGCTTCAGCTTCCACCAGATCTAACACACTACCAGTCACTGTTGCCTGAATGCAACAGGTAGGCAATACTAAATAATATATGTTCGCATACCGCTTTGATAATACACTTTTTTTAATTTAGATGTTTCTATGATGAAGCAGCAGTAGAAACTGTTTTGGCAGCAGCAGGAGGAGGAAGAAAATATCGAAAATCATTTTGTCCATATTGCAAGAAAAATATTGCCCAGCTGCCTCGTCATGTGGAAAATGTACATAAAAATGAAGAACTCGTGTGAAAGTTATCTGCATTACCAAAGGGTATGAACTCCTGTTATTCATTTTAAAAGTTTTTCGGGATTTAAGTTGTGTTCTAATCATTAACACAATTAGTACTATTTAGAATATCTGAATTAAAGTAATTTGAAAATTCTTTCTTGAAGTTTTGTCTTTTTAATGCATTAAAAAATTAAGCAATAAAAAGGTTGTCACTGTGTTTTTTGATTCAATAGCAATAAGTGATAATGCATAAACATTTTGAAATTATTTTAATTGCTTGTATATTGAAACATTGTAACTACATAGTGCAAAGCAGGGATGGCCCATTTTTGATGCATTGTATAAGTAACTTAGTTATTAAAGTTACAAAAGGTTTTGCATTTTATTGGAAAATACATTTCCACATGTTGAAATACATATAAGGTTAAAACCAAAATAAGAAACCTGTTGAAGTTAAGAATTGTTTTATTTACAATAAATTAAACCTTTTATTTGTTGGCTACAGTTGAAAATTGAAATTTTATCATTTCTATTAGGTGCCATAATTCGATTAATTTCAAAATTCCTATCAAGGATTTTAATAAATTATATTTGTGTAGTTTACAGTGGCCTGCTCGGGATTTTTATACTTGCGATTATTTTTGAGTTATAAAAATAAGCGTCAATTTTTTAAAATGGAAACTATAGTACTTAGTTTTTGACAACTAGTTGACTGGTTTACTGGCTTTTGTTAGAAATTGTTAAAATTTCACTTTTTGACTGTAGCTCAAAAACAAAAGATGTTTAATTTTGGTTTTCACTACTGAATTTGTCATAAAAATGGGCCAATAGGACGCAAATGTTTTTTTGTTACCTTAATGTTAACTATATGTTACCCATGAAATAAAAACACTCGAACTGTGGAAGAACAACACTTACATTAGATGAGAAAGAGAAAGCATTAGCAAATCGGAACATGTTGCTTGTTACCAGGGGTAAATTAAACAGAACTGTGCCCGCCCTCATGAGTCCTTGTTTGAAGAATGCTTTGGACCTTTTTGTAACATTCCGTAAACAGGCCGGTGTATCTGAATTGAATCCCTATGTATTTGGTTTACCTAACACTGAAATAAATTTAAAACGTTGTAAACACCTCGATTCGTGCTCCCTGCTTCATTTATTCTCCGAAAAATGTAACGCAAAAAATCCAAAAACATTGAGAGCTACAATTTTACGAAAAAGTTTGGCTACTTTGGCAGCTTATCTGCAGTTACCTGAAAATATTACAAAAGAACTTGCTGACCACATGGAGCCTTTTAAGATTCTGGCCGGTAGAAGCAAAGAGCAGATGGTGTGGAGTTCTATGCAGCGATCTGACGGTTCGTGGGCTGCTTCCGCGTTGGAGATTGAGGAACTGTTACTCGATACCTACTTCCCCGATGATCTGTTAACGGATGACGAGGAATCTCATAGACGAGACAGAGCAATGGCTTATCTACCCTGGGCTGGTATTGAGGATAGCAATATTACAGCCAATGAATTACGGGCAACAATTAATACGACCGGCAATCATAAGGCTCCAGGAATTGATGGCATTCCAGTGCTTGCACTGGCAGCTGCTATTAGAACTTGCGGTGCATGGCTTGCAGATCTTCTAAACAAGTGCCTCAATTTTGGTGTATTTCCCAGAGTGTGGAAAACAGCCAGAGTGGTATGGCTGCCAAAACCCTCCGGTGAGGGTCTGAGACCCTGCTGCCGGTCGTTGGAAAGATTCTTGATAAAATTTGCGCCAAAAGAATCGCCTACCACCTTGAACACACCTCTCGATTAAACGTTAGTCAGTACGGCTTTCGGCAGGGCAAATCCACAATCCAGGCACTTGAAGCCCTGATTACACGTTTAACGGATATCAAGAACAGTGGGCGCCACTGCCTAGTAATCACCTTAGATATTAAAAACGCGTTCAACAGCGCTTTGCACCCAAGGCTTCTCTCTCTTCTGCGTGAGGCTGAGTGCTTTGTCAACCTTGGAAGATTGGTGAAGAGCTTTTTATCTGACCGTAAAGTGGTGTGCAGTGCTGCGTCTAGGGTTACTTCTCGCGGCTTGGTCGGGAAGCGGGTACCGGTTCACGTGCCGGGCCTGGGCGAGGTGATGACACGCGTCTCCGTCGGCGTTCGCGTCGGCGGGGCTCCGCGTGTTCGAATCCGAGCTCGGTCCCGTGCCTTGGCCTCCCGCGGAACTTCCTTGCTACGAGGCCTCGGCGGTCGGCTCCTGTCGATCCCGGGTGTACCTCTTCGGCCGCCATTCAACGGTCAACTCAGAACTGGCACGGACCGGGGGAATCCGACTGTCTAATTAAAACAAAGCATTGCGATGGCCCCAGCGGGTGTTGACGCAATGTGATTTCTGCCCAGTGCTCTGAATGTCAACGTGAAGAAATTCAAGTAAGTAAGTAACTATGACTCTCCCGTGGGTCTAAGGGGTTGCCAGCCCTTTAGTCCTGTATTTTCACCGGCCCAAATACAAGAAAAGTTAAAACCAGAAGCCAGAGGCTGCCGCTGCCCTCTGGCCCTGGTGATACAACGAGGTCGGCACATCGAACGCACCCACAAAACCCACCACCACCACCTGCTGAACCAAGAAGTCCGGAAGAACCTGCAGTACCCTTGTTCCGATGCCCAAACTGGCCCAGAGAGTTCCCCACGAAGAGGGGACTCGGTGTACATCGGCGAGCCAAGCACCCCGAGATAGTCCATGAGGAGATCGAACCTGCGACGAGGAAGGTCCGCTGGAACCAGGAAGAACTGGCACTGATGGCGAGGGAGGAAGCTGAAGCAACTCTTAGAGGGAATGTCCACTTCATGAACCAACATCTGGAGCGCAGGGTCCCAGGAAGAACTCTAGAGGGAATCAAAGGCGTCAGAAGACGAAACGACTACCGGCAGCTCGTCGTCGCAGCTGTCACCGACATCCGCGCGCGTCAACTCCAGGACGCGGAAGTCGAGAACCTGGGATCGTCACGTGCCTTTAGTGTTAGTGGGAGTGATGCTAGTGCTGTTAGCTCCAGAGACAGTAGTAGTGAAGTGAGTTCCCCCGACAGTGAAGTGGAAGCTGCCCCTCCGGAAGACGTTAGACCAGCTCTTCGGGTTCGCCAAGGTGTGATCCATTCCCCGAGGGCTCCAAGGAGAGGTTCGATTGGAACCAGCCTCCGCGGTGCCATTCGCGGACTTATCACTATTATCCGCGAAGCAGGTACCCGTGAGTTTAACGCCAAAGATCTAATTGCGTTGGCGGAGGCTGCATTGGAGGGAAGAGAGATCGACCTGAACATCGCTACCTGGATTCAGGCAACCTTCCCCCCAGCCCACCCAGGATCGACTAAGGCTACGACCTCATCTCGAAGTTGCAAGATCGACTCGGAGACCCCAAGACCCCGCATCTGGTTGCCGCCGGAAGAACGAACCTAGGGACGTACCGTTGTCGAGGAAGAGGAAGATGGAGTAAGCGCGAGTCCAAACCGGCTGGAGAAGAAACAGGAGGAGAGTAGTGCAGGCCATACTGGACGGTGGGGAGAAGCTCGTCACACACTCTTTTGACGAGCTGAAGGGGTATTGGTCCAACATCTTCGGAGCGCCATCCGAACCATACCCCGGGCCCGCCCACCCACCTTAGCCTGCACCAAATCTAAGCCATCTCTGGGATCCCATTTCGTGTGAGGAAGTGGAAGCCACTACTATCCCATTATCTTCAGCGCCGGGTTTGAACCAGATAACAACGTGCCAGTGGCGGAAGGTGCCATCCTCCCTCCGATCCCTCCTCTACAACATTGTCATGCTGGCTGGAGGTTTCCCCCCGCAAGTGCTCCAGACGAGGACGAGCTTCATTCCGAAGAAGGCCACGCCTGACAACGAAGGGGACTACAGAGCCATATCAGTAGCCTCAGTAGTTGTCAGACACCTGCACAAGATCTTGGCAAGGAGGTTGACCTACGCGGAGCTGGAAGACCCCCGTCAGCGAGCATTCACTTTGGCTGACGGGGCAATCGACAACGTGGCAGTCCTGGACGCCATCATTTGGACTGCCCGTAACTAATTAAGGGAGTTGCACGTGGCGACCCTGGATTTAACCAAGGCCTTTGACACCTTAGCCACGATGCACTCACTGCCATCGTCCAGCTCCACAAACTACCAGCAGGACTCCAGCAATACATCCAACAGCTGTACCGAAGACTAACCACCAAGATCAGCGCGCAGGGGAAGACTTCGGAAGAGATACCCGTGTTCCGAGGAGTAAAGCAGGGGGACCCATTGTCACCACCTCTGTTCAATTTGGCGATTAACCACTTACTACAAGCCATACCAGAAGAAGTCGGCTACCAACTTCAGGCCGTGAAGGTCAACTGCTTAGCCTTCGCCGACGATCTGGTACTGGTAGCGTCGTCTGCAAATGGCCTCCAACAGACGCTTACCAGAATTGAACAGAGGGCAGCCAGTATGGGACTGAAGATTTCGGCTGCGAAGAGTTCCACCTTCTCGTTAGTGCCAACGTCTGCTCTCTAACAACTCAATTGTGAAAGAGAGTATGGACAAATTGGTCCTCGACTCGACGGAAGGTAATCAAAACAATGCACGTCGACCTGGTCAGTCACGACCTCCCAGGCAAACCAGAACGGGCAAGAAGTATAGGGGTTTAGCAGCTGAACGAGCTTCTAAATATAAACGTAACCAGGAGCTATTTACGAAGAACCGCAGAAAACTCGCTAACATCATCATGGATCCGAAAGAGCCGGGCTTACGAACACCCTCCCTGGATATGGTGGAAAATACTTATCGTGAAAGGTTTGGCGGCGAACCTAGGCCTGATGATGCCGCTTACCTCTCAGTATCTACAGTGAATGAAGAGGGAATTGATACCTTCGTCCCTATCACTGTTGACGAAGTCAAATGGGCTACCTCCTCATGCAGGTCAATGGCAGCGGGACCAGATGACCTTAACATCTTCCATCTCCGTAGGATACCTCTCCCCCCGCCTCCATCTCCTGTTCAACGCAATGTACTTCACTGGACATACGCCAACTACCATGAAAAAGTGTAGAACTATTCTTATTCCAAAAAGTGGTGATCTGGAAGATATTAATAACTGGCGTCCTATAACTATTGCTTCCATCTGGGTCCGAACGCTCAACAAAATCATCGCCAAAAGATTGGGGAATTTACCCCTTTGCAAATTACAATCTGGCTTCCAAAAACTAGACGGCTGTTTTGCCAACAGTGTCATTTTGGAGTCAATAATTAAGACCGCAAGAAGTGAGATACAACCACATGCTATCCTCACTCTTGATTTGGCTAAAGCGTTCGACTCGGTGGAACATTCATCGATCCACAGAGCGTTGAAGAGGGGCAGGTTGCACCCCAACACCATTAATTATATAATAAATTCCTACAAAGATTGTTTCACTTACATCCAATGTGGAGAAGAGAAGACGGGATGTATTCCCGTGAAGAAAGGTGTGAAGCAGGGAGACCCACTGTCCCCTGTACTGTTTAATCTCGTCATGGACGAGTTATTAGAATATCTGAGCCACCAAGAAGCTGGTCTTCCAACGCGAAGAAATAGCGATGTTCGCATCCCTGCACTGGCGTACGCGGATGACCTTTTACTCCTCAATAAAACAAATGGAGAAGCCTTCCAGCTACTGAAGATAACACGAAAATTCCTTGATGATAGAGGCCTTGTAATCGATACCTCTAAATGCACTGCCCTCTCTGCTGTCATGGTTCCCAAGAAGAAGAAGCTCTGTATCGTGACAACCCCCAAGTTCTATATAGAGGGAGATCCGATACGGCAAATTCAACCCACCGAGTGCTTCAAATACCTTGGTTTTAAATACGGGGCACTCGGGGTCCTAAATGCAGAGATTGGGAAGCTTCGAACATGGCTGGAGAGGATAACATCTGCTGCACTAAAGCCCCTCCAGAAACTGGCCCTCATCAAACAATTTGCCATTCCAGCCGTCTTATACGCACTTCAGTCACTTCGTACATATAAGAAGTCGCTCATATCGGCCGATAAAGCTACTAGAGCGGCCGTTAAAATATCATTAAGGCTCCCACCGACAACCCCCAATGGCCTCCTATACGCCAATACCAGAGATGGAGGATTGGGAGTCCCCTGCTTGACGGATACCATCCCTGCATCGATAGTTAGGCGCGCAGAGAAACTGTTTTTAACAGGGAACTCTGTCATCACTAGCGCACTAGAATCGCCGTGGTGCTTAAAACAACTTCGCCGCCTTGGCATAGTTGCTGCTCATGGCTCCACAACCAGAGCCATAAGATCGTTTTGGCAGGAAAATCTGCAGACGTCAACTAGCGGAAACGGGCTCCACCAGGGCAGCGATACAACCTTAAGCTGCCACTGGTTAACCCGCCCGCCCACTCAATGGAACAGCCGTGATCAAATACGGGCTGTTCAACTCAGGGGAAATCTGCTACCCACCATCGGCACTCCTTACAATCAGGGAGCTGCAGGCAGATGTCGGGCTGGCTGCGAAAGGCATGTGCCATGTCCTCCAACGCTGCCCCGTAACTCACTGGCAGCGTATCAAGAGGCATGATCATGGAGTCTCTGTCCTAGCAAAAGACTTGGAAAAGAAAGGCTGGAGTCCTTAAAGAACCTAACATCTGGTGCACGGACGGTGTGCGAAAGATTCCCGATCTGATAATAGAGAAGGATGACATAGTTATTGTATCTGACTTCCAAGTAGTGTGGGAGGGCCCTCGTCCACTACAATCGGCATATCAACAAAAACAGGCCATTTACGGCGGAGCTCCATTCCTCGAAGCCCTCAGGAGGAAGTGGCCCGAGAAGACCTTCTATAACCATCCTGTTATTGTTAATGCCCGTGGTACCTGGTGCCGCAATAACGAAGATTTATGGAGGAGAACGAATTTACCCTCGTCCCTTGCTGAGATCAATATAAGGGACGTCATCAGAGGAGGTTCCTTCATCCACGCAGATTTCATGAAAATGGTCTGGCGAGGCCAAGGACGCCTATACCAGCGACATTGACCTGCCCACACGTCACAACACTACCGGCTGCGTGTGAAAATATAGTACTGTTATAGTTTTACTTATATATATATTGCTGTGTATTTTAATGCCTAAAAATTATTTTTATACTTAAAACTAAAATTTAAAACTATTTATGAATGATTAAGAAAAGTATATGAATTTGTTTAGCTATGAGTTTTCTTCGTGGTCAGGTAGAATTTTGAATTTTCAATTACTGTAAATGGTAATGCGTTGGATGTGGTGGTTTTATTTTTCTTCAGTTTTAAATGCTTATAATGTAGCATTGAAAATTTTCCAGGATACAATTCCTAAAACAAAAATGTCTATGTTAGTAAAATATAATAACTATATGAAAGAAAAGCATGAAAAGAACATGCTAAGGTAATTTAATTTTGATGCAGACTGTGCATAATTTAAGACGAATTTAATTGTTTTCCAATAAAAATTGTTTATGTAAAATAAGAGATGAAAAGGACTTACTTAGTAATTTATTGTGACTCGAACTGTATATAATCTTAATAAGTGATAATTATTTTAGGTGTTCATCGTTTAAAAGTGTTTATTTAAGTTAAAATATGAAAAGGACAGATTTGGAAAATTTATTCTGACGCACACTGTATAATTTAATTTAGATTTAACGTTAATTTATGTGTTCAATGTATTAGATGGGTTTATGTTGTAAAAATTGACATATTTGTTAATTTAGAGTAAAAACACCCTGTATAGTCTACTTTTGGTAGGGACAGTATATTCTGTAATAATATGTATTTAATTTGATACGCAAATATTTAAAATAGGTCAAGGTTGTAAGAAAATAAGCCAGACGGTTTGTTGTGGTATAGTCAGATTAAAACATGATAAGAAGTCAATGACCTCAAAGATAAAAGTTGTAAACCAAGGGTTTAGTTTGAATTAGTTGAGGTAATGATGATTTTAAAAATTTGTTATTAAATTTAAAAATTGTAAAATCTAATTATCAAATATTTAGATTTATTCGTGATGAATTTAAAAAGAAAAATTTTAATTAATTGTAATGTTTAGGAGAAAGTGTCAGGGGTGAGTGTACCTGTCTGCAATACACATTGATCCTTATGTACATTTATATTAAGGTCGAATTTCCAGAATTGTTTAAAAAAAAAGTCAACTTCGCCGAGATTAAATTAGATAAAAAGTATCAGGAGCGAGGCTATATTTTATGTAAAACAATTGATGTAAGAAATTGACATTTATGTAACAGGTTATTAGGGGTGAATTTTGAATTTCCTGAGAATGAGAGTAATTGGAGTCGAGGCTAAATTTAGTAAAACAATTGGAATTGTAATTGTTTCCGGTTAATCTTTATGTATAGTAGTCTTAAGGTCCAAATTTGTATATCTCAAATAGTTTCTTAAAATTGTTAGAGGGTTCGAGATTAAAAATTAGAGGGGCTTCCGGTAAGAATTTTGATAGCGTGGGATGCGTTTGTAATTAGCTCCCAAGAAATTGTAAAATTTTAATTAGATAATTGAATATAAAATTAATAAATAGTGTTAATTAGTGAAATTAATAATGTGTTTTATTAATTAAAGAAAAATTAGAAAAATCCGTCGAATAATTAAAGAATTATTAATAAAAATAGAAATTGATATAAAGCGTGGGTACCTGATCACAGTTGTGACATGAAAAAGAAATTCTGTGAATTCCTTATTTGAAGTGCGTAGCAATACATCGTGGCGTCCAAAGTTCAGATAGGTGATTCTATTCAAAGTATTGAATCATTTTCTTCGTGTTTTAATAATAAATCTGTAAGAACAAATTAAAGAATGGTAACCTTTTTACCTAACAAAATGATCATTGATAATTAAGTCAATGCTGAAAATAAGTTAAAATAAAAGAATTACCAACTACAATGAATAATTAATAATAAAATAATTACGTACCTGGAAATTGATGTTGGATTATTTTCTGGAGAGCACATGGTTTTATGTTTGGACGGTAATTGTTGGAAAAGCACATATAGTACCGTCTACTAGCACTTCCGAAACAAGAAAGAAAATTTGGTTGTACGAGTTGATCAGAAACATCCAGATATGTGTAAAGCGCACGCATCGAAGAAAAGTTTGTTGGGGGGAATGAAAATACCTGGTATTCAAGGATCCACATGGGAATTTTAGTCACAAGCTAAGTAATATTTTTAATTTAAATTTAAATAAAGAAAGTTGTTTTATTTATTGTTAGATGTAAAATTTAAATGTGTCTTGTTAAATTGTGCATTTGTATTCTGGAAAATTTATCAATAACCCAATTTAAAAATAGGGAAGCCACGAAACAAATAATTTATTTTATCAATCAAATTTAATCCCTGAGATGTTTAAAATCAAAAATGTCATTTTGAGTATTTTATTTATCAACAATGTAAAAGAGTCTCATGTTCAAAAAGAATTTCTCATGCTACAAAGAATTTTTCATATTTATAAACAAATTAAATTAAGTTTGGAATGCAAGTCATTTATTTATTAAAAACAATAATAAGTTTCATTATTAAAAATTTAGAACCTAAATTAAAACACACAGCATTTATGTTTATTGCTGAGCTAGCTAATTTATGGGGCTATTTAATATTTATTTTAAATTCAGAATTTAAATTGTAATAGGAATTTTATAATTCTTATTACACAGCATAATTTATGGGCTTAACCAACGTGGGGCATTTACACAAAAAAAAATTTTAAATGTTTGGAATTTTTAAAATTATTAAAATTCCATATTACATAGCAGTATAGGGTAAAGTCGACAGTTGTTGGCATAGCAAGATTTTATCTAAAATTACAATGTTAGGCGTTGAGCGAATTTGCTGGTAATTTTATATTTGTTAAGTTTAGAGATTCAGTTACAGATTGCAAAAATTTTAGTTACTTTATGGTGGTAATTGTAAGTGCAGATACTTCCATGTTCGCGCCTGCGCTTGTCATCTCCGCGTTATTAGTTTACGCTTTGTTTGTTGGTGTCAATGGTAAGTCAAGATACTACAATTTATTAATCAAAATTTTGCTTATTCATATGTTTATTAGATTTATATGATATAGGGATATGTATTAAATAAATCTTTAATGCAAAAAAAGCATTATTCTGTTTATAACCTAAAAATTTGGGGGTGCCAATGACTATCAACTAAGAATAGTGTTAAAACAGTTGTTGGCACCCTAATGCCAACGTCTGTAGAAGGACATATTTTGACGAGTTATAGTCGTTGGCATACGTTTTTAAAGGTTCAGTATTGTGTTTATAAAATGATTTTAGGTACCTAGGTAGGTATGTAGGTACCCTAATTGCCCAAATCACATATAAATATGATTCTCTTTTCTATCATAGTATCACAATGGCTGATAGAGAAGCAAAAATTAAGGAAGCTATAAAGGAAATTGAAGAACATGGCATGTCTAAGAAAAAAGCCTCCAAAAAATTTGGAATTGCTAGGTCAACATTGCAGTTTCGTATGGGCACTAAATTTAAAAAACCAGGATATGGTCCTGCAGCATATCTGACAGAAGACGAAGAAAATGTGTTAGTCAAGTATGTTTAACTTACTTTACAATTGATTATAATTTTTATTGTGGATACTGTTTCTTTTATTAGTTGGATTATTACGTGTCAGCGTAGAGGTTTTCCCAAGCAGATAGAGGATGTACAAACAAGTGTACAAAATTTTGTAAAAGAAAGTAATAGAAAAACTCCATTTCCAAATGGTTTACCTGGAAAAGGTTGGTACTATGCTTTCTGTAAGAGACACCCTGAATTATGTCTCAGAACATCTGAGCCGGTGACACAAGCAAGTGCCTGCATTAGTGAGTCAGATGTTAAAAAATGGTTTAATTTAATCCAGAAAGAACTTGATGACCTAGGACACGGAGATGTTCTTCTTGATGAAACCAGAATCTATAATGGCGACGAAACAAATTTTTTGCTGCGTCCAAAAAATAAAAAAGTCATCGCCGCTCGAGGAACCAAAAACGTATATGAAGTTGATCAAGCAACAGCGAAAGCATCCCTGACGGTAATGTTTACATTTGGAGCAAGTGGGGCGCTCACTCCTCCTATGATAATTTATCCATATAAGCGCAAACCACCCAAAGATATATTAGAAACCGTTCCTGACAGATGGGGTATTGGGTACTCCGACAATG
The DNA here is from genome assembly GCA_958336395.1 of Ctenicera cuprea. Classification (NCBI taxonomy): domain Eukaryota; kingdom Metazoa; phylum Arthropoda; class Insecta; order Coleoptera; family Elateridae; genus Ctenicera; species Ctenicera cuprea. The sequence continues at coordinate 28,449,576 of OY284496.1, forward strand.
GTTGGATGAAAGCGTCGATATTTTACGAGTATATAGCTAATGTTTTCAACCCATATCTTCTTGAAAACAATATAGAAAAACCTGTCATACTCTTTGTAGATGGGCACAAGACCCACTTAACGTTACAGGTTAATAAATTGTGTAATGATCTGGGTATAATTCTAGTAGCCCTGTATCCAAACGCCACCAGAATTTTGCAGCCAGCAGACGTTGCTGCATTCAAACCCCTAAAGACAGGATGGCAAAAGGGCATACTAGAATGGAGAAGGAAGCATCCCAATCTACAATTTACAAAGGAAAACTTTGCACCGCTATTGCATAAAGTAATAGAAAAACATATCAACGAAAATACCATCAAAAAGGGTTTTAGAGCAACAGGTCTATTTCCATGGAATAGCAACGCCATAGATTATTCTAAATGTCTGGGAAAATTAACCGGTGATCAATTATCAGTTAAACACACTGAAAAAACAGTGAATGCCGATTTAGAAAATGCACGAGTTCTAGATTTTGAAACCTTTAAATCAATAATAGGACACGAAACATTACAGTCCCTTGAAATGCAACACCTTGATAATGACAAATCTGAATTGAAATATTTGCAGAAAATATTAAAATTTTTTACTAAAGACAATGACAATCAAGAGTTTGACATCAATAACATGCCTGTAGACATTTTAGTCAATGATGTGCCTGTAGACATTTTAGTCAATGATGTGATTGGAGAAGTAGCAGATAATTCTGATAGCACTTATGTGACAGTTGAAAAGAGTGAAAATATGGATACCGCCGAAAATGAGCTAAATATTGCTTTACAAGAATTTGATATTGCTATGGAACATATGGCTAACAATGAAACTGTTGCAAGTACGCCATCAACTTCTGTAACGTTAGATGCTGACAAATCATCACCAATCACTCAAATTCTTGTTTGGCCAAAGACTCCCGAGAGAAAGAAAATAAGAAAAGTAGAAAAATTTCCATATGTGATTACTTCGGCAGCTTGGAGGGCGTTGGCAGAGAACAAGGAAACCAAGAGAAAAATGGAGGAGGAAGCGAAAGAAAATAGAAAAAAGCTGAGGTTAGAGAAGAAAAATTTAGTGAAGAATAAAACAGTCGGCAAAAGAAATAAGAAAATATGCGTCCCTTCTGTTGCAAACGTCAAAAATAATAAATGTGAAACTTTGATGGCTGTATCTAATGTAAATTCAAAAAATTGCAAAAAGAAATCAATTAACGTTCTGCAAAACATCGTTCTCCAGGATGCAGGACGTTCCATAGAAACACAATCCCAGATTGAGAATTTGACCACCGTCGAACAAACAAGTCCCGAAGAAACACAATCCCGGAATGACAAATTGACTACCAGCAAAGAAACGAGTCCCGAACAATCACAGTCGCATAATGAGAATTTTACTACAGTCACAAAAAAATTTTTAGTTAAAGGAATGTGCTATGGATGTGGTAATAACATTACCACAAACAAAATGGGGCGAAAGTGCTCAAGATGTCCTAGAAGTTTTCATTCTAATTGTGAGATAAAAGAAAGGTTTTTTGCAAAATTTTTTTTATGTAGTAAATGTTTATTAATTAGTCTGAACTAAAATTTGTTAATTTGCTATTAAAGCAAAATATACATATATCATATCTACCTACCTAGTTAATTTTTCTTTATTATCATGCCTTCCTTTGCATAGGTGCCAATGACTGTATATTCGGAGTGCCAAGGACTGTGCTAACAGTGCCAACCACTATCAATTTTAGCTATCTTTGTTACTTACTTTAAATATCAATAGAAAACAAGAACAAATACAGTATGCAGTAGTTTAAACGTAAAATTTTGCCTCTGGGCTTTCACAAGTTACAAAAAGTTTTGGTCACGTAACCACACATCATTTTATTACATACAAACGAAATCTGAGAAGACACAATGGTACCAACGACTGTCGACTTTACCCTATGTATATATTTTATTATTAGTACTGTTGTTATATATTCTAGTATTCTGATAGCCCTATTCTGTAAATTATTACATGTACCGGGACGGCCCCGTTTTGCCGTAAAGTTAATATAACGATTATAGCCAAATGCCTCGTCATCTAATTAGTGACGCGCATGAATGGATTAACGAGATTCCCACTGTCCCTACATACTGCCCCTGGGGCCTGTGTGCTATACAGTGTTCTGGACTCCAGAGTGTCGACCACCGACCACTACATGTTTCGTTCTTATTTGAACTCATCAGGTGGACATAATTCTAACCATAATTGAAACCAAAAGCAAACAAGCAGATATATGCCAGAAAGTATAACATTAAAGGGGAATTACACTAGTAACGCCCTCTATGATGTGCGGCGAGGAAAAATTTGAAAACGGGAATTTTTTAAGAAACATTTACGGACTCGTGATTTATGAGATAACGGTATCCAATTACACTTCTAACGGCAAAAAAGGACAACTGGTGAAAGTTGCAGGTCAGTTTTCTGAAGTTTGAATTAAATCAAGTAAACGGTTATTTATGGGTGACAAATCAAAATTTAAAAGGTCGTTGAAATGAAAAAACACGAAAACGACCTTTTAAATTTTGATTTGTCACCCATAAATAACCGTTTACTTGATTTAATTCAAACTTCAGAAAACTGACCTGCAACTTTCACCAGTTGTCCTTTTTTGCCCTTAGAAGTGTAATTGGATACCGTTATCTCATAAATCACGAGTCCGTAAATGTTTCTTAAAAAATTCCCGTTATATTTGCTTCAGCCTTAGATTTTAGAGTTAGTTAGCATTTGCTACTGTAGATGATTACATCGTAATCGAAATGTACATATAGCATGATCTATATAATAAATTTATGAAGAACGCCTTGAAGTTTTATTTTATAGGAGAGATTTTTACTAACGTGGTTTTTTCTAAGGGGTTTTCGTTTGGAGTGGTTTTCACCGGAGTAATTATTACCGAGTGATTTTAGGCGGATACCATATTATTATATTTACTTGTCCTTAACACCTCCGTTAACAAGAACTTGTTTGTTAAGCTATATTTGCAAAATTGTCGATTTTTATAATTAAAATTGAAGCAATAATAATATTTTAAGATATCCTGCTGAACGATTTCTCTCGCCCGAGCACTGAACATTATTTGACTCACAGCGCTTCTGTCCTAGCCAGGTACCTGCGACGCGAACACCGTGGTCCGCAACAACGTTTACCTACGTTTTATTCCTTACACAAAAAATAAAATCGGGTAACTAAATAAGGGTAGCAGCAGGTTATGATTGGTTTAAATCGCGATTTAAATTAAGTAATTGTGCAAAAGATTATGACTTAACTAACATTTTTAAAACCGGTAAACTAAGAATTACATTACTTAGGAAAAAGTCAGAGATGTACACTCCAATAAGGTTATCAGATTTCATGGTAAGATATGGATTAAAGAATACACTAGATAATTTGCGGGTGTAGGAGTATACCTAAATATTTCTAATTTTAAAAGTAATTGCAGCAGAAATATATATTCTTTACATAAATGATTTATTTATTAATTTTTTGCATATAAAACAATTCTTATCTTCAACAATTTTTTTATTTTAGCCTTATATGTATTTCGACATGTTGACACGTCATTATCAAAGGCAAGATTAAAAGTAAGCAGTTGGTGTTGCTATAGGAACAATAAATCTTTATAACTTAATCTTGGTTTTCTATATGTGCGTCTAGATGACTTGATTTCTCATTCCAAAACGTCCAATAACGGTGAATTTAAGAGATCAATTTGCTCATTCATTAAAGGTACAGATTTTAAATGTTTGGGGGGAGGGGGAACAGTAGCCCCCCTAAATATGAAATTATCGAAAAAATATTATGATATTCAGATTTTGCTATCAATGATGAGCTATATTGCTATAACAGAAATATTTTATTGCTCCCCGTTAAATAAATAAAAGGGTACCAATTTTCAATTTTCAAAAATTCACAGAGGGCGTCACAGTGAAATTATAGCAGTGCGCAACAAAATAAATTGTAGAAGATTCTCAGCTCTATCAGCTTAAAAAGTTTAAACAAAAACGTGTGGGCAGTTTTTGAGATTTTTTTTTTGAAAATTTCAAAAATTTTGGAGTGATGTCATTGCGATCGTTTTTATATTTTCAACATTAATTATATGTCATGGTATAGTACCCTTAAAGGGCTACCAAACAAGATGTAGTTGATTCCAATCAGATAACTGGTTTTTGAGTAAATGGGCGTTAAAGTCGAAATGTTCAAAAATTCGTAGCGGGCGCCATTTTAAAGCTAGAGAGTTCGGTAAAAAATCGTTTAATTTGTCCTAAGGCCTTCTTTAATCTCCACTATTAAAATTTCCAAAATTCAGTTTCTGAAAAAAATGCTACCAAAAAAACATGTCTAACTTCCGCTTCCGGTTTCGGTTTTTTTTTAAAAGCTTATTTTGTCGGTGAATTTTTGATATACTCCTTCATTCCAAAGCACATCAAAATCGGTCCAGCCGTTCCGAAGATATGGAGCGTAACCCACCCACCCACAGACAGACATTTTTTAAAAACCACTTTTTTAGGATCCTGGAAGCCCAAAACATGTATTTCCGTCAAAATCTCGATTTTGAAAATTTGCATGAAATCAATACTTCCCTATACTGAAAGTATAGGAAAGTAAAAATCAAATCAAATCGGGTAACTAAATAAGGGTAACAGCAGGTTATGATTGGTTTAAATCACGATTTAAATTAAGTAACTGTGTAAAAGATTATGACTTAACTAACATTTTTAAAACCGGTAAACTAAGAAGTACATTACTTAGGAAAAAGCCAGATATGTACAATCTCCAAAATGGTTACCAGATTTCATAATAAGATAAGGATTAAAGAATACACTACATAATGTGTGAGTGTAGGAGTATACCTAAATTTTTCTAATTTTAAAAGTAATTGAAACAAAAATATACAATCTTTACAAAAAGTTATTTATTTATTCATTTATTTTAAATTATAACCATAACAAATCTAACCAAAACAGTTAAAACACTAAAGGGACTTTTGTACTATTATGATTATTATATTTATTTGTACTTCACACCTTCGTTAACAAGATCTTATTTTTTGCTAACCTATATTCGCAAAATTGTTGACCTTTATAATTAAATTGAAGCAATAATAAAATTTTAAGATATCCTGGTAAACGATTTCTCTCGCCCGAACACCAAGCATTATTTGACTGATAGCGCTTCTGTCCTAGCCGGGTACCAGCGACACGAACGCCGTGGTCCGCGACAACTATTACCTATACAAGGAAAAAGAGAGGAAAGAGTACGTTAAAAAAAGTAAATAATACAAAAGTGTCCATTCTGGAAAAGAGTACATGTACATGTACTGGTAACCTTACTCTGCAGGCTCATAATGACTCTTAATGAAAGGAATTATGAATTAATATTCAAATGAAAAAATGATTCAAATTAGTTTATTTGAAATTTCCAATCTTATTTTGGTATTTTGCTCAGTCATTAAACATTATCTCTTTAAAGTTCTAAATGCGGCACCGACATGTTGATTTAACAGGGTTGTCACAATTTAAAAAAAAATGATTTAAATCACGATTTAAAACAAGCAGTTTTATTATTTTACATCAAAACCAGTTTTTAATTCAAGTTTCTCGTTTTTCCAAAATATACGTTTTGTAATGTATTGTCAATATTATTAATAGTTTTTTCTATACAATAATCTAAAGTACAGTCATTTGAATTAAATATTTAATAAAAACTAAAATACACCTAAATATATTTTGTTTTAGGTATTTAAAATTTTTGAAATTTAATTTTGTCCTTCAAAGTTTACTACTCCGAAGGGGAACATTATAAAAGTAAAAGAATTAACTGCAAAGTAAAATAGGTTATTAATTTTACATTTTTTAGTGTTTTAACAATTTTTTTATTTATTCAAAATAATCAAAATATTTGGTTTTTTTTAGAACAAATTGTGATTTTTGGCAACCCTGCTTTAAAATTTTGTAATTTAAAGATTTAAATCATCAGAAACAAAAATCAGTTGACTTTTGAATAATAAACTTTAATCAAACTTCCATTAAACCTAAAAATTGGATTTAAACTAAAAAAAATTATCTAAACTCAAAAATCGATTTAAACCATAAATGTGAATATTTAAATTATTTTAAAGTAGATTTTTCAAACCGTTGAAAATTTTGGAACCTTAAATCTTGATTTATGAACGGTGTGTACGTAAAATTAGAAATTAAACACGAACCCAAAGAAATCCTTTATATAGGTATAATGCTATAAATCTGACCAAACATTTTAATAATTTTCAGACAAGAGCAGTAGAAAATAAAAGTACTGATGCCTAACTTACACAGAATGTTTGAGGGATGTGTAAATAGTTAGGAACAGTAAGATGCAGGGACGTTTAGGGGAGTATTAGTAGCAGAATTTGCTTTTATAATTTTGGCAAAATTCATTAAAATTTCAAAAATCATATAGGTACCTCATCATGTTATAATTTTCGAATAATGGGGAAATACAAAATACAAAAACAAAATTATTGTGGGGGATTAGAAACTCTGCTAAAATTTAATCGTGCAGTGTACTAGAGATTAAGATAAAAAAACAGTCTTCAAGAGACGGAAAATGTGTCGCGGTTAAAAGAACATAAAATGATTTAAACTTATTAGCAATTGTTCCTAAGGTAGACATTGTTGAAAAAGGATGTAAGGCGAGGACATAATTCTGCAATATTATTATTTTTTTAGATACACCCACCAGTTGTATCATGAACAAAAAATAGTGTTCAATTTTAAGCACTAAAAAAACCTTAAACGATATTCTAAAGACACCTTACAAAGAAAATAATAACCCACCTAAGAATGTTTGATTTAATAGAAGTCTTCCGTTTCATTAAGTTAATTTAATGGGTTTTTAAAAATCCAGCATTTCCGCGATATACTGCAGTTAAATATTTGTTCATCAGTTGTCATGTAAGAACAGCAACACTGTATGGATTCTTTATATCTAAAAACTAAATATTTTGTTGTGGGTACCTATTTTGATATAGCCTCTACTTTTATTGCTCTAAAACTGTATCAGGATATTAGGTATTAACAAACTTTTCAAAATAAATATACCTAGTATAGAAATGATAGCTTGTAAACCAAGAATCATTGTTGATCGGGGAATTCCTGGTATCGCGATAGACCAGCAAGTGACCTCGTTTCACGTCCATGGTGCTTTGGCACGTCGCCGCCCCCGCTGCAGTCTTAATAAAATGTGCTGACGTGCGACTCGATGTCGATGCTAAAATTTGATTTGCAGTTGCAATTACGTTTTAGGCTTTGCATAGTGTTGGCGATTAGGAACCCTCTCTTATTTATGGTGATTAGTTTTAGTGGCTAGTAGTTGAAGTGGGTGCCTGTGGACTTACTTATGCGTCAATAATTAACTTGATTCGAAATGAAAAATGATCTAGATTGTATTTTAAATCATCTGGAAAAAATACATCCTCAACTCCGCAGGGCGTTTTTTCTTCGTGTTAATTATCAACCCGGTAAGTAAAAAACTATAAATAAAAGCCACTATACCCATAAAGTATAAGGACAATATTATTTTATTCGTTTGGCAAAATTGGTAGCTCAAAATCAAGCCAATTTTATTTATTACTCATTATTATAAGCCTGTATTACTACCTACCATTGGTACGGACAGTAACGCATATTAGCATATAAACCTTATTTTAAATTAAGTGTTTAAATCTTTCTAGGTGCGGAGGATTTATTGCGAACTATTCAAAAAGACCGAAGTTTGTGCCCAAGAGATCAATTGTTTTTCCAAAAAATTGAAACGTTTTTAAAAGTTACTATACCGTACCATCTAAAGACCCTGTTAAAGGTTGATTCCCACTATACGTTCCGTCTCCGTTCCATACCAGTTCCGTTCCGTTTACGTAAAATATTATTAGCTGTAAATAAACGGACGTATGCACACCTTCCGTTCCGTTTACATACCGTTTCCAATCAGTTCCGTTCCTTATTGTTGCAAACGTATTTTTGACTGACAGGCTGAAACGTGTCGGAACCGGTAGTGATAGTGGGCACATCGTTACGTTTCAGTTCGTACAAAGTTGCATTGAATTGAAGATTGTGTTTCGCGTTTATATTTAAGTATGAATGACGAGAAGTTAATTGAACTGGTGAGGGAAAGCACGGCCCTTTATGATTTACAAAATTCGAAGTATAGTGACAATCACGATAAAGAGAAGCTCTGGTCGGCTATTGCAAAGCAACTTAACGTCGCACTAGGTATGTAAAAACATTTTCATAAGTTTAACAAATCGTTTTATTACAAGAATATTGATACATGAACGTGAAATATAAATACTTTTTACTAGCAAAACTTTTTTAATTGCTCTCATTTGCCACTCAACAGCTCCTAGTGGAGAATTAAAAAAATCTTTGTAAATATCTCGGAGTTGAAACGCAGTAGCTGTTGCATTCCGTCCTTGTTGTGGCAAATTTTGTAAGGTATAATTTTGAGAATTTTGTGAGTTAGCGCAAGTTATATGAATTAGATGTGATGAGTAAGTAATTCCTAGACGAAGTGGTTTTGATAGCATTATCCTATAAAGTTACAAGCGATAAGCAGAAGCTTCAGAAGGCAGGTAATTGGCATAGAAATTAGAATGTATTCAGAAGTCGTAAACGACACATGTTAATTCTCCACTATTTGTATAATTGTTTAAGTGTAATAATAAAGCAAATACTTTTTAAAAAGAGTTTCTTTTGAACTCCGATCAAAAGTGGCGCAGTCGTGGCGGATTTTTGAAATCTTTAAAAACAAATTGTTTTTCCAAAAGATTTCCATTTTAATGGTTAATCAAAAATAAGAACCACTGCTCGAGAAGGAAGGCACACCTACAATTCTATTTATCGCATAGCAACAACAGCATTATTCTACCTTCCCCGCCAACACCTAAGAAGCAGAGGCACCTGTAGGACAAAAATCGCCGAAGGGTTCCAAGACTTCTCCTGATCATCGAGATCACCGCTCAATCAAGTAGCCAGCCCAACCAAGGAGCACCGTATCAACAGCGATGGCGGATTACCAATCGAACCGAAGTACATCCATAATTTAGAAAAGAAAAATTCAAGAAAACATGAAGTAAGTTTTTGCACAAGTTTTTAAGTGAAAAGTGTTTTAAAAAAGTAACTAAAATCAATACTAACATAATTTTAGAAAACTTAGTCTAAGATATACATTTACTCAGTCATTGATTGATTTTACCGGTACATTGATAGACAATTACCTGGGATTTATCTTTAACTGATTAACAATTGTATTTTAATTATAAGAGCAAGTTGACTATTGTAAGCGAGACGTTGAGAGCATTTAATAGAAATGCTTAAAAATAATCTCAACTAACTAATAGTCAATGTGTAGGTAACTTGATCGCTTTTAGGCCCCCTAACGTAAATAAAACTGAACTTTAATTAATAATAATAGTGAAACGTCATTAGTAAATGTCAAGTGACGAAGATCTTGACATAGTAGCTCCGTTACAACGTTTAAATTTGCGGCCTGCAATACTTAATTTTGGTATCAACGCACCTGTAAATCAGATTCCAATAATGGCTTTACCACCATTATTCCCCAATGGTTTTGTACCACAAATGTTTAACGATGTCCCAACTTTCAGTGGAGACCCTCAGTCATTGCCCGAATTTATCAGGTCCATTGAAGTCATAATACTTCAATTTCAAGCGCCTTTGATTCCCGATCAACCTATTCCTTATATTAATAAATATCTCCTATCAGCAGCTCGTAATAACTTAAGAGAGAGAGCTAGTGAAGCTGTCACAGGTTATAACTATGATACCTGGAACGAATTAAAACAAACCCTTATAGAGACATTCGGAGATCAAAGAAGCGAGCTTAATTTAACTATCGACTTAGCAAAAATGCGACAGCAGTTTAAAGAATCCCCAATTGACTTTTACAACAGAATAAGAGCTCATTTAGCAACCTTTAATGCCAAAATTTCATTGAGCCCCGACCCACGTGCAATAATAAATTATAAACTCCAAAATGCTAAAGCCTTAGCTTTAAGAACCTTAGTATCCGGTCTAACCGAACCATATGGTACTTTAATTAGATCACGTAACCCACAAAATTTGGAAGTTGCAATTAATATCATTCGAGATGAGATGGACATTAAATACTCTCAATCAATTACTCGACCTCTTGCTAACCCTAATACAAAAAAAACCCAACAGGACCAAAGACAGTATAATACTCCAAAATCTCTCCCTTATTATCCAAATTATGCTCCTGTTTCAGAATCAACTTAGGACGCAAAAACACAGTCCCCCACCGAGGTTTCCGAATAATCCTCAAAATAATTTTAGATTTCCTTTGAATAATGCATTTACTTACAAACAACCCATGCAAATTCAAAATGTGGCTCCAGCACAATTTCCTATGCAAAAACCTTTTAATAAAAATGTTTTTCGACCTAACCAAGGTCCTTTTAGGCCAAATAACCCAGCGACCCCCATGGAAGTCGACTCTACCGTAAGAGGCGCCGTGCCTAAACGAAATGCGTCCAATCAAAATTTTAATAATAATAATAAACGTCCTAATTTCAACCAATCGCAAAATAATTATTTCAAAGCAACCGGCCAACGGAATTTTAATTCAGAAGAATTGTATATGCATGAAAATAACCCTTCTAATTATGACCAATATTCACAAGAGTTCGATCAATACAATTTTATGAACAATGACGACTTTCACGAACAAACTGAAGGTGACGAACACCCTATCAATGACACGGACTGTACTAATGATTATGACGAAACCGATAATGAAAACGAAAATTTTCATTAAAGGCCTCGGAAAACGTTGAAACATTTAACCTAAATTCAATAAAATCTAATTTACCTTTTGTAATAATACCAGCTACAGGAGATAAGCTCCTTATAGACACAGGCAGCACCCGCACCTTGATTTCACCCTCATTTGCAAAAACCTATTTTCCCGATAAAATTTATAAGTACAATTTTACAATTACCACATCTCATGGTACAACCAGCCACAATGAAATTGCAGACATACCTATTAACCAACTATTTCATGACCCAGGCACACATACCTGCTACCTATACGATTTTAACGCCCAATATATTGGACTTATTGGCTCAGATTTACTGGCGAATCTAAATGCATCCATAGACTTCAATTGGCTCCACGTACAAACAGAAAATACCACAGTACCTTTCTTTTACAACAATTCCAAAAGTCAACAAGAAAAACAAAAAAGAAATCAGTGTCATTTCTCGAAGGTTATACCTCAGGTAGAACCAATCAAAAGATTATTTTTACCGGCAAGAACCGAATGTAGAATATCATTGCCTGTTACTAATCGCAACGGAACTTTCCTCAGCGAAAAAATAAAATTTAATAAATTCTGTTACACCCCCACCTCTTTAGTAAAAGTACATAATGGTATATGCCATACTACAGCTGTCAATACCTCTGATAAAGAGTACCAATTTAGAATATATAACCCCCTAATATTAGACGACTATATTAAGAAACAAAGTGACGTGACAGACGATCCCGACGCAAATGACTCATTACACGGTGTAAAGTATGACAAAAATATCATTACGAATAACCACTATATTGATGACAATATAAATCCCAAAATACACCATCAACTTCTGAACGAAAACTTAAAAAAAATTAAAACGAGGAAGAACGAAGTGCAATCAATAACATATGTTTTCAATATAAAGACGTGTTTCATCACCCCAAAATTCCCCTAACAGTTACAAATTTATCAAAACATCGCATTCGTACAAAAAACGAACTGCCTATATATACTAAAAGTTATAGATACCCCCACGTCCACAGGGAGGAAGTCAAAAAACAAATTTCAAAAATGTTATCTGAAAATATAATAGAAAATTCTGAAAGTCCATATAACGCACCAATTTGGGTAGTCCCTAAAAAACAAGACCAATCCGGAAAAACAAAATGGCGAATTGTCATCGATTACCGTAAGCTAAATGAAAACACCATTGAGGACAAATACCCCTTACCGAACATAGAGACAGTATTAGACAATTTAGGAAAGGCAAACTATTTCACCACCCTAGATTTAGCATCTGGCTTTCACCAGATAGAACTGGACGATAAAGACCGTGAAAAAACCGCGTTCAGTACTGAGGAAGGACACTTCCATTTTAGACGAATGCCTTTTGGACTCAAAAATGCCCCCGCGTCATTTCAAAGAATTATGAACCAAGCATTAGCCGGGCTCACACCTGCCCAATGCATGGTCTATTTAGACGATGTCATTATTTATTCCACGTCGTTACAAGAACATCTCACAAAATTAGGAAACGTCTTCGAACGATGCCGCAAATCCAATCTCAAAATACAACTCGATAAATCCGAGTTCCTAAAGAAAACCATCAATTATTTAGGACACATAATCACTAAAGACGGAATAAAACCTAACCCAGATAAAATAGCTGCCATTACTAAATTCCCCCTTCCTAAAACGAGAACAGAGATAAAATCATTCCTCGGCTTGTTAGGATACTATAGGAAATTTATAAGAAATTTCGCCAAAATTACTAAATTTCTAATCCAATGTTTAAAAAAAGACTCTGTCAAACGACATGATCAGAATTTCGTACAACAGTTCGAAAAACTCAAAACAATTTTGACTAACGACCCGGTATTAGCCTACCCTGATTTTTCAAAACCTTTCGAGTTAACCACGGATGCTAGCAAATTCGCTATTGGCGCTGTATTAACTCAAGATAGCAAACCAATATGTTACGCCTCAAGTACGCTTAACCAAGCTGAAATAAATTATTCAACTATAGAAAGAGAACTTTTGGCCATAGTATGGGCAACAAAACAGTTTAGACCATATTTATATGGTGTACACTTCAAAATTTTCACAGACCACAGACCACTTGTCTGGATTCAAAATCTTAAAGAAATAAATTCAAAATTAACAAGTTGGACGATAAAATTATCAGAGTATTATTTCAGTATACATTATTTACCTGGCAAGCAAAATAAAGTCGCCGACTGCCTTAGTCGCGTATTAATTAACCCATTGAGCATAGACCGACTCGACACCCCAGAACCAAATTTTGATACTATATCTATTTTGCCTAATATAAATGAACCCCCCGACCTTGAAGAATTCACGATTCCAACCTTACAGTTACCAGAAGAACTCGATAAACCCGACAACGAGGTAACGCCAAAAATCAAAATTATATCAGACGTACAAGTCAGACCACCGTTACCTGGACCAAAGCAAAAATCATCTATGCCTTCACCTGGCTGTGATGAAAGGCATGTCGTCTCAAAATCGGACAGTATACATTCCCAAGAGAGTTCCACCCCTACCATGGACTTTAGTGAACTACCACTTCAATACCACAAAAATCAGATAGAATTTTTTTCTGTAACTTTACCCAAACCTATCAGAATTACCACCTTTGACGGTTACACACATATGGCAATATTTGTTACACAAGCAAGTATCATAGAACGTTTCACGACACTACTAATGGAACATTGTAAACCAAACACCCACTATTTTTGTCTCTTCCATAATGAAGACCTGTTTGAAGATTTTTCAAAATTTATTTTCGAAATCTCAAATGAAAACTCCCCGAAATTCCATAAATGTACCAATACAGTTATATACGTTACGGATACAGAGACAAGACTCCAATTAATTCAAGACTACCATTTAGGCAAAACAAATCACCGTGGCATATTAGAAACCCAAGAACATGTTAAGCGCAAGTATTTTTGGAAAACTATAAATAAGGACATTGACAATTACATAAATAATTGCGATATCTGTCAGATTGAAAAATATAATTGCAAACCACATAAACTTCCCCTTAACCTCACCGAAACATTTAGCAGACCTTTTCAACATTTGAATATCGACATATTTCAGGTCAATAGACTTAAATATCTTACAATAATAGACACATTCAGTAAGTATGCACAAGCTTATTTACTAGAATCTAGCAACCAAATTGATATAACAGATGCCTTATTTACATATTTCACGCAGTATATGATACCCCGGCAAATAACCGCAGATAACGAATTTAATAATGCAACCCTTAAAGAATTTTTAAAATTACATAACGTAACACTGCATAATACTACCCCCAGACACCACGAGTCAAACTCAAATATAGAACGTTTACATTCAACCCTTTTAGAACATTTTAGATTAATAAAAACCGTTCAAGAAGCAAAAAGAATGCCCTATTGCATAATGGCGTACAACAACACGATCCATTCAAATTTAAATCACACCCCTAACGTGACCAACGCTCTACTATGAGACATATGTCACAGACCATAAGAAAATCATGGAAAATCTATACCAAGGCTTGCAAGACAAACAACAAAGGACGAAAGAGAAACGAAACGACAAAATTAATAAATTACGCAAAAATCCCACCTTTTCGCTTAACCAGAAAGTGTACTTAAAAACAGAAGTTAGAAATAAAAAACTAAGCAAATTTAAAGGCCCGTTTAAAATAATAAAAATTCTAGAAAATGACGTATACGAACTCAAAGACGTAGTAACTGACGCAATAATTAAACGTCACGCAAACGAACCTAAGACCACTAAATTCATTTTGTCTGATGCAGGAACTTCTACGTCATCACAATAACGTACTTACTTGGACTCACCTATGGAGACGTCACTATCAACGATCTATCGGATAATCCTGGTGTTTATCCCCAACACCTAGGTAATGCTTTAATTAAGGAAAACATATGGACACTAACCCAAATCATTGACTATGAAACTATAATCAATAATTATAATTCGCTTATTAATAATGTAAATATGCTTGTTAATGAAATAGAGCTTGCTAAAGTTGACGCTAGTTTTAATACCAAATTACCCTTCCATAATCTTCTAATCACGGTACAAGAGTATATAAGAAAACTCGATCAAATCAAACACCAGATATTCCCTGATATTAGCTCTAAAACCAAGCGTGGACTCGTAAACGGTATCGGAACAATAATAAAATTCTTAACCGGAAATTTAGACTCAGAAGATGGGAAAAGATATGAAGAAACCATAACAAAATTATCTGACAAAACTGACCTAAATTCCAAAATTTTACTGGAACGCACTCACATAATAAATGAGACCCTGAACGACATATTAACCTTGAGTACCAACCAAAAGATACTTACTGACCATATTGATAAAATTTTAGTAAACAATAAAAATATGAAGATTCGATTCACTATAGAAACATTAAGATTGCCTTAATAGAAATCTTATTCTCACTGCAACTATTCTTTAATAATTGGTCCGAGCTCGAGAATGCCCCTACCTTCTCTCAAAATCAACAAATGCATCTCTCCCTATTAGAAAACGAAAATCTTCTTAAAAACCTAAAAACTATTCAAAATTTCTTATCTCAAAACCAAGACAGCAATTTAGAACTACCTTTCACAATAAGACCAGAATCACTTCACCTATATGAAAAAATTATAGTTACCAAAGCGTACCAAATAAAAAATAGAATAACCTTTATATTTGAGATTCCGCTTGTCAAAAAGAATCAAAATTTCAAAATAATCGAGCTGATACCATTCCCAATCTATATGGATAAAAACCCCTACCGAATGATAATACCCACATATAATATGCTTTTATTTAATAGTTTTGAATCCATGCCCATCAATATCAATCAATGTCAATTGATAACACCCAATCAATATTTTTGTAATCAGAAAGATCATTTCTATATACCAAATGGTAAGATTTGCGAGACGCAACTCTTATCTTTCTCAAAAAACCAATCCTGCAATCCCTAC
This sequence comes from Ctenicera cuprea, assembly GCA_958336395.1. Lineage (NCBI taxonomy): Eukaryota > Metazoa > Arthropoda > Insecta > Coleoptera > Elateridae > Ctenicera > Ctenicera cuprea. Next base: position 28,465,490 of record OY284496.1, read on the forward strand.
CTGTTTGAACTAATTGATTTAAAAATCGTCCAGGCCGATATATCTACATGGCTCATCACCACGCCTGACAAAATATTGCTTGAAATCAATTGTAAAAATCAAAACTATAAGAAATTCTTAGAAAAATCCAATTCAGTACACCTCACTACCGATTGTACTGTACTAATCAATCACAAAACCCTTTTATTCAGCATGAAAGTTATTTCCAATAAAAATGAAATGATAAAAATTCCCAGTATTAATAAATTAGAAATGAATATAACAAATTCGAACAAAATAAAACCATTGGATCTTCTACCTATAAATACAAGAAATATTGTCAACAACCCAGCCCTACTTCAAAATGAACAAACTTTATTAGAATCTGATAGTGTAGATAAGAAGTCATATTCAATCATGACAATTGTTGCTTTAGCCCTAACCATTGTAATAACTATAATCATTATAATTTTAAGTTTGTTGTGTTACTGTAAAAAGCCACATCTAATAGATAAACTAACCAATTTAATAAATAACAAAAACGCTCAATCAAATCAACTAGCAGAAGCAAAATTTTAATGTAATATTTTACTTTTCTTTTAAATTTCAATTAAAAAACGTAAAATAAACTAAGGATGGAGGAGTTATATGAATTAGATGTGATGAGTAAGTAATTCCTAGACGAAGTGGTTTTGATAGCATTATCTTATAAAGTTACAAGCGATAAGCAGAAGCTTCAGAAGGCAGGTAATTGGTAGCATAGAAATTAGAATGTATTCAGAAGTCGTAAACGACACATGTTAATTCTCCACTATTTGTATAATTGTTTAAGTGTAATAATAAAGCAAATACTTTTTAAAAAGAGTTTCTTTTGAACTCCGATCAAAAGTGGCGCAGTCGTGGCGGATTTTTGAAATCTTTAAAAACAAATTGTTTTTCCAAAAGATTTCCATTTTAATGGTTAATCAAAAATAAGAACCACTGCTCGAGAAGGAAGGCACACCTACAATTCTATTTATCGCATAGCAACAACAGCATTATTCTACCTTCCCCGCCAACACCTAAGAAGCAGAGGCACCTGTAGGACAAAAATCGCCGAAGGGTTCCAAGACTTCTCCTGATCATCGAGATCACCGCTCAATCAAGTAGCCAGCCCAACCAAGGAGCACCGTATCAACAGCGATGGCGGATTACCAATCGAACCGAAGTACATCCATAATTTAGAAAAGAAAAATTCAAGAAAACATGAAGTAAGTTTTTGCACAAGTTTTTAAGTGAAAAGTGTTTTAAAAAAGTAACTAAAATCAATACTAACATAATTTTAGAAAACTTAGGCTAAGATATACATTTACTCAGTCATTGATTGATTTTACCGGTACATTGATAGACAATTACCTGGGATTTATCTTTAACTGATTAACAATTGTATTTTAATTATAAGAGCAAGTTGACTATTGTAAGCGAGACGTTGAGAGCATTTAATAGAAATGCTTAAAAATAATCTCAACTAACTAATAGTCAATGTGTAGGTAACTTGATCGCTTTTAGGCCCCCTAACGTAAATAAAACTGAACTTTAATTAATAATAATAGTGAAACGTCATTAGTAAATGTCAAGTGACGAAGATCTTGACATAGTAGCTCCGTTACAACGTTTAAATTTGCGGCCTGCAATACTTAATTTTGGTATCAACGCACCTGTAAATCAGATTCCAATAATGGCTTTACCACCATTATTCCCCAATGGTTTTGTACCACAAATGTTTAACGATGTCCCAACTTTCAGTGGAGACCCTCAGTCATTGCCCGAATTTATCAGGTCCATTGAAGTCATAATACTTCAATTTCAAGCGCCTTTGATTCCCGATCAACCTATTCCTTATATTAATAAATATCTCCTATCAGCAGCTCGTAATAACTTAAGAGAGAGAGCTAGTGAAGCTGTCACAGGTTATAACTATGATACCTGGAACGAATTAAAACAAACCCTTATAGAGACATTCGGAGATCAAAGAAGCGAGCTTAATTTAACTATCGACTTAGCAAAAATGCGACAGCAGTTTAAAGAATCCCCAATTGACTTTTACAACAGAATAAGAGCTCATTTAGCAACCTTTAATGCCAAAATTTCATTGAGCCCCGACCCACGTGCAATAATAAATTATAAACTCCAAAATGCTAAAGCCTTAGCTTTAAGAACCTTAGTATCCGGTCTAACCGAACCATATGGTACTTTAATTAGATCACGTAACCCACAAAATTTGGAAGTTGCAATTAATATCATTCGAGATGAGATGGACATTAAATACTCTCAATCAATTACTCGACCTCTTGCTAACCCTAATACAAAAAAAACCCAACAGGACCAAAGACAGTATAATACTCCAAAATCTCTCCCTTATTATCCAAATTATGCTCCTGTTTCAGAATCAACTTAGGACGCAAAAACACAGTCCCCCACCGAGGGTTCCGAATAATCCTCAAAATAATTTTAGATTTCCTTTGAATAATGCATTTACTTACAAACAACCCATGCAAATTCAAAATGTGGCTCCAGCACAATTTCCTATGCAAAAACCTTTTAATAAAAATGTTTTTCGACCTAACCAAGGTCCTTTTAGGCCAAATAACCCAGCGACCCCCATGGAAGTCGACTCTACCGTAAGAGGCGCCGTGCCTAAACGAAATGCGTCCAATCAAAATTTTAATAATAATAATAAACGTCCTAATTTCAACCAATCGCAAAATAATTATTTCAAAGCAACCGGCCAACGGAATTTTAATTCAGAAGAATTGTATATGCATGAAAATAACCCTTCTAATTATGACCAATATTCACAAGAGTTCGATCAATACAATTTTATGAACAATGACGACTTTCACGAACAAACTGAAGGTGACGAACACCCTATCAATGACACGGACTGTACTAATGATTATGACGAAACCGATAATGAAAACGAAAATTTTCATTAAAGGCCTCGGAAAACGTTGAAACATTTAACCTAAATTCAATAAAATCTAATTTACCTTTTGTAATAATACCAGCTACAGGAGATAAGCTCCTTATAGACACAGGCAGCACCCGCACCTTGATTTCACCCTCATTTGCAAAAACCTATTTTCCCGATAAAATTTATAAGTACAATTTTACAATTACCACATCTCATGGTACAACCAGCCACAATGAAATTGCAGACATACCTATTAACCAACTATTTCATGACCCAGGCACACATACCTGCTACCTATACGATTTTAACGCCCAATATATTGGACTTATTGGCTCAGATTTACTGGCGAATCTAAATGCATCCATAGACTTCAATTGGCTCCACGTACAAACAGAAAATACCACAGTACCTTTCTTTTACAACAATTCCAAAAGTCAACAAGAAAAACAAAAAAGAAATCAGTGTCATTTCTCGAAGGTTATACCTCAGGTAGAACCAATCAAAAGATTATTTTTACCGGCAAGAACCGAATGTAGAATATCATTGCCTGTTACTAATCGCAACGGAACTTTCCTCAGCGAAAAAATAAAATTTAATAAATTCTGTTACACCCCCACCTCTTTAGTAAAAGTACATAATGGTATATGCCATACTACAGCTGTCAATACCTCTGATAAAGAGTACCAATTTAGAATATATAACCCCCTAATATTAGACGACTATATTAAGAAACAAAGTGACGTGACAGACGATCCCGACGCAAATGACTCATTACACGGTGTAAAGTATGACAAAAATATCATTACGAATAACCACTATATTGATGACAATATAAATCCCAAAATACACCATCAACTTCTGAACGAAAACTTAAAAAAAATTAAAACGAGGAAGAACGAAGTGCAATCAATAACATATGTTTTCAATATAAAGACGTGTTTCATCACCCCAAAATTCCCCTAACAGTTACAAATTTATCAAAACATCGCATTCGTACAAAAAACGAACTGCCTATATATACTAAAAGTTATAGATACCCCCACGTCCACAGGGAGGAAGTCAAAAAACAAATTTCAAAAATGTTATCTGAAAATATAATAGAAAATTCTGAAAGTCCATATAACGCACCAATTTGGGTAGTCCCTAAAAAACAAGACCAATCCGGAAAAACAAAATGGCGAATTGTCATCGATTACCGTAAGCTAAATGAAAACACCATTGAGGACAAATACCCCTTACCGAACATAGAGACAGTATTAGACAATTTAGGAAAGGCAAACTATTTCACCACCCTAGATTTAGCATCTGGCTTTCACCAGATAGAACTGGACGATAAAGACCGTGAAAAAACCGCGTTCAGTACTGAGGAAGGACACTTCCATTTTAGACGAATGCCTTTTGGACTCAAAAATGCCCCCGCGTCATTTCAAAGAATTATGAACCAAGCATTAGCCGGGCTCACACCTGCCCAATGCATGGTCTATTTAGACGATGTCATTATTTATTCCACGTCGTTACAAGAACATCTCACAAAATTAGGAAACGTCTTCGAACGATGCCGCAAATCCAATCTCAAAATACAACTCGATAAATCCGAGTTCCTAAAGAAAACCATCAATTATTTAGGACACATAATCACTAAAGACGGAATAAAACCTAACCCAGATAAAATAGCTGCCATTACTAAATTCCCCCTTCCTAAAACGAGAACAGAGATAAAATCATTCCTCGGCTTGTTAGGATACTATAGGAAATTTATAAGAAATTTCGCCAAAATTACTAAATTTCTAATCCAATGTTTAAAAAAAGACTCTGTCAAACGACATGATCAAAATTTCGTACAACAGTTCGAAAAACTCAAAACAATTTTGACTAACGACCCGGTATTAGCCTACCCTGATTTTTCAAAACCTTTCGAGTTAACCACGGATGCTAGCAAATTCGCTATTGGCGCTGTATTAACTCAAGATAGCAAACCAATATGTTACGCCTCAAGTACGCTTAACCAAGCTGAAATAAATTATTCAACTATAGAAAGAGAACTTTTGGCCATAGTATGGGCAACAAAACAGTTTAGACCATATTTATATGGTGTACACTTCAAAATTTTCACAGACCACAGACCACTTGTCTGGATTCAAAATCTTAAAGAAATAAATTCAAAATTAACAAGTTGGACGATAAAATTATCAGAGTATTATTTCAGTATACATTATTTACCTGGCAAGCAAAATAAAGTCGCCGACTGCCTTAGTCGCGTATTAATTAACCCATTGAGCATAGACCGACTCGACACCCCAGAACCAAATTTTGATACTATATCTATTTTGCCTAATATAAATGAACCCCCCGACCTTGAAGAATTCACGATTCCAACCTTACAGTTACCAGAAGAACTCGATAAACCCGACAACGAGGTAACGCCAAAAATCAAAATTATATCAGACGTACAAGTCAGACCACCGTTACCTGGACCAAAGCAAAAATCATCTATGCCTTCACCTGGCTGTGATGAAAGGCATGTCGTCTCAAAATCGGACAGTATACATTCCCAAGAGAGTTCCACCCCTACCATGGACTTTAGTGAACTACCACTTCAATACCACAAAAATCAGATAGAATTTTTTTCTGTAACTTTACCCAAACCTATCAGAATTACCACCTTTGACGGTTACACACATATGGCAATATTTGTTACACAAGCAAGTATCATAGAACGTTTCACGACACTACTAATGGAACATTGTAAACCAAACACCCACTATTTTTGTCTCTTCCATAATGAAGACCTGTTTGAAGATTTTTCAAAATTTATTTTCGAAATCTCAAATGAAAACTCCCCGAAATTCCATAAATGTACCAATACAGTTATATACGTTACGGATACAGAGACAAGACTCCAATTAATTCAAGACTACCATTTAGGCAAAACAAATCACCGTGGCATATTAGAAACCCAAGAACATGTTAAGCGCAAGTATTTTTGGAAAACTATAAATAAGGACATTGACAATTACATAAATAATTGCGATATCTGTCAGATTGAAAAATATAATTGCAAACCACATAAACTTCCCCTTAACCTCACCGAAACATTTAGCAGACCTTTTCAACATTTGAATATCGACATATTTCAGGTCAATAGACTTAAATATCTTACAATAATAGACACATTCAGTAAGTATGCACAAGCTTATTTACTAGAATCTAGCAACCAAATTGATATAACAGATGCCTTATTTACATATTTCACGCAGTATATGATACCCCGGCAAATAACCGCAGATAACGAATTTAATAATGCAACCCTTAAAGAATTTTTAAAATTACATAACGTAACACTGCATAATACTACCCCCAGACACCACGAGTCAAACTCAAATATAGAACGTTTACATTCAACCCTTTTAGAACATTTTAGATTAATAAAAACCGTTCAAGAAGCAAAAAGAATGCCCTATTGCATAATGGCGTACAACAACACGATCCATTCAAATTTAAATCACACCCCTAACGTGACCAACGCTCTACTATGAGACATATGTCACAGACCATAAGAAAATCATGGAAAATCTATACCAAGGCTTGCAAGACAAACAACAAAGGACGAAAGAGAAACGAAACGACAAAATTAATAAATTACGCAAAAATCCCACCTTTTCGCTTAACCAGAAAGTGTACTTAAAAACAGAAGTTAGAAATAAAAAACTAAGCAAATTTAAAGGCCCGTTTAAAATAATAAAAATTCTAGAAAATGACGTATACGAACTCAAAGACGTAGTAACTGACGCAATAATTAAACGTCACGCAAACGAACCTAAGACCACTAAATTCATTTTGTCTGATGCAGGAACTTCTACGTCATCACAATAACGTACTTACTTGGACTCACCTATGGAGACGTCACTATCAACGATCTATCGGATAATCCTGGTGTTTATCCCCAACACCTAGGTAATGCTTTAATTAAGGAAAACATATGGACACTAACCCAAATCATTGACTATGAAACTATAATCAATAATTATAATTCGCTTATTAATAATGTAAATATGCTTGTTAATGAAATAGAGCTTGCTAAAGTTGACGCTAGTTTTAATACCAAATTACCCTTCCATAATCTTCTAATCACGGTACAAGAGTATATAAGAAAACTCGATCAAATCAAACACCAGATATTCCCTGATATTAGCTCTAAAACCAAGCGTGGACTCGTAAACGGTATCGGAACAATAATAAAATTCTTAACCGGAAATTTAGACTCAGAAGATGGGAAAAGATATGAAGAAACCATAACAAAATTATCTGACAAAACTGACCTAAATTCCAAAATTTTACTGGAACGCACTCACATAATAAATGAGACCCTGAACGACATATTAACCTTGAGTACCAACCAAAAGATACTTACTGACCATATTGATAAAATTTTAGTAAACAATAAAAATATGAAGATTCGATTCACTATAGAAACATTAAGATTGCCTTAATAGAAATCTTATTCTCACTGCAACTATTCTTTAATAATTGGTCCGAGCTCGAGAATGCCCTTACCTTCTCTCAAAATCAACAAATGCATCTCTCCCTATTAGAAAACGAAAATCTTCTTAAAAACCTAAAAACTATTCAAAATTTCTTATCTCAAAACCAAGACAGCAATTTAGAACTACCTTTCACAATAAGACCAGAATCACTTCACCTATATGAAAAAATTATAGTTACCAAAGCGTACCAAATAAAAAATAGAATAACCTTTATATTTGAGATTCCGCTTGTCAAAAAGAATCAAAATTTCAAAATAATCGAGCTGATACCATTCCCAATCTATATGGATAAAAACCCCTACCGAATGATAATACCCACATATAATATGCTTTTATTTAATAGTTTTGAATCCATGCCCATCAATATCAATCAATGTCAATTGATAACACCCAATCAATATTTTTGTAATCAGAAAGATCATTTCTATATACCAAATGGTAAGATTTGCGAGACGCAACTCTTATCTTTCTCAAAAAACCAATCCTGCAATCCCTACCTGTTTGAACTAATTGATTTAAAAATCGTCCAGGCCGATATATCTACATGGCTCATCACCACGCCTGACAAAATATTGCTTGAAATCAATTGTAAAAATCAAAACTATAAGAAATTCTTAGAAAAATCCAATTCAGTACACCTCACTACCGATTGTACTGTACTAATCAATCACAAAACCCTTTTATTCAGCATGAAAGTTATTTCCAATAAAAATGAAATGATAAAAATTCCCAGTATTAATAAATTAGAAATGAATATAACAAATTCGAACAAAATAAAACCATTGGATCTTCTACCTATAAATACAAGAAATATTGTCAACAACCCAGCCCTACTTCAAAATGAACAAACTTTATTAGAATCTGATAGTGTAGATAAGAAGTCATATTCAATCATGACAATTGTTGCTTTAGCCCTAACCATTGTAATAACTATAATCATTATAATTTTAAGTTTGTTGTGTTACTGTAAAAAGCCACATCTAATAGATAAACTAACCAATTTAATAAATAACAAAAACGCTCAATCAAATCAACTAGCAGAAGCAAAATTTTAATGTAATATTTTACTTTTCTTTTAAATTTCAATTAAAAAACGTAAAATAAACTAAGGATGGAGGAGTTATATGAATTAGATGTGATGAGTAAGTAATTCCTAGACGAAGTGGTTTTGATAGCATTATCTTATAAAGTTACAAGCGATAAGCAGAAGCTTCAGAAGGCAGGTAATTGGTAGCATAGAAATTAGAATGTATTCAGAAGTCGTAAACGACACATGTTAATTCTCCACTATTTGTATAATTGTTTAAGTGTAATAATAAAGCAAATACTTTTTAAAAAGAGTTTCTTTTGAACTCCGATCAAAAGTGGCGCAGTCGTGGCGGATTTTTGAAATCTTTAAAAACAAATTGTTTTTCCAAAAGATTTCCATTTTAATGGTTAATCAAAAATAAGAACCACTGCTCGAGAAGGAAGGCACACCTACAATTCTATTTATCGCATAGCAACAACAGCATTATTCTACCTTCCCCGCCAACACCTAAGAAGCAGAGGCACCTGTAGGACAAAAATCGCCGAAGGGTTCCAAGACTTCTCCTGATCATCGAGATCACCGCTCAATCAAGTAGCCAGCCCAACCAAGGAGCACCGTATCAACAGCGATGGCGGATTACCAATCGAACCGAAGTACATCCATAATTTAGAAAAGAAAAATTCAAGAAAACATGAAGTAAGTTTTTGCACAAGTTTTTAAGTGAAAAGTGTTTTAAAAAAGTAACTAAAATCAATACTAACATAATTTTAGAAAACTTAGGCTAAGATATACATTTACTCAGTCATTGATTGATTTTACCGGTACATTGATAGACAATTACCTGGGATTTATCTTTAACTGATTAACAATTGTATTTTAATTAAAAGAGCAAGTTGACTATTGTAAGCGAGACGTTGAGAGCATTTAATAGAAATGCTTAAAAATAATCTCAACTAACTAATAGTCAATGTGTAGGTAACTTGATCGCTTTTAGGCCCCCTAACGTAAATAAAACTGAACTTTAATTAATAATAATAGTGAAACGTCATTAGTAAATGTCAAGTGACGAAGATCTTGACATAGTAGCTCCGTTACAACGTTTAAATTTGCGGCCTGCAATACTTAATTTTGGTATCAACGCACCTGTAAATCAGATTCCAATAATGGCTTTACCACCATTATTCCCCAATGGTTTTGTACCACAAATGTTTAACGATGTCCCAACTTTCAGTGGAGACCCTCAGTCATTGCCCGAATTTATCAGGTCCATTGAAGTCATAATACTTCAATTTCAAGCGCCTTTGATTCCCGATCAACCTATTCCTTATATTAATAAATATCTCCTATCAGCAGCTCGTAATAACTTAAGAGAGAGAGCTAGTGAAGCTGTCACAGGTTATAACTATGATACCTGGAACGAATTAAAACAAACCCTTATAGAGACATTCGGAGATCAAAGAAGCGAGCTTAATTTAACTATCGACTTAGCAAAAATGCGACAGCAGTTTAAAGAATCCCCAATTGACTTTTACAACAGAATAAGAGCTCATTTAGCAACCTTTAATGCCAAAATTTCATTGAGCCCCGACCCACGTGCAATAATAAATTATAAACTCCAAAATGCTAAAGCCTTAGCTTTAAGAACCTTAGTATCCGGTCTAACCGAACCATATGGTACTTTAATTAGATCACGTAACCCACAAAATTTGGAAGTTGCAATTAATATCATTCGAGATGAGATGGACATTAAATACTCTCAATCAATTACTCGACCTCTTGCTAACCCTAATACAAAAAAAACCCAACAGGACCAAAGACAGTATAATACTCCAAAATCTCTCCCTTATTATCCAAATTATGCTCCTGTTTCAGAATCAACTTAGGACGCAAAAACACAGTCCCCCACCGAGGGTTCCGAATAATCCTCAAAATAATTTTAGATTTCCTTTGAATAATGCATTTACTTACAAACAACCCATGCAAATTCAAAATGTGGCTCCAGCACAATTTCCTATGCAAAAACCTTTTAATAAAAATGTTTTTCGACCTAACCAAGGTCCTTTTAGGCCAAATAACCCAGCGACCCCCATGGAAGTCGACTCTACCGTAAGAGGCGCCGTGCCTAAACGAAATGCGTCCAATCAAAATTTTAATAATAATAATAAACGTCCTAATTTCAACCAATCGCAAAATAATTATTTCAAAGCAACCGGCCAACGGAATTTTAATTCAGAAGAATTGTATATGCATGAAAATAACCCTTCTAATTATGACCAATATTCACAAGAGTTCGATCAATACAATTTTATGAACAATGACGACTTTCACGAACAAACTGAAGGTGACGAACACCCTATCAATGACACGGACTGTACTAATGATTATGACGAAACCGATAATGAAAACGAAAATTTTCATTAAAGGCCTCGGAAAACGTTGAAACATTTAACCTAAATTCAATAAAATCTAATTTACCTTTTGTAATAATACCAGCTACAGGAGATAAGCTCCTTATAGACACAGGCAGCACCCGCACCTTGATTTCACCCTCATTTGCAAAAACCTATTTTCCCGATAAAATTTATAAGTACAATTTTACAATTACCACATCTCATGGTACAACCAGCCACAATGAAATTGCAGACATACCTATTAACCAACTATTTCATGACCCAGGCACACATACCTGCTACCTATACGATTTTAACGCCCAATATATTGGACTTATTGGCTCAGATTTACTGGCGAATCTAAATGCATCCATAGACTTCAATTGGCTCCACGTACAAACAGAAAATACCACAGTACCTTTCTTTTACAACAATTCCAAAAGTCAACAAGAAAAACAAAAAAGAAATCAGTGTCATTTCTCGAAGGTTATACCTCAGGTAGAACCAATCAAAAGATTATTTTTACCGGCAAGAACCGAATGTAGAATATCATTGCCTGTTACTAATCGCAACGGAACTTTCCTCAGCGAAAAAATAAAATTTAATAAATTCTGTTACACCCCCACCTCTTTAGTAAAAGTACATAATGGTATATGCCATACTACAGCTGTCAATACCTCTGATAAAGAGTACCAATTTAGAATATATAACCCCCTAATATTAGACGACTATATTAAGAAACAAAGTGACGTGACAGACGATCCCGACGCAAATGACTCATTACACGGTGTAAAGTATGACAAAAATATCATTACGAATAACCACTATATTGATGACAATATAAATCCCAAAATACACCATCAACTTCTGAACGAAAACTTAAAAAAAATTAAAACGAGGAAGAACGAAGTGCAATCAATAACATATGTTTTCAATATAAAGACGTGTTTCATCACCCCAAAATTCCCCTAACAGTTACAAATTTATCAAAACATCGCATTCGTACAAAAAACGAACTGCCTATATATACTAAAAGTTATAGATACCCCCACGTCCACAGGGAGGAAGTCAAAAAACAAATTTCAAAAATGTTATCTGAAAATATAATAGAAAATTCTGAAAGTCCATATAACGCACCAATTTGGGTAGTCCCTAAAAAACAAGACCAATCCGGAAAAACAAAATGGCGAATTGTCATCGATTACCGTAAGCTAAATGAAAACACCATTGAGGACAAATACCCCTTACCGAACATAGAGACAGTATTAGACAATTTAGGAAAGGCAAACTATTTCACCACCCTAGATTTAGCATCTGGCTTTCACCAGATAGAACTGGACGATAAAGACCGTGAAAAAACCGCGTTCAGTACTGAGGAAGGACACTTCCATTTTAGACGAATGCCTTTTGGACTCAAAAATGCCCCCGCGTCATTTCAAAGAATTATGAACCAAGCATTAGCCGGGCTCACACCTGCCCAATGCATGGTCTATTTAGACGATGTCATTATTTATTCCACGTCGTTACAAGAACATCTCACAAAATTAGGAAACGTCTTCGAACGATGCCGCAAATCCAATCTCAAAATACAACTCGATAAATCCGAGTTCCTAAAGAAAACCATCAATTATTTAGGACACATAATCACTAAAGACGGAATAAAACCTAACCCAGATAAAATAGCTGCCATTACTAAATTCCCCCTTCCTAAAACGAGAACAGAGATAAAATCATTCCTCGGCTTGTTAGGATACTATAGGAAATTTATAAGAAATTTCGCCAAAATTACTAAATTTCTAATCCAATGTTTAAAAAAAGACTCTGTCAAACGACATGATCAAAATTTCGTACAACAGTTCGAAAAACTCAAAACAATTTTGACTAACGACCCGGTATTAGCCTACCCTGATTTTTCAAAACCTTTCGAGTTAACCACGGATGCTAGCAAATTCGCTATTGGCGCTGTATTAACTCAAGATAGCAAACCAATATGTTACGCCTCAAGTACGCTTAACCAAGCTGAAATAAATTATTCAACTATAGAAAGAGAACTTTTGGCCATAGTATGGGCAACAAAACAGTTTAGACCATATTTATATGGTGTACACTTCAAAATTTTCACAGACCACAGACCACTTGTCTGGATTCAAAATCTTAAAGAAATAAATTCAAAATTAACAAGTTGGACGATAAAATTATCAGAGTATTATTTCAGTATACATTATTTACCTGGCAAGCAAAATAAAGTCGCCGACTGCCTTAGTCGCGTATTAATTAACCCATTGAGCATAGACCGACTCGACACCCCAGAACCAAATTTTGATACTATATCTATTTTGCCTAATATAAATGAACCCCCCGACCTTGAAGAATTCACGATTCCAACCTTACAGTTACCAGAAGAACTCGATAAACCCGACAACGAGGTAACGCCAAAAATCAAAATTATATCAGACGTACAAGTCAGACCACCGTTACCTGGACCAAAGCAAAAATCATCTATGCCTTCACCTGGCTGTGATGAAAGGCATGTCGTCTCAAAATCGGACAGTATACATTCCCAAGAGAGTTCCACCCCTACCATGGACTTTAGTGAACTACCACTTCAATACCACAAAAATCAGATAGAATTTTTTTCTGTAACTTTACCCAAACCTATCAGAATTACCACCTTTGACGGTTACACACATATGGCAATATTTGTTACACAAGCAAGTATCATAGAACGTTTCACGACACTACTAATGGAACATTGTAAACCAAACACCCACTATTTTTGTCTCTTCCATAATGAAGACCTGTTTGAAGATTTTTCAAAATTTATTTTCGAAATCTCAAATGAAAACTCCCCGAAATTCCATAAATGTACCAATACAGTTATATACGTTACGGATACAGAGACAAGACTCCAATTAATTCAAGACTACCATTTAGGCAAAACAAATCACCGTGGCATATTAGAAACCCAAGAACATGTTAAGCGCAAGTATTTTTGGAAAACTATAAATAAGGACATTGACAATTACATAAATAATTGCGATATCTGTCAGATTGAAAAATATAATTGCAAACCACATAAACTTCCCCTTAACCTCACCGAAACATTTAGCAGACCTTTTCAACATTTGAATATCGACATATTTCAGGTCAATAGACTTAAATATCTTACAATAATAGACACATTCAGTAAGTATGCACAAGCTTATTTACTAGAATCTAGCAACCAAATTGATATAACAGATGCCTTATTTACATATTTCACGCAGTATATGATACCCCGGCAAATAACCGCAGATAACGAATTTAATAATGCAACCCTTAAAGAATTTTTAAAATTACATAACGTAACACTGCATAATACTACCCCCAGACACCACGAGTCAAACTCAAATATAGAACGTTTACATTCAACCCTTTTAGAACATTTTAGATTAATAAAAACCGTTCAAGAAGCAAAAAGAATGCCCTATTGCATAATGGCGTACAACAACACGATCCATTCAAATTTAAATCACACCCCTAACGTGACCAACGCTCTACTATGAGACATATGTCACAGACCATAAGAAAATCATGGAAAATCTATACCAAGGCTTGCAAGACAAACAACAAAGGACGAAAGAGAAACGAAACGACAAAATTAATAAATTACGCAAAAATCCCACCTTTTCGCTTAACCAGAAAGTGTACTTAAAAACAGAAGTTAGAAATAAAAAACTAAGCAAATTTAAAGGCCCGTTTAAAATAATAAAAATTCTAGAAAATGACGTATACGAACTCAAAGACGTAGTAACTGACGCAATAATTAAACGTCACGCAAACGAACCTAAGACCACTAAATTCATTTTGTCTGATGCAGGAACTTCTACGTCATCACAATAACGTACTTACTTGGACTCACCTATGGAGACGTCACTATCAACGATCTATCGGATAATCCTGGTGTTTATCCCCAACACCTAGGTAATGCTTTAATTAAGGAAAACATATGGACACTAACCCAAATCATTGACTATGAAACTATAATCAATAATTATAATTCGCTTATTAATAATGTAAATATGCTTGTTAATGAAATAGAGCTTGCTAAAGTTGACGCTAGTTTTAATACCAAATTACCCTTCCATAATCTTCTAATCACGGTACAAGAGTATATAAGAAAACTCGATCAAATCAAACACCAGATATTCCCTGATATTAGCTCTAAAACCAAGCGTGGACTCGTAAACGGTATCGGAACAATAATAAAATTCTTAACCGGAAATTTAGACTCAGAAGATGGGAAAAGATATGAAGAAACCATAACAAAATTATCTGACAAAACTGACCTAAATTCCAAAATTTTACTGGAACGCACTCACATAATAAATGAGACCCTGAACGACATATTAACCTTGAGTACCAACCAAAAGATACTTACTGACCATATTGATAAAATTTTAGTAAACAATAAAAATATGAAGATTCGATTCACTATAGAAACATTAAGATTGCCTTAATAGAAATCTTATTCTCACTGCAACTATTCTTTAATAATTGGTCCGAGCTCGAGAATGCCCTTACCTTCTCTCAAAATCAACAAATGCATCTCTCCCTATTAGAAAACGAAAATCTTCTTAAAAACCTAAAAACTATTCAAAATTTCTTATCTCAAAACCAAGACAGCAATTTAGAACTACCTTTCACAATAAGACCAGAATCACTTCACCTATATGAAAAAATTATAGTTACCAAAGCGTACCAAATAAAAAATAGAATAACCTTTATATTTGAGATTCCGCTTGTCAAAAAGAATCAAAATTTCAAAATAATCGAGCTGATACCATTCCCAATCTATATGGATAAAAACCCCTACCGAATGATAATACCCACATATAATATGCTTTTATTTAATAGTTTTGAATCCATGCCCATCAATATCAATCAATGTCAATTGATAACACCCAATCAATATTTTTGTAATCAGAAAGATCATTTCTATATACCAAATGGTAAGATTTGCGAGACGCAACTCTTATCTTTCTCAAAAAACCAATCCTGCAATCCCTACCTGTTTGAACTAATTGATTTAAAAATCGTCCAGGCCGATATATCTACATGGCTCATCACCACGCCTGACAAAATATTGCTTGAAATCAATTGTAAAAATCAAAACTATAAGAAATTCTTAGAAAAATCCAATTCAGTACACCTCACTACCGATTGTACTGTACTAATCAATCACAAAACCCTTTTATTCAGCATGAAAGTTATTTCCAATAAAAATGAAATGATAAAAATTCCCAGTATTAATAAATTAGAAATGAATATAACAAATTCGAACAAAATAAAACCATTGGATCTTCTACCTATAAATACAAGAAATATTGTCAACAACCCAGCCCTACTTCAAAATGAACAAACTTTATTAGAATCTGATAGTGTAGATAAGAAGTCATATTCAATCATGACAATTGTTGCTTTAGCCCTAACCATTGTAATAACTATAATCATTATAATTTTAAGTTTGTTGTGTTACTGTAAAAAGCCACATCTAATAGATAAACTAACCAATTTAATAAATAACAAAAACGCTCAATCAAATCAACTAGCAGAAGCAAAATTTTAATGTAATATTTTACTTTTCTTTTAAATTTCAATTAAAAAACGTAAAATAAACTAAGGATGGAGGAGTTATATGAATTAGATGTGATGAGTAAGTAATTCCTAGACGAAGTGGTTTTGATAGCATTATCTTATAAAGTTACAAGCGATAAGCAGAAGCTTCAGAAGGCAGGTAATTGGTAGCATAGAAATTAGAATGTATTCAGAAGTCGTAAACGACACATGTTAATTCTCCACTATTTGTATAATTGTTTAAGTGTAATAATACAGCAAATAGTTTTTAAAAAGAGTTTCTTTTGAACTCCGATCAAAAGTCGCACACTACTTATTACATAAGGAGACTGATCAAGATCGGAAAGTGTGAATAGCCAAGAATTTAACGGAACATATATGTAATGGTTATGGAACGGAGACGGAACGTATAGTGGGAATCAACCTTAATTTATCATGAACGTAACACGGCTTGGTCGTTATGTGGCTTTGATGACGTCGAATTAAGAATTTTAGTGGATGAGGTAGCAAGAGCCCATCGTCGTAATCTCCTTTATCGAAATAAAGTTGATGGAGAGTTTTTGGAATTCTATGATGCACTCGTGAAATCTAAAATTCGCCGTGGAGCACTTTGTGGGCAGAGTGAATTATTATTTAAGATTGGAAAATTTGTACACGAACATATAATTGGTGTAACACCAGGGACATTAATGGAGACAATAGCTAAAGTCGAAGCCAACGAAGCTGCACGTGATACATAAGAAGATCCGAATTGTGTGTTTAAAAACAGGTCGTGTACCTAGTGCTACAAATGAAAACCCCGCGCTCGTAAATATTATTGATAACTTTAATTACAAATTGGTGATGTTGAGAAGACAGAAGCAGGTATGTAGAAACTTAAAATTGATCAAGGGGGACGTTGAAAAAAACGCACGTCTTGGAGCGATACACTATCTGCATTATCTGTTATTAATTTCAGAATAATGGCATTCAAGAGTAGATGATGCGATTTTTTTTCTCCGCCCCTCCATCTAGTTTTCTTTGATCGCTCAATATTATTAATTATTTAAATGGATATCAACTGAAATGCACTTTAATATATTTCGTTTAAATTTTTTTTAAATGTAAACATTTAAGTCTCAAGTAAAGGAAGGGCCGGGCACTTTACATTTCTAATGGAAAAATTTTTTATATTTTTAAATCGTGATGTTTCTCACCGCTAAAAGAACTTCGTGTACTACGTTTTAATTAATTAGCGTAGTTTGGACTAAGCTGTATACAACTAGGGATCCTAGTTCCATTGATAATGACAGATTTGTTGCAAATCTGTCATTATCGATGGCACCTAGGATCCCCATATACAACGGGTACCTAATTTGATTAAATTAATTCCTATTTTCAAACGACAAACTCGAATAAATTTTGTTAGTATTAAATGAGGTGTTATTAATGCTGTAGAAACGCTGTTTGTAGGAAGATCATATTCTAGCCTTTTCCATGTCGAACATCAAATTAACAAAACTTAGCGTCAAACGCTTATATTTGCACTCGAATATGGCTGTAGGTACTTGAAAATTCTGCGATTGCTAAAATTGTTAACAGCCAATCGATTTAAATGTACCATATTTATGCCGGATGTGGCGACTAGGTGATTTTAATGCAGACGCCGCAAATTTTTAGATTTAAAAATTAATACTGTGTAATTATCTGTCAGCTGGACAGATAAGAGTTTGCAAGCAGCGGCAGTTGGCTTGCCTGCGTTGGAGAAAGGGGATGCACAAGATGTGCTCTTTCAAAAACTTTAAATATCAAAAGTTGAATGTTTTTACTGCTGCTTTTAGATTTAAAAAAAATAGTACTTGTATCGCTTTTTAGGTAAGTTTGGTGCGGCCACATTCTTTGAAAGTACCTGTAAAACAAATTGTTGTAAATTGAAGATGTGGCCGGCTTTTGGTGAAATCCGTCTCTTCAGTTGGCTATTAGAATATTAGTTTCTGTATCGTGAAATGAACCAAAAATGAAACCTAATATATGCAATCGAAAGCTGAAGTCTTCCTCTTCAAAATGCTGTTTTTACTTCCAGTTATGGTACCCTGGCAAACTTTTTTTTTCTTCCACGTGCAAAATAAATAATACCCACATCCAAAAATTCACGCGGTTTGTGATTATTGCGTGGTTAAAACCTTTGGGCGCTGGGCTACTTGGTAGTATTTTCATGAAACGAGATTTCACCTAAAGCCAGACATAGATACTCATTTTCCTATAAATATTTAACCGTCGTTAATATCAAGCTGTAATTATGCTATTTGTTTACGTGTTAAGTGTTAATTGCATATTACCTATCAGATCTACAGTATTATTGATTTTGACATGCCTAAAGTGATTTTTGATAATGGCGACAAAGGCAAAGTTTTTCCACTTTACAGCAAATCTACAGTTCTAATGCTTCAAACTGTTCCAAGTCCATTACAAAATTTTAACACTTCAGGATTAGATGAATTGATTACCGCTGAAAATTTAAATGAAGGTCAAAACAAAGCAGCGCCTTGCTATGCTATATTTTTAAATTCTGGTCTTATGACGTAATCCGATATGCATTTTATTTCGGGTGCGCGATATTCGAGGGAGCATTTATGCAGGTGCTGCAATTTTTTCGAGGGAATTGATCCGGCGGCGGTTAATGTTTGCAGTGGCGTGCTGGGTCCATTTTTCGCCAGTGAGAAATGCAAAATTTAGATATGAAAATTAATGTAAACATCTGTTTACAAGTACTATTATGTAAATTCTAAAACAAAACTTCATTATTTTATAGTAAATAGTCCAATATTTAAAAGAAAATTATTACTTTGTTCGGCCAAATCAGGAGCCGCAGGAAATAAAGAAAATATAAATCTTTATAACAAAATTTGTTTAGTCAGAAACAAAGAACAGAATTTACAAAAATTCTAAGTCGAAGGGTTTCGAGGTGGATGTAGGGCTAATTGTTGTTATGTTTTGTATGAATCCTGTCGATATAGTCGTTATTTTCCCCCACAAGGCGCTAGCAAAGATTAAGTAATACGTTTTATACTGACATTAATTTAGGTAGGTATAATACCTTACAATAATTTTAATTTGGATATTGAGTTATTGATATTTAGAACTAGGTATCTTTACAACTAAATAAATCTTCTAAAACATTGGAAATCTCTAGATGCACCACTTCTTAATTTTTATATTATCGCACAATACTATACAGCAGTGTTCCTACTCGTTTTTTTTTGTTATTGGCGATTTTACTTCCTTCGAGTACAGCATTGACAATTAGAGTATTCCTTCTTTTGTGTGGATTTTATTGTATAGCTTTACCAGAAAATCTTATGTATAGTAACTTTAAAATGCCCTATTTTGGGACATTCATATGTATATCAGTGGCGTTCCGTGGGTTATAAATTTCGGTTGGCAATGGCAAAAATTATTTAACATTAAGATTAAAAAGTAAAACAATTACGGCAACTCCAATTTACCAACTGTTGTTACATGAATTAATCTACGCATAAAATCCTTATTAAATTTCACTTTGTTATTATTCACTTTAATTTGATAACGTAAACCTTCGTCTACTTTTATTCTAACAATTGCAGATAAATGTTCTTTGGCCGAAGCACGTTTTTCAAACTGAAAGATTTATTTAAACAGGGTGTCCTGTTTCAGACTATACTTTTGAGGGGTTAGATATAGATGAAAATAGTAAGCAATAACAGCACAATGGTTTATTTGTAATCTCGCTACCAGTTAGCCAGTCTATTCTTTTATACCATTCAGTATTAAACGATCTAGATTTCTTCCTACTGCCTGTCTGAACCGGCCATAGTCATTTTGAAGTACATCACTCGTAAGTTTTTATTTTTGTTTTTCGTACGAGTATCCATTAAATTTTTCTTTTAAAAGCTGGTCAACGAGAATTTCCATATTTACTACAAAATTTGCAAACTACGTATGAAATAGATAAACACACAATAGCTGCACGCTGCAACTAACTGACCGATGCAAGTAAAGTAAAAACATAAGAGGCCGTGCCTTTTCCGTGCTTGTTGCGTTCTGAAATCCCTACTATTTTTTTGCATCTGATCATTACATTATTTGTATCACCGTGCATGCAAACGTATTAAGAATAATAGATTGGTTGATTGTATCGTAGCTGGATTCATTTGGCCCGATAAGCTCGGCCTTCGCGTATTCGAAACTTTGGCGCCAAATTTGTAATGTTAAAGACTATGTAAAAGTAACGTTTTTTTTATTGTAAGTTAGAATTTGATTTTTTTCTTGAAAAGTTATGGGTAGGCACTGCCTACCCTGCCTAATCCAACCACTATAGTACGGATTTCAAGGTGACCCTCTCTTTGTATTATAGAATACATTTAATTTGCTGAACAAAAGAAAGTACATGGCAACTTTGGTCCATTGACATTAGTAAAAAGCAAACAAATTTACCGAAAATAAAACTCCAATCAAATAAACTAAAAGTACTTAAATCAGACCTATTTTCTATTATGTTGTAAAAGCTCTTACCGAATAGTGGTTTTGGGCACTGGCGGAATACCGAATATTCGGCCAGTTTCACGGCCTTATACCGAACATTCGGTCAACTATTTAGCGAATATAACAACTATTCGGCCAAAGATCCGAATATTCGACCGAGTGCCGATTATTAGACCAATTACTCGGCTAAATATTCCGGCAAGTACCAAATATTTGGCTAAGTAGCGAATGTTACCTAACTCAGACAATTATTCGCCAGGTGCCGAATACTTAGTGGTAATAATGTGTGGGTTAAATTGCTTTACATAAACGGATAACGCCGAAGGCGGCCCCCGAAACTATAATTATATTTTAATGTATTTTAATCTTAATTATAGCATCAAAATTTTCAAAAAAATTGCAATTTAGTATTGTTTTCATGTAGTACAGGGTGGCCTAAATTCGTTGGTTTTGCATGTTATCTCGGTTATTATTGCAGTTAGAAAAAAAAACTGTTGGACACGTTATGGACCAATTTTTTGAGCATATTTCGATAGCAAAAACGGACTTTAGCTATATTCTTTTGTTTTCGAGATATGTGCCAAAACAGAATTTTTTGAAAATATGCAATGGTCTTATATTTCAGTTATTTCAAAAGATAACAGGAAAGTGTAAAGACACTTATTATAGATATTTTTATAAAGAATTTAAGGGGGTTTACCCCTCGCTTTGTATTGTCTACTTGAAACTAGATATTATTTCTTAAATCTAGTTTTAAGTAAACAATACGAAGTAAGAAAAGCAATGCCACAGATTTAAGAAGTAATTTAGCAGTTTTATAACAAACACATTGGCATTAATTTTAACGTTGCTCAAATTGTTCACCTTCACTTTTGATGCTTAGAATTGTTTAAAATGTATTTACTGACTTCACTTGTTTCTACATGTTCTAAAAAACGTTTAAAATTCATAGCCTACTTATTACTAAAACATAGCAATTGAAAAAAGTTGCCGGAAATCGATTGCTATTGGAAATAATTATAACAAAGTATATATTTTCTGAACCGCAAAACAAATACCTTTTTAATGAAGTCACAGCCAACTATGGTTTCCATTTAAAAAAACAACAAGTTTGTGTTATAACTCAAAAATGAATGATTTTAACATTGTTTTGAAAACAAAAGATGATAGCTAAAGTCCGTTTTTGCTATCGAAATATACTCAAACAATTGACCCATAACATGTTTATGAGTTTTTTTTCTAACTGCAATATTAACCGAGATAGCCTGCAAAACCAAAGAATTCAGGCCACCCTATACACAAAATTCCGAATATTCGGCAGACTCGAAAAACTATTCGGCAAGCTCTAAAAAATGGCCGAATATTCGGCAAATTATGCACTTAGCCGAATACTCAGTGCATCTCTAATAGCTAGTAACGGCATTTTTTCACTAGATACGCTTAGCGAATACTCCACATACTCCAGAAGTACTTC
This sequence comes from Ctenicera cuprea, assembly GCA_958336395.1. Classification (NCBI taxonomy): domain Eukaryota; kingdom Metazoa; phylum Arthropoda; class Insecta; order Coleoptera; family Elateridae; genus Ctenicera; species Ctenicera cuprea. The sequence continues at coordinate 28,487,976 of OY284496.1, forward strand.
ACGTATTTCCGAGATATGCATATTTCAATAGTACTTCCGATACTTTGTAAATACGTTACCCATTTCATGTACTAAAAATTACTTTATTAACTTCAACGATACTGCATATTCCAAAAATCTTCAGAGGCCTTGTACACCATATGTCAATTGAGGTTTACCCCTCCAGTCCAACTAGGCAATTAGCAACATAGTTCCATTATAATATGTCCATTTAATTTCAGATATCAGATACTTTGTAATTTGGTTAAGCAAAAGGTCAGTTGCTGTTATAAGATGGAGTCGGAAGCCACCCTTTATAATCTTATATATTATTCAGACCATGTTATTGATATATGTGAAAACTCGGATATCATTGTCGACTACCCTCTTGAAGATGGAAGAACAGAAATGAGAGCGCGATATTGTAATGGCAACTACTACAAATGTAAAGTTTTGCATCGAACAAGCGATTACGACTATCTTCGTCTAGAAGAAACAGCATTCAAAAAAAGACAACGCGAAATGAACGCCCTTACCTCGAAGTACAATAGAGGCAAACGTTCTGTTACAGATTATTGTCTTGTTCAATTTGTTATAACAACGGACTTTTATGTTTGCCCAAAAAGTTCTTTGGAACCAGCTTCCAAAGATGGCTATTATTTTGTCACCACGGAACGTGCCACCACCAGCCGCTTAGTCTTTGTGCACGATAGAGGAGGTGAGTCATAGAAATTCTTTGAAGTTATGTCCTAAAATCAAATCCCTATGTATCCCATATGACAGATATTACCTTGCTAACTTATAAAAGAAACGATTTCACTTTCACTATTTCAACCATATCTTGAAATAAAAATATTCAAAATATACACTTATCTAAGATTGAATTTTTTATTAATGTAAACTTTCGACATTTGCAGATAAGTCTAACATGGTAAACCGGTATATTTTAATTGATTCGCATGCTAGATTAAGCACGCCCGATAAAAAACTGGCCAGGTCGCCGTTGCTACCATTCACGCCCAAAATAGGTAAGTAGGAGGTAACACTGTATGTTTTCATTTCTACAGTTGCGCTATTTTGTTTTTCAGTTTTGACGCCACTTATTGCTTGTCCACCCATTTCCTTAGCAAGACGGAACATTGTGAAAACCAATTTAATAGAGAAATTTAGTATGCCTTGTCATGACACTGATTTTAATAATAGCGATGAGAACAGTGACATTAGAGAACCTTGTTATAGTCCAGAAATTGGCCCAATTAACTCCTCTGTTTCTGACACAGAAGATCCATTTTTACCTACCGACGACGAAAATGATCCCACTTACGTTGCAGAAATAGAATCTTCTGATTCAGAAAAAAGGAAAACTTTTATTCGCTAACTACGATAAATAAATAACAAAATTTGTAATTGTAGAATCAAAATATTTTTAATGGTAAAAAAGTTATCATTCATTGGATTTAGTGTGTACTAAGAAAGTAACTTTTTAAGTTACATTATTGTTCTCTAAATCAGTGACTATTATAATGATATAGCTTTTAATTCTGCATCATATTTTCTACTAATTAGTTGCAGTTTTACAAGTGTAGATGATTATTGAAAGATTTGTATTTTTCAGCTTGTATTTCGACCAAGGAAACTAAACGGCACCAAAATGCATGTTTTATTTGCAAAAAATTATGCACTCAAATACCGCGCCACCTTCGAACAATTCATGCTAAGCATCCACGCATAGCAGCTATTATGGCCTTAAATGATGAAAATGCAAGACTTGCAGAATTCACTAAACTACGCCGGGAAGGTACCTTCCAACATAACAGCACAGTTTTAGAAAAAAAGGAAGGCAAGTTTATAGTGCAACGTAGAAACCATGCAGCCCCTGCTTCAGAATTTTTACCATGCTTGTCGTGCAAACAGTACTTTAAAGCCAGTGCCTTATATAAGCATGTACAGAGATGCGACAAAAATCATAGAAGGTATTCTAGAATACAAGCATCTGCTGCATTATGTTTACCAGGTGTTGTACCTACATTAAATTTGAAAGGAGATAGTTTTAAAATTCTTCAAAGCGTAGTCTGGCCGAGCATGAATCGTGATGAAATTACAAGAACTGCGCAAAATGATCCACTGATTATAAAATGGGGCGCTTCTTACTGTACCTTACGTATTGTAAAGAGAAAGAAAATATATCTACGTTACGTAGCTGCTCAAAGAATGAGGCTGCTGGCAAGACTTGTTCTAGATATGAAACATCAATTTGGGGACGTTTCCACTCTAACCGACTTTCTCAAACCCACTAGATTTGACGATTTGATGGGTTTGGGTCATTTATTGGTAGGCTGTGCCAATATTCTACGGGGGGAAGGATGTAGGGAAAAAGATAAAGAAAAAATACAAGATGCTAAATTGTTTCTTAATTTGTATTCAACAGAATGGACAAAACACGTAGGAATGAGAGCACAAGAGCAGTTAGGTGAAGCACTCTAAACTCTAAAAGAAATATTAAGCTACTTCCTCTTGCAGAGGATATAATTGTTTTCTATAATTATTTGTTGAAGGAAGAAATTAGACTTGTCAAACAACTAACAGAAGAGGGATTCACTATGCAAGCTTGGTGTGACTTGTGTAAAATATTAATGTCAAGTATGTTATTGTTTAATAGAAAAAGGGTGGGAGACATAGAGCGTATCCCACTTACAGCTTTTCATGAAAGGACTACAATTGAAAAAAATTCAGATATTCGCGACTGTTTGGCTGAAATTGACAGAACAGTAGCAGCTGATTATGTGCATTTATATACAGTAGGGAAAAAAAGTAAAATGGTTCCTGTAATGATTCCGAAACGTCAGTTACCATCTTATGATCTAATTCTGAAGCTCAGAGCTGATGCAAACGTTTCCTCAGAAAATGATTACCTGTTTGGTAAAGGTAATACTTATTTCAACGCAGGTGAAGCTATTCGTCAAACTTCAATGAGGTCTGGAGCTAAGAATCATCAGCTACTTAGATCGACTGCACTAAGAAAGCATATTGCTTCTATGGCTCAAGTACTTAATTTAAAAAATGGGGATCTTGATATTTTAGCCACATACTTAGGTCATAATATTGATGTACACAGAAAGTTCTATAGAATACCACAGGAAGGTTTACATTTATCAAAACTTACAAGATTATTAACTGCTGTTTCTAGTGGTGCATTAGAAGAGATTCGGGGAAAAGGCTTAGATGAACTACCAGCGCCAAATGTAAACTCAACAATTGATTTTATATTGCCCAAGGAAAAGATATCGGAAAATATCGTTAGTAGATGTCAAGATCGGGATACATTAAAGTCTTCTAGGCCTATGTCTTCAAAGATGCCAATAAATAAAGTAAGTGCTACTAAGCCTTTTTTTAACTACTGGAGTGAAACTTTGTTTAAGCACAATATTAAGTAACGACAATTCAAAATGTATAATAGGTATTGCATCACATTTAGAGGATTAGAGTAAACTCGTTAAATAGCATTAAAATTAAATTATCTTGATGGATGTATGGTGATTGTCCATAATATTCAGTAAGAATTGGTGGTCAATCTTATTTTTTTCTATTAATTATAATCGGTAACAGATCAATAATTCTGCAAACTTGGCACCATCACCTTGTGGTTTGATGATATTATTAATAGTTAGGTATTTTGTTAATGAGTTATTTTTGTTGGGTTATTGGGTCAATGATTAATTGAAGTTTGTTTAAATTTGTTTTTGTTTATTCATACAATGTTTTGACAATCTATTGTAGTCTTGGTCCATCTGAAGTTTAAACATACATACAATTAACAAAAATTACCTTACAGGTGAATATAGCCTTGTTTACCTTGATTAACTAAATCTTGATTACATCACTTATAATGTTTCGTCATTATAGGTACACAAAATTCTAAAGTTTATATCACATGAAAATAAATATAATATCACATTTATAATATCTGTCCGGATACTAACAAGAAAAGTTCTTACCCCTTCTACTAAGTGGGTGACCTTGCCATCGGAGTTGTCCATAGATGACACCTTAATTTTTCTGATACCTTAAATGCTGTTTTAATTGTTTCTGTTTAACGATAATATTTTATTTAATTCTTAAGTTATCATTAAACAGACATGATTAAAACAGCATTTAAGGTATCAGACAAATTAGGGAGGGCACGACGAATCTAAATGCACCGTATACAGACAACTCTGATGAGCCAGGTCACTCACTCACTAGAAGCGGTTAGAATTCTGGTAAAATTTAATTTTTAGTCTCTGAAAAATGTTTTAAATGTGATGTTATATTTATTTTCATGTGATATAAACTTTAGAATTTGGTTACCTATAATGATGAAACATTCTATGTGATGTAATGTAGTTAAGTAAGGTAAACAAGGCTATATTCATATGTAAGGTAATTTTTGTTAATTGTATATTTTTAAATTACAGACACCTGAAAAATAGTTGACAACAAAAGATACTTAAAACATTGTATGAATAAATAAATTTAAACTTTAATTCATCATTGATCCAATAACCCAACAGAAATAACTAATAATTAATTCAATTCAAGGTCAAAAGTAAACAAAACTAATTAAGTTATGTATTTTATAGCTAATGTATTGATAATGTTTTTTGCTGTCATAATAGAACCCTTGGTCAGCTGAGGAAAAAGAAGTGGTTCTAACATACTTTAACATGCACATAAAGAATAACCGTATTCCCCAGAAAGAAGATTGTGAAAATTGCAAGGCTTCTAAACCTGCCTTAGCTGGTCGCACATGGAAAAATATAAAAGATTGTATTCGCAATGCTATTGTATCAAAAACCAAAAATAATATTACTAAACATGCTCTGTAAAAAACTTATCTTTTAATCGCTTTTTTATCAATAATTTTGACAATTATTGCGCTAAAGGTTAGAATTTTTATCTACAGATGTAACTCAATAATTTTTATATCATGTAAAGGATGTCTAACAAATAGAGGAACAAACTCAAAATCATGCTGTAAGTAACATATGATCAAAGTCTTTGGATAGCGGTTGCTGTGGAATTGACAAGTCATCTATGAAATTATTTATTTCTATTAGTTTTGACATTTACTTTCAAAAGTCAGCAGATTATAATTAAAAATGTTTCAAACAGAACATAATTTTTTTATGATTAGAGCATATTACCGTACTGGAAATCCTGGTGAAAGCGGTAACAGGATTTATTCACCTAATTTATGTTTAAATGAATTCCGTGAAAGATTTCCCAACTTTTCAATAATCGAGCGAGATTTAGAAGTAAGTAATTCTATAGATAGCTTTGAAATTCCACAGCAACCGCGATCCAATGATTTTTTGATCATACTTTAGTTTTAGTTGGAATTTGTATTGTAGTGGTACACCATTTGAATTAGCGTTTAGTAGGCTGTCAAAAAAGCACATTTTATGTCAAAATGAAGTGCAGTTAAAGTCAGGTGACAGCCAGAAATATTATAAAATTTTATATAAATTTGTTCTTTTATTTACTGGACATCTTTTATTAAGCAAGTTGGCAAAGCCCATTTAGTAAATGGCAACACTGCAAAGGCCTCTTTTAACCAACAGACCGATTGAAGTGAAATATACGTGCTACCCTCCCGTGATTGAGGTCTTCTAAAGTATTGCTGTTTTATACATGGGCTTTGCCGATCTGTTTATGTAGTATCAACGCTTTTATAACTAATTCTATTTTTGCTTCAATAAGTTCACGAGTGATGCCTGATGCTGCCGAAGGGCTAATGTAATATATATGTTACAGCTTTTATTCTACTTTTTGATTGTTTGTCACATTCAGTGAGTTTTTCTTTTTTGTATACATATCAGCTATGTATACTTTTATTACAAAACATGTCAGTGCATTGTTTTACTGCAATCTGTAGGTAACCAACTATACACTAAATTTCAAAGCTTCAATTTTTGAAAAGAATAGGCTGCTGTGGAAACAGTAATCAAATTGTTTAATGTCAAATTAATAGCAATTAGTTTTGATTTTTTGAATTTACCATAAAATTTGTGAATTACTGATATTTTATGTTTTTAAAATAATAATTTGATTAACAAAATTTTGATATTCAAATAATTTTGCGTTTTATTCACAAACATACTCCTTGAACATAACCTCACACTATGAGGAATAACCTTTCTTTCTCTATTATTTTCTGTACGGTTGGTTGCCTATAGATTGCAGTAAAACAATGCATTGACATGTTTTTTTATAAAAGTGTACATAGCTGATATGTATATAAAAAAGAAAAACTCACTGTATGTTCGTGTGTAGTGTATTTAGTGTATTTAAATATTATTTCCAATTTTTTGTATTCATGATCAATCCACAGTAATTTTCGGTCAATTCAGAGACCTAGGTAGCAAAGAGCAGGCTCGGGTAATACTAGCTGATCATCTATTGAAATGGCAGGTGGTCTAAGCAAGGTCTTGATACTTACAAAAATTGTCTGCGTCTTAGCATGACTGTAAGACAGTTTGTTTCTGCGCGCCCATGCCTTACAACCAGCCCAATAACTGCGCCACTTATTTTCGATGTGTTTAGCCGAAGAACCGGCTAGGACCACAACCTGATCGTCCGCAAACGCTTGCACCAGATCACTATTGCCGTCTCCCACATTGGCAACTATACTAGTCATCTCACGGAACCAATCTTCCATAATTACAAGCCATAAAATAGGGCCCAGGCAAGAACCCTGAGGACAGCCGCGAGAAGTAACCCTAGACGCAGCACTGCACACCACTTTACGGTCAGATAAAAAGCTCTTCACCAATCTTCCAAGGTTGACAGGGCACTCAGCCTCACGCAGAAGAGAGAGAAGCCTTGGGTGCCAAGCGCTGTTGAACGCGTTTTTAATATCTAAGGTGATTACTAGGCAGTGGCGCCCACTGTTCTTGATATCCGTTAATCGTGTAATCAGGGCTTCAAGTGCCTGGATTGTGGATTTGCCCTGCCGAAAGCCGTACTGACTAACGTTTAATCGAGAGGTGTGTTCAAGGTGGTAGGCGATTCTTTTGGCGCAAATTTTATCAAGAATCTTTCCAACGACCGGCAGCAGGGTCTCAGACCCTCACCGGAGGGTTTTGGCAGCCATACCACTCTGGCTGTTTTCCACACTCTGGGAAATACACCAAAATTGAGGCACTTGTTTAGAAGATCTGCAAGCCATGCACTGCAAGTTCTAATAGCAGCTGCCAGTGCAAGCACTGGAATGCCATCAATTCCTGGAGCCTTATGATTGCCGGTCGTATTAATTGTTGCCCGTAATTCATTGGCTGTAATATCGCTATCCTCAATACCAGCCCAGGGTAGATCAGCCATTGCTCTGTCTCGTCTATGAGATTCCTCGTCATCCGTTAACAGATCATCGGGGAAGTAGGTATCGAGTAACAGTTCCTCAATCTCCAACGGGGAAGCAGTCCACAAACCGTCAGATCGCTGCATAGAACTCCACACCATCTTCTCTTTGCCCCTACCGGCCAGAATCTTAAAAGGAAGTCCCCACGGATCTGCAGTAGAGTTGGTGTCGCAAAAAGCTTTAAACGAATCGGCGCGAGCTTTCTTGATCAGATTCTTGTACGACCTCCTGGTGATTCGGTACGCCTCCAGCAGTGCAAGTCTACGCTCAGGGTCACCTACGCACTGGTAACAACGTCTAGCGAGTACGAGCTCTGGATGCGCTTAACTCATCTGACCACCAGCCATCACCAGGAGTCCTAAAACGTCCGCGCCTACTAGTTCTGGTAGGCATGGATACTTTGCAGGCAGTGAGGCAAGCCTATTGAAACCATTTCGCAGCGTTCTCGACGTTGACAGTGTTACTTACAGCTTCCAGTGGGAATTCCTGACATTTGTGCGTAATGACTTCGTCAAATTTATACCAGTCAGCTTTCTTAGCAATAAAGCTAGTAGCCATTTCTTGCAGCATATTACGCTGTATGGAACCTATCTGAAACAATAAATAGTGATGGTCGCTAAGCGACTCGTCGTCGGCCACGCGCCACTCCCTAACCAAGGGAGGGACTATAGTGCGAGGCAACAAAACCTCGCGCCTACCCACCTTTCGGCATCAGGAAGGAAAAAAGAAGAAAGAAGAAGAAGAAAAGAGTAGAAAAAGATAAATAGAATATACAACCACTAACTAGCGGAAGCACCGCCAAAGGAACACCCAACGCCCTGACACCTTCTGAAAATTAGCGGGGAGGGAAACACCCCTCCACACCCAACATTCACACAACCAAATAATTGTAAATAAAACTAAACAAATCAAACTACAACTTCTTCATATTCAACGCCATTTTGTTAACTGCGGCCAGTGTCACAAGATCGCTGACATTTAATATTGGAGGCCATGCCAAATTCTCAGTGGTCAGCTTTCGCCTGCAGATCTCCCTAGCAGCAACTCTGCTAGGGTGAGTGCAACGTAGTAGCACGTGTTCGGTAGTATCACGCTCCACCTCGCAGATACAAACATCCTCCACATCGCGTAAGTTAAAACGCGTAAAGTAGGCGTTGAACGGTCCATGACCTGTAAGGAGCCAAGTCGCTTCCTTGTTCAACGGGTACAAATGTTCTGAAACTTCTGGGATATATTTAAAAGTAGATCTACCGGTATTGCCAACCTCCCATTGACGTTGCCAAAGGGTTCGCCGCTTAGATTTTGTTTCACCAATAATCAGACTGCGTGGAATGGGCACCATAATCAAGTTGCCATTGCGAGCTGCCTCTTTGGCATTTACATCAGCGACCTCATTTCCGGCAACACCAATATGAGCTTTAACCCAGGCTAAAGGTACCGGTCGTCCCATCGCATTCAGGTGAAGCAGCTGCTCATAGATGTGTAAGGCCACACGACTGGAATGAACGGCTGTGGTAATGGCCATAAGTGCAGAGTAGGAGTCTGAGTTAATCTGGGCACTTCTCCAAATAGGCATGTTGTCCAAACACCAATCAACCGCCATCTTAATTGCCGTCAACTCTGCCTGAAAAACTGTGCAATTATGTGGAAGCTAGACTTGGCTTTCTTCGATTATGGTATCATCCGGTCCGTACACCACCATAGCAGCGTCAACTCCCTGCTCCGTCTTGGACCCATCAGTAAATAGTTTATGGCCAGCGGCATTAGGGTTAAATTTTCCAAAACTTAGGGCTCCTCTAGTTGCAGGATGAGGCAAGAGCGATGGGATTGGCTTGACCTCTACGTCGACAGCCTTGCTGTGATTCCAAATTTCGTGCAACCCGCGTACAAAAAGCGGTAGCGGTGGTACACCCACAATTACTTCAATTGCAGCCGTAGGGGTAGTCCTGAAAGCCCTTGAAACAGCCAGCAGAAAGGGTCGCTGAGCCGCATTAAGATGGCGCAGTGGAGGGACAGTGGGAATCACGTTAATCCATTCATGCGCGTCACTAATTAGATGACGAGGCATTTGGCTATTAAAATACTTTATTTTGATCAGATATAACATGAAAGTACATTTCGGCAGTAGATATAACCTGGCCGTCAGGTAAAACATATCAATAGTGTCACATATAATAAACAAAATACTCCATAACAATAGTATAAATTATGTATAAATGAACACTAGCACTCGGAAGGCGCACACCGCTGGGTTTTCGGGTTCCATCTGGGCATCTTAGGTCGGATTTCATCAAGGCTAGGGAGGCCTCCTTCTCCATACGGCAGCAGAAAAGTGGTGATGAATGGTGCTACCCCATTTCATCACACCATTAGTAATATTAGACTTCGTCCCCTGGGAAAGGGCCAGCTGTTGGGCAGTGATATTGTTGCAGCGTGGCCAGATGCCACGTGCTCCAACTAGAAGTGGTAGGAACCGGAACTCCATGCCAGGCCATCGAGAAGAGGCAGCCTCCAAGAACCGAGGGTTGTCGTATACCACTCTCTTATTGTCCCAGGATTGGGACAAGGGTCGTGGTCCTTCCCAACAGACTTGAGCCTCGCAGACGATCAAGGTGTGGTGGTCTCGATGGATGACCATGTCTGGCCTGTACAGCTGTCCATCACGATGCCGAACATGAGGTTCCAGTTCGGTGAGCCAGCCCTTCCTTCGGGTGTGACGCGCCACCTGGTGAACAGCTTGGTTGTGGCGGGAGAGGCGTTCGTAATGCGTCGCGGGGCAAGCTTGTAAAATGTGCGAGAGTGATTCGACTCGATCGCACCCCGCTCGGCATTTCCGCTGCTCTGGTGGGTTGTAAGGGAGGCCAGCGGTGGGCAGGTTGTTAGTGCGTAACTGCACAGCCCGTACGAAGTCTCTCCCGGTCCATCCTTGGGGTGTCTTGATTAGCCAAGAGCGGCTGGCCGCATCCTCCACGGCGCCTTCCAGTCCCTGGCTATATGGCCGCGTCGCCACTTCTTCCCTTCACCTTGGAATCGGGTTGCCCATCCCCGCCAGTCTCTCCACTCTCGTCTTGAAGGCAAGGGCATAACCATCGGAGAGGATTGTAGCGATGGTTGGATCGCCCCTCATGGACAGGGCCTTCAAACGGTTGGAGAGGATGTAGGGTATTGTTGCACGAAGCTGGGGGATACCAAGACCTCCATCCCTTACGGCGGCGAAAAGGTGTTGGTCGCTGGTGTGCGTTGACAGATGCAGCGCGTGCTTTGTAAACTTTTTAACGAGTCGGTCGCTCTCATTCAGGATCTCACCCGTCACGGCCGGAGATTGAAAACCATGGTATAGACGAGGTATCAGATGTACTTTTAAAATTGTGAGCTTCTGATCTGGTTTTAGGGGGGGCTGACTGGAGGTTTCTCAGCCATCAAACCAGGTTGAAAATAGTTGGCTTGGAAGTGCCTGTGCTACTGAACTGCAGTCCAAGATACCGGAAAGTTGTTAAGTCGGCTAGGGCTGGAATGAAAGTGGTCCCTATCTTAAAAAGCGGTTTTGATCTAACCACGCTGTTGCCTCTCGAGGTGGTAGTCGAGATGGCGAAACATTTCTTTGGACTGAGGGACATGCCCCGAGCCTCCAGGAACTGAGTGGTGTGATACAAGGAGATGGGCATATGAAGATCTTTGTCGACAAGTAGCACAAAGTCATCAGCAAAGGCCATGGCTGAGATTTGAAGTTGTGGCCCCAAGGAACCTCCATTGGGGCTGTTGTTAAGTTGGGTCAGAAGCTCGTCGATGACGAGATTGAAAAGTAATGGACTGAGGGGGTCCCCTTGTTTCACCCCTCTACGAAATGAAATATCCCTCGTTTTGAAGCCGCCTAAGAAGATGTTAGTATAGGCGCCTCGCATCATGGCCTCCAAATATCGGCACATAAAAGGTGGGATTCTGAAGCGACGGAGGGCTCTTAGGATGGATTGATGTGACACAGAGTCGAATGCCTTTTTAATGTCAAGGGAAACAATATTATATGATTTCCCGCTCAACCTTCTGGATCGGATGTAATGTTCCAGAAGGAGGACATTCGCCAGTGTGCCATCGGTTTCGATGAAGCCACGTTGGTGTTGGCACAGGATGAGGGCCTTGGTAAGTCTCTTGTCAAGGAGGCAATGGAACAATCTCTGGACAGCGGAGCCGATGGTGATTGGCCTCCAATTTCCGGCATCCCTCTGATCGCCCTCTTTGGGAATAAGAATGGTTCGGCCTCTGGACCAGGCAGAAGGTGTCAGTTGCCAATAAAGTAAGATGTTAAACAGCGTCCTTAGGGATTCATTCTTGAAACCCTTAACCGCGGCGACAGTTATGCCGTCGGGCCCGGGCGAAGAGTTACTCCATCCAGATTCTGCCTGATCAATTTCGTCTAATGAAATAGGCGCTGTCAATAAGTCCCAATTGGCGAAGGCGATTGGTGGTGTACCGATGCTGGGATCCGGAGGCGACGTTGTCTCATAGATACCTCCGAAGAGGTTGGTGACATCCTCAATAGAGGGATAGACTTCGGCCGTTGCCAGAGATTTGCCGTCTAGGATCTTCTCCGCGAGTGTCGAGCGGTCTTTTTGGAAAAGATCTTGGGCTTTTTTGTAATTTGCCGCTCGACGTTCTGATGGATTCTTCGGTTGGGGTGGTGTGGCTCGCGTAGCTGATGGTCTTCCACATTTGGGAATGTTGCGGCGGGCAGCCAGGAAGGATATGTCCAGCCAGTTGGTAATTTCTCGGTCCAGCTCCGGGATAGTGCCTGTGAAGCTAGTTAGAAGCAACTTTTTCCTATGCGGATGAGAGGCGGGTAGGGTGTCCAAAAGATGTTGAAGGAACTGCCCCACGTCGTCATCTTCTTCGTCTTGAACAACAGGCAACCCTGTTGGTAGGAGGGCTGGATCCGAGAGAGCCCTTCTCATTGGTCTTTCAATAGGTGGAGTGGATGGGCCGGGCTCGTCTGGTGAGCTAGGGGGCTCACTGGGCGGTCCAGGCTGTTGTTGATCCAGGTGGTCTGTCTTGGGTCTGCCGGGCCTTGGTGGCGTGGGTGATGGAGACCTCTTTCGCTTTGGAATCTCAGGTGACGAGGGTGGAGATGGTGATCCTCGAGATGGTGGTGGCACGGGTGCCTCAGATGCCACATGTGTAGTGGGCGAAAAGAAATTTAGGCGGGGCCTCGTTGCCATTGGAAGTATTTGAGGTGAGGTCCGCTTTCTTTTCTTTTCGGTCATAGTGTCGGTGTAAATTGTGCGCTCAGGCGGGCTGGACTTGGATCGGCCAGGAGTCGAGACTTGTGTTTTTATGATTGTCGTTTTTCGTGGGAGCCTTGGTTGAGGGATGGGCGGGACAGGCTCTAACGTAGTGAGAGGGCTTGACGGTGTTGAAGGAGATGTAGAAGGCCCAGGAAGAGGTGGTACTGGGGGACCACTTGCACTATGGAAGGAGTTAGGGGCTTTGAGGAGGAGGGCAAGTTTTGGAAAAGTTTTAGACCCGCCTGCTTCTGTTCCCGTATGGCTCGTTCCAAATATTTGGCATGCTCTGGCTTCTCTCTGCGGTACAGGATCTGATGGTCAGTCAGACCGGTGTCAGCCTTCGCTTGTTTAAATTGAAAACCTTTGGCACACTTGGCCTCGCTCCCCGCGATACTGGCCATTAGTTCGCTTTCTGCCGCAGGTAATGCACTTTCTAATGATTTCCGGTACTCTATGGGATGAGACCGGCGTTCGTGCTGCCGGACCCCCGCAAAAGTAGGGAATCTCATGCCGCACAACGAACACTTTTCACGATTTCTGGTTCCACAGTCTTTGATGTGTCTAGCCAGATTGGCTTTGGCCTGAAAGATACGCTGACATTTTTCACATTTGTGGATATCGATCTGTGTCTTCCGTCGTGGAGTTGGAGACTGCGAGGGTCCAGAAGGAATCTTTGGCCCCTTAGTGGTAGAGGGTGTCGCAGCCTCACTGGATCCAGGTTTCCCTGGTGTGGAAGTAGAGCTTCGCTTCCTGATTGCTCCAGTAGATGGAGCAGGTGGTATAGTGGTCGTGCCTTGTCGTTCTCGGCGGGTTCCAGAAGGTCCCGGGGCGGATATATATTTAGAAAGGAGATGGTAGAAATGTGTGGTAAAGTAAGGGAGGAAAATGTTGTTGAGATAGGAATAAAAATAGATGAATGTGAGAGTAGGTTAGATGATAAAATAAAAACAATAACTACAAATATATGGGAAAATAAAGAAATGTATGAAAGAAAAATAATTGATTTAGAAAATGGACAACAGAGTTTAATTAATAAAGTAGAAAAAGTAGATAAAGAGGTTAAAAGTAGAATGGGTGAAGCAAGAGTAAGGGACGCTGGTGTATTTGTCAATCCAGGGAAATTAGAGCATTATGCACCCAGATATAAACAAAATAGAGAAGATTACCCAAAAGCGTTTATAATTGAATTAAAAAATTATTTAGAAAGAATTCAGAAACAGCTGGGATACTATTATGATGATATCTTAGAAAAGGGAATTATAAAAGCTTCAATGAGGGGTGAAGCAGAGGCTTGGTATAGAACAAAAGAACTTGAATATAAAAATTTTGAAGAATTTAAGGTAGGATTTTTAGAAACATATTGGGGAATGAAGGATCAGAGTTTGGTTAGACGAGAATTATATGGGGGAAGATTCGACAGCAGAGGAGAAATTAGTAGGGAGAGATATGCCCTCAATAAAATATTTTTATTTAAACAGTTAGATGAATTACAAGACAGTAGTACAATAATAAGAGTGTTAGCTGACCAATTTGAGGGAGCAATTGCTAACAAAGTAATTATAGATGACATTAAAAACTATGATCAATTTTTGAATGTATTGAGAGCATACGATCACAGAGATCAAGTTCAGGTTTACGATAGGCAACGAGGATACAATTATGGAGAAAGAGTTCAAAATTACAATAAAAATCAGCAACAATATAACAACAAAGAATTTTATAGGCCCAAATATCAACATCAGAGTGGAAGTAATAATTTTAATACGGATAACAATAATTATAATCGATACTCACAACAAAATAATAAAACAGAATTTCATAGGCCAATGTATCAGGGACAGAATAGTGGTTTTAATGGGGCTAATAATAATTACAACAATAATAGAAACTACAGCAATAAACAATTTGATAATTATAAAAGGGATAGATTCAACGATAATAAATATGAAGGTCAAGAACAGAGTAGGATTTTTGAAAACAGGAATAAATATTATGAAGGAGTATATAATAGAAACAGTGGGAATAATAAAGCAGAAAAAGAAAGGCAGAATGTGAGGGTAAACAATGTAGTTCAGAAAAGAATACAAGATGAGGATAAAGTAGAAGTAGTAGCAGATGTACATGAAAATACAAATTTTTAGATAGCTGTACCATTGTTGGACATACTTATATGCACCCTAGGGAGTTTATGGAAAGCCTTGACAATGGTACAGATGAAAAACAAAGTAAAATTATTCAAAATTTGCCGTATGTTAAAATTAAATTAAATAATATTTTGGTAGATGCATTAATTGATACAGGTTCGGAATTTTCTTTGGTAAATGAAGATTTTGTAAATAAAAATATAGGGGGTTTACGTGGAAGTATTATTCCAATTAAAAATGTTAATTTGGTTACTGTTAATAAAAAGAAAATTAATACAGTTAAGAAACAATTAAGCCATGTAATAGAAGTAAGAGAATATAAAGTGCAGGCAGAGATGTTAATTACACCTGACATGACAATAAATTTATTGCTAGGAATGAATATATTAAATACTTATAATATGATAGTTAATTTAGAAGAGAAAGTATTAGAATATAAAAGTATTAAAATACCATTTGTAAAAGCTGAGAAAGAAATACAGGATGAGGAAGTAACAATGAATGTGAATTATGTAGGTGATAATAGGGACCAGAGAGTTGATAAAGTGGAAGTGGAAGAGAAAAAAGAGTTAAATTGTGGAGAAGGATATGAAGAAATAGTAGGTAAAACATTAAAGCAATTTGAAGATTTAACGAATGAAAAACAGGGATTAGCTAGAGGTTATGTACACAAATTAGATGTTGTAAATGAGGAGTCATTTAATTGTAAAACGTATCCAGTACCTTATGCATATAGGGAAAAAGTTAAAAAAGAAATTAGTTCAATGTTAGAAAAGGGAATAATTGAAATTGCTAGAACACCGTTTATAAATCCTATAGTTGTAGTTAAGAAGAGTAATGGAAGTATTAGATTATGTTTAGATGCTAGACAGATAAATGCTAGAACGATACCACAATTTGAGACTCCTTTAACGATAGAAAGCATTATTGGAAAATTAGGAAACAAGGGTGTATTTACGAAACTAGATTTAAAGAATTCATTTTGGTTAATTCCTTTAGAAAGAAATTCTAGAAAATATACAGGGTTTAGTATCGATGGGAACGTATACCAATTTAGAGTGGTACCCTTTGGGTTATCAACATCTTGTGCAGCGTTAGTTAGGGCGATGCAACAAATTTTAAATAAGTATGATGAGTTTTGTAGCCATTATGTAGATGACATATTAATTTATAGTGAAAATTATGAGAAACACTTAGAACATATTAAAATTATTTTGTCAGAATTAAATGATAATGGTTTAAAACTAAG
>OY284496.1:28504219-28763229 GCA_958336395.1 Ctenicera cuprea
ATTAATAGTATATTGAAGCTTTTGTGATCATACAATTGATAGTTCTATGCGAAAATTAAATTTTGATACTCTGCTAGAAAATTTATGATGCCTTTTCCCGGTATTGCCATTCCTGTGCGAAATATCAATTAGTAGCTAATAGAACTGTTGGCGATTTTCCGATATACATTTAGCGTAGACTCGTTGGCTGTTGTCGGTTTGTAGATCGGGAGACCTATTGGCGTTTTCGCCAATAAGGGCTGCAATTTTATGAAGTAATCGCCAATGAGTCGGTCGCTGCCAGCTATACTTTCTGTGATCCTAATACCACGCGCCGATAACTCCACTAAATTTTTTCTTATTTGGTATTTACTATTGGGAGGGGTTGTAAGAAAATGACTGCAATAATTACTTGTTTGGCTGTTCTGCATTTTACATATTTGAAAATTATTATAAATGTTCTTTTGCCCGCTTTTAACCCTCCAGTGATAACGTGCCGCCGTTTAACATTAGTGATAACGTCGGTCTGTGGGACCGATTTTATAATTTATTTTTGTATAACACTTTTTGTAACTCTTCTGTTGCAAATTCAACTAATTAGGATACCTTAGATATTGTTCTCAATAATAAGTTTAGTTTCAGTAAAAATCACGCACTAAATTTTAGAAATTTTTATTGTTGAAGAAATAATAAAAAACAAAAACAAGCTTAACTAAAAAATAATATTTCTTATTAAAAAAATTAAATTAAATTCTGACAAGAATTGTTATAAATAAACATAAAAACAACGTATTAAAACATATACCCGTTTTTTAGTACGGCTAATTATAACTGAAATAATTAGGAGTGAAAATTGATGAATTATTACACGTTGCAATCTTCACAAATCACTTCAGCATGCTCCAAACACAGATATATATTGCAAAGTTTTTGCTGTTCAGCTTCGTAACTCATAGTTGCTAAGAAATAAGATGACAATATAATGATTAATTGGAAACAATTTCAGAATCAACATACCTTCTAATATAAAAAATTTAAATATTTTTATATCAAGAGTGATAACGTCGGTGTATTAGACCGAAGTACGCTGCAACTACCGAGCAACTGCACCCACCTACTTGCAAATGTCAACTGATGTGCAAATACAGTCGATTTGAAGGTACTGAAAATCTCCGACCCCTAGCGGAAAGGTTTTAAAATTATTATAATTAAATATTAGAATTATATGTGAACATGGCTGATATAATTGTTTGTTATGCTTTTTTCTGCTTTTTACTGTGATAATCATAAACTCATTACAAATGTTGCTGTTTTCCCGTTCCCAATTTCTAATGCCTTGTATTGTATTACTCAAACTGCATTATTGGATTTTTCATTGATGGTGCTTATGCAACCAAGTTTGCATCTAAATTTTCCTCTGTGTGTGCTGAGTCTTGTTGGCGCTTGCCCCCAAACCCACTGGGACGTCAATGATGGACTTGTTGACAATCGAATGACACCGTTGGCCAACGTAAGCCAACTTGTCCGCAAGGACGCGTATCTGTGTGTGTGTGGGTGGGTAACGCTCATATCTCCGGAACGGCTGGACCGATTTCGATGTGCTTTGGAATGAGGAGTTATATCAAAAATTCATCGACAAAATAAGCTTTTAAAAAGAATCCGAAACCGGAAGCGGAAGTTGGACATGTTTTTTTGGTAGCATTTTTTTCATAAACGGAATTTTGAAAATTGGAATAGTGGAAATTATAGAAAGCCTTACAACAAATCAAACGTTTTTTTACCGAACTCCTCTCTAGCTTCAACATGGCGGCCGCTACGAATTTTTGAAAATTTCGACTTTAACGCCTATTTACTCAAAAACCAGTTGTTTGATTGGGATCAACTACAACTTGTTTGGTAGCCCCTTAAGGGTACTATACCATAAAATATCATTAATTTTGAAAATCGAAAAACGATCTCAATGGCACCACTCCAAAATTTTTGAAATTTTCAAAAAAAAAATCTCAAAAACTGCCCACACGTTTTTGTTTAAACTTTTTAAGCTGATAGAGATAGGCATCTGCTACAATTTTATTTTTTGCTCATTGTTATAATTTCACTGTGACACCCTCTATGAATTTTTGAAAATTGAAGATTGGTACCCTTTTATTTATTTAACGGGGGGCAATAAAATATTTCTGTTAATGTGAAATAGCTCACCATTATAGCAAAATCCGAATATCATAATATTTTTTTGATACTTTAATATTTAGGGGGGCTACTGTTCCCCCTCCCCCCTCCCCAAATTTTCGCTACAAAATTAAAAAATTGATTTCTTCTTTTGTTTGCTTTAGGAGAATCTTTTTACAAAAAATCAAAAAATCGAATTTTTTGCCCCTTAATAATCTTTTTGTCCTTAGAAGAATTTCACATACTTTCTACAGCAGTTGTATTCTTGTACTAGTCGTTTAATGTTCAGTGTAGGCTAACTTTTTTATTTTAATAGATAGACTCGCAAAACCCAAGAGCAAAGTTGTAGGTCAAATTCTTCTCGATTGTATTTAAGAAAAAAACTTGAGTTTCCAATTTTAATATGGCGGCCACGGTAAAAAATAACTTTTTTTTTAAATGGAAACGTGTCATTTTGGCTTTAAAATCAGAAAGGTTTTGAAATTCTAAATGCAAATTAATAAGAGTAATTTCTTGCTAAAAATAATACTTCTCGAAATATTTATATATTTTCAAATATCAATTTCCGCCCTTCCGTTGATTCAGTCAGAATATTTTACCCAACCTTATGCTTACAGAGCGCAGCGGTCGGTCTTTCTTCAACCGCTTCAAGATGTTACAACTTATAAGAACTATTTACCTTAACTAGTCGTGTCTAGACAGGTGCATATCGAAAGTGTTGGAAAATATAAAACAATGTTATTTTATAAGTATAGGAAAGTCCAGGCGAAGTGTTTCGCTCATTTTTTAAATATCTTGTCAAGTCAGATTCTTCCTCAATGGTGAAAACCAATTTTACGGCGTTATTCGCTTCATATTTGAATTCTGCCTGTTGTGTGGCTATGTGTTTCTTTATGTGTCTTTGAAGAGTGCACCTGCGGAAGGTTTTTTTTTAAACGTCTGCGTAGAATAATTATTATAATAATCACCTACCTATCAACAGCGAACGATTTTGCAGCTTGCCGGGCACTGATGCTCTCTTTTAAAACTGCGTTGGCCGCCGCCACTACTGCACCAACCGCCGGTTTGGCACGTTTTTTGTTATTTTTGCTTCGAGGGATTCTAAAAATTAATAACAGATGACTGGACATCGGGGGTATTGTACCTTGATCCAGGCTCAAGGGACGTGATGTGTTTGTGGATCAAGGTACAGGATGACAATTTTTTTAAACAATCACGTCTGCACAACAATCTGTTGAGCTTATAATGCAAAGCAAGCTGTATTGTTTAGGTATAATAGCCATTAGTGTTTGCAGGTTATGAAAGATTAGGATTAACTGTCTTAACAAGTACGAATTTCAGTCACAAAAATGTTAAAAAATTTACTTACCTCAACTAAATTCGCAAAATTATTTCACCTGAAGTAACCGCGCTTCGTTATGGCAAAACACTAGAATGACAGTCCGGGCAATAGATGGCGGCACCTGCTATGAATCGGTTGCCGCCCAAATACTTTTTTAAATTCAAAAATCAAGATGGTTCAAGGTACAAGTATGTTCAAGGTACACGGGCCTCCCCTACTTATTGTAAATATTTACAGAATAGCAGTGTATGACCAACTTTAATTGTCCTTTAGACAAATTACAACTTACTTAATTTTCTGTGAGGAATAAATAACTTAAAACACTCGTTAGTTAATTCTTTTATTACAAAAAAACAAAAATCTTTCTTTTTACATTATTGATTGCAATCATGGAAATATAACTTAACATAACACTAAGAAAAAAAAGATGGACTTATTCGGTTTTAAAAAAGCTAGTTAAACTTAAATTTCCCATCCCCAAGTTCATCCTGAAACCAAGAAACCGGATTTCTCATAACTTTGACTTAAGAACATTTAAATACATACTTACATTGATAAATCCGTGACCTCCTCCTCTTTTACCGTACGCCACTTTGCTTGAGGAGATGGCAAAGCGGCAAATTCAAAATTTTGCGATTCCGTGCACTCGCATATAACTGCGTAGGTTACAAAGGCGGCAAAGCGTCCCCTATTATTTTTCGAAAATACTTGCATTTATTGAAGGGTTGTATCTCGTTAACTTATCATAAATTTGTTTTAAGGCTTTGCCCGGTAAGGGGAATTGTTCGTCGTTGGCTTTGATAAACTTTACGAGCCATTTACAATATGGCTTGGTTCTGCTGCTAAATGGATACACTTCATCGACTGAGTATCCCTGCGGACAAATAGCCCGAAACAACTGGGCTGCCGCCATCTTATTCTCATCCTTTGCACACGGCATGCGAGCTAAAATGTAAATAGCTATAATATCATAATAACAGTGAATCACATTCACCAGGATTATATTGGTATAGGTGAGGATATTCTGCTGTCATGATTAACAACAACAACTGCTGCCGACCGTGAACACAACAGAACACAGAACTGAACAGAATGCGTAATTATGATGCACAACACATCCATTGTTGACCGACGACGCGGCGACTGCGCAAGCCAACCAGTGGCGGAGAAAATTCAGTGACGTAGTCATTTTAAAGTTAAAAAATTCTTGGAACTGGATAAAAATTCAAACAGTAAAATAAATTGTTGAGTCCAAATTTATAATTTCAGATATAAAATACTTAAAAGATTTTTTGTGAATTATTTTAAAAGTTAAATGAAAAATTGCCACAGAACATTACAAATCTAACATACTTAATACAAAACTAGTCCCACACAACATAAAAAATATTTAATAATTCTCGATGAAAAAGATTAACTAATGAAAGCATAATAGTCAGACGTTATACTAACCAAATGTAAAAACTGTGAGAAAGGCATCTTTGCAATTTTTAATTTTACTTAATCTACTCAATAAATCTCTAATTTGTGCTAATATTCCTTTAGTAGGACAATGAATATCAAACATGTCTAACTGAAATTCACCAGACCTAACAATTCTTTTAGAAAACTCATTATACTCAGAAAATGTATTATTTTGAAAGAAATATAACAAACCATTTGTATATCTAAAAGCATTATTTATTCCTGATGGTAGACCTGGAAATAAATCGTAAATCATTCCATGCGTTTTTTGCTCTGTATAAGCACTCATCTAATTCTAGAAAGTAGAAGTTATCATAAAATATAAAAGTTCTTCCAGTATAGCTGTTAAAGATTTTTCTTTTCTTTTGGAACTCCAAAAGCATCAAAAGGACGATCATACCAACCAGATTTTATGGTAAAAGATGGATAATCTATAACGAAAATTTTATTATTGACAATAATCATAATATCTCCAGATGGTCTCTGATAAATATGTGATATCTTCTTAAAAGTTTGAGGTAAGAACGAAAGATATTCGGTAATTAATTTTGCTTCAGTAAGTATATTTCCATTTAATTCTACCATTCAAACCCTGCCCCGAAGAAAGTACCACAAACAAAACAAGTACTTCAAAAGGACATGTATTATCCTACACTATCAATAACTTGTGACAGGATGGAGTATCGGATAGGGCAGCAGCGACAATTGCTTCAGCCCTCTTGCATGATATTAAGTCCACTATACCAGTTATCGATAAAAGTACGTTACGACGAGAAAGGAAAAAAACTCAAACAAATATTATGACAAATGAAACAGTTTCAGAAGTACCCACATTATATTTCGATGGCAGAAACGATAGAACTTTGAAGATTACGTAAAAAGGTGTCAAAAATTACAGAGAAATAATTGTTGAAGAGCATATTTCATTATTAAAAGAACCAGGGTCGAATTACGTGGGTTATGTTGTGCCATATTCTGAAAGCCGATGTCGATGAAGGCGCGCTTATCGCACTAAATAAATGTTGCTGAAGTCGCGCCCGACGGGCGAAAGGGAATCCGGTTCCTATTCCGGAACCCGGCAGCGGAACCATTAATAAGTCGGGTCCTCGCAAGAGAGTTCGTCGGGGCAACCTAAAATGACCCGGAGACGCCGTCGGGAGATGCGGGAAGAGTTTTCTTTTCTGCATGAGCGTTCGAGTTCCATGGAATCCTCTAGCAGGGAGATATGGTTTGGAACGCGAAGAGCACCGCAGTTGCGGCGGTGCCCGCATCTTCCCCTCGAACCTTGAAAATCCGGGAGAGGGCAACGTGGAGGAGTCGCGCCGACTCGTACCCATATCCGCAGCAGGTCTCCAAGGTGAATAGCCTCTAGTCGATAGAATAATGTAGGTAAGGAAAGTCGGCAAATTGAATCCGTAACTTCGGGATAAGGATTAGCTCTGAGGATCGGGGCGTGTCGACGTTCGCGTCGGCGGGGCTCCGCGTGTTCGGATCCGAGCTCGGTCCCGTGCCTTGGCCTCCCGCGGAACTTCCTTGCTACGAGGCCTCGGCGGTCGGCTCCTGTCGATCCCGGGTGTACCTCTTCGGCCGCCATTCAACTGTCAACTCAGAACTGGCACGAACCGGTGGAATCCGACTGTCAAATAAAGCATTGCGATGGCCCCAGCGGGTGTTGACGCAATGTGATTTCTGCCCAGTGCCCTGAATGTCAACGTGAAGAAATTCAAGCAAGCGCGGGAAACGGCGGGAGTAACTCTAGCGAGGGAGAGACCGCTAGGGGTTAGTCTGTTGCTCCACTCAGAGTCTGGATTGAGTAAGACTCTGGGTTCTAGCTCTCTTAATTGACGAGCAGGAGCTCACATGCGTAAAATATGGCCTCTATGATGACTCAAGACCAACTGGGTGGCTCTTCGGTGCCGACGCTAGTTACCAACATTAGCCCAGCGGATCTAGAGGGGATGTCCTCGATAAAAACACCCTCCGTGTCGTAAAAGGTCCTAGGTTCGCCTAGAGCCATGTGCGGACTGACCCCCAAGAATTTGGTGGCACGGAGGTATGGGCAGACGTTTTCGAGGGTCTAAGGGGTTGCCAGCCCTTTAGTCCTGTATTTTCACCGGCCCAAATACAAGAAAAGTTAAAACCAGAAGCCAGAGGCTGCCGCTGCCCTCTGGCCCTGGTGATACAACGAGGTCGGCACATCGAACGCCTGCTGAACCAAGAAGTCCGGAAGAACCTGCAGTACCCTTGTTCCAATGCCCAAACTGCCCCACGAAGAGGGGACTCGGTGTACATCGGCGAGCCAAAAACCCCGAGATAGTCAATGAGGAGATCGAACCAGCGACGAAGAAGGTCCGCTGGAACCAGGAAGAACTGGCACTGATGGCGAGGGAGGAAGCTGAAGCAACTCTTAGAGGGAATGTCCACTTCATGAACCAACATCTGGAGCGCAGGGTCCCAGAAAGAACACTAGAGGGAATCAAAGGCGTCAGAAGACGAAACGACTACCGGCAGCCCGTCGCCGCAGCTGTCACCGACATCCGCGCGCGTGAACTCCAGGACGCGGAAGTCGAGAACCTGGGATCGTCAAGTACCTCTAGTGTTAGTGGTAGTGATGCTAGTGCTGTTACCTCCAGAGACAGTAGTAGTGAAGTGAGTTCCCCCGACCGTGAAGTGGAAGCTGCCCCTCCGGAAGACGTTAGACCAGCTCTTCAGGTTCGCCAAAGTGTGATCCATTCTCCGAGGGCTCCAAGGAGAAGTTCGATTGGATCCAGCCTCCGCGGTGCCATTCGCGGACTTATCACTATTATCCGCGAAGCAGGTACCCGTGAGTTTAACGCCAAAGATCTAATTGCGTTGGCGGAGGCTGCATTGGAGGGAAGGGAGATCGACCTGAACATCGCTACCTGGATTCAGGCAACCTTCCCCTAGTCCACCCAGGATCAACTAAGGCTACGACCTCACCTCGAAGTTGCAAGATCGACTCGGAGACCCCAAGACCCCGTATCTGGTTGCCGCCGGAAGAACGAACCTAGGGACGTGCCGTTGTCGAGGAAGAGGAAGAGGAAGATGGAGTACGCGCGAGTCCAAACCGGCTGGAGAAGAAACAGGAGGAGAGTAGTGCAGGCCATACTGGACGGTGGGGAGAAGCTCGTCACACACTCTTTTGACGAGCTGAAGGGGTATTGGTCCAACATCTTCGGAACGCCATCCGAACTATACCCCGGGCCCGCCCACCCACCTGAGCCTGCACCAAATCTAAGCCATCTGTGGGATCCCATTTCGTGTGAGGAAGTGGAAGCCACTACTATCCCAATATCTTCAGCGCCGGGTTTGGACCAGATCACAACTCGCCAGTGGCGGAAGGTGCCAGCCTCCCTCCGATCCCTCCTCTACAACATTGTCATGCTGGTTGGAGGATTCCCCCCGCAAGTGCTCCAGACGAGGACGACCCTCATTCCGAAGAAGGCCACGCCTGACAGCGAAGGAGACTACAGACCCATATCGGTAGTTGTCAGGCACCTGCACAAGATCTTGGCAAGGAGGTTGACCTGCGCGGAGCTGGAAGACCCCCGTCAGCGAGCATTCACTTTGGCTGACGGGGCAATGGATAACGTGGCAGTCCTGGACGCCATCATTTGGACTGCCCGTAGCCAACTAAGGGAGTTGCACGTGGCGACCCTGGATTTAACCAAGGCCTTTGACGCCCTTAGCCACGATGCACTCTCTGCCATCATCCAGCTCCACAAACTACCAGCAGGACTCCAGCAATATATCCGACAGCTGTACACCAAGATCAGCGTGCAGGTGAAGACTTCGGAAGAGATACCCATGTTCCGAGGAGTAAAGCAGGGGGACCCACTGTCACCACCTCAGTTCAATTTGGCGATTAACCACCTACTACAGGCCATACCAGAAGAAGTCGGCTACCAACTTCAGGCCGTGAAGGTCAACTGCTTAGCCTTCGCCGACGATCTGGTGCTCGTAGCGTCGTCTGCAAATGGCCTCCAACAGACACTTACCAGAATTGAACAGAGGGCAGCCAGTATGGGACTGAATATTTCGGCTGCGAAGAGTTCCACCTTCTCGTTAGTGCCAGCAGGGAAGACAAAGAAGATTAAGGTCGACACCAGAAGCCGGTTTCGGCTGACCACTGGACCTCTTCCCGCTATGCAGGTGCTTGAGAGGTGGAAGTATTTGGGGCTGGGATTTGGAGTACAGGGAATCGCGCCGTTCGAGAAGGAGCTGGGTGAGGTGCTCGCTAACATCTCTAGAGCACCCTTGAAACCCCAGCAACGCCTTGAGATCCTACGAACCTTCCTTATTCCCAAGATCTACCACGCTACGGTCTTGGGAAGGATCTCTACAGGAAGGTTAAAGGCACTCGACCGGCAGACCCGGAAAGCCATCCGTTCCTGGTTGAGATTCCCTGGGGACGTCCCAACGGCGTACTTCCACGCTGCAACCAGAGATGGAGGTCTTGGAATTCCCTCGTTGACTACGTTAATCCCATCTCTTACCATGATCCGCCTCGGCAAAGCCCAGAAGTCCACACTCCCAGCGACCGGAGCGGCGCTCGCTACCCCACGTCTTGCCCGCAAATTGGGGTGGGCGAGAAGAGCGATGAGGAAGCTGGGAATAGATCCGAACGGACAACAAGCCGAGGCCCGCAAGAAGCACTGGGCGAGGGAGCTGCACGAGTCGGTGGATGGCCGCGATCTAAGGGAGTCCGCAAGAAGTCCCTTATCAACATCATGGATCGCTCAGCGGTCAAGCGGCATCCCGAGACGAGACTACGTGCAGTATCGCCACGTGCACGCCAACTGCCTCCCCACCCGCATTCGAACTTCCAGGGGGTTGCGTCGCTCAAATCGGCAAACTCGATGCCGAGCTGGGTGCGACGCGACGGAAACAGCAGCACACGTCATCCAGTGCTGCTGGAGGACGCATGGAGGCAGGGTGAAGCGACACAACGCCATCAGTGCGGTGCTAGCCAACGGACTGAGACAACAGGGATGGGATGAAGTAGTCGAGGAACCGAGGATTGGAACGACCAGGGCCTCCGAAAACCAGACGTGATCGCCAGGAAAGGCAACCGTGAAGTGATACTAGATACGCAGGAGGTGACGGCCACAACGCCTCTTCCTACCTCTCACAACAGGAAGAGGGCTTACTACGGCCAAGACGAGGAGGTGATAGCCGCAGTGGCAGAGCGGCTCCACGTGAACCCGTCAAACATCACGACCACCACCTGCACTATATCCTGGAAGGGCGTCTGGTGCGAAGACTCCCATGTAGTGCTCCGTGCGATGGGGTTGCCGGAGGGATTACTAGCAGGCATCACAACAAGAGTGCTGCAGGGCAGCCACACGAACTGGACCAGGTTCAACCGGATGGCGGCGACAGGACGAAGAGACCGTGTTGGTGTGGTGGACAGAGTGGGCGTGGGATAATGTGTGACCTCAAACAAGCGGATCAGGGGAGTTCGCTCCCCGATGTGTTATCGTGATACATGTTTGTTACTGTACACTGTTATATATATACTTGTATATACTTCATGTTATTGTTATTATGTACTTGTAATGTCAAATGTAAAACTGCAAATAATAAAGATATTTAGCCAAATGCCTCGTCATCTAATTAGTGACGCGCATGAATGGATTAACAAGATTCCCACTGTCCCTACCCACTATCTAGCAAAACCACTGCCAAGGGAACGGGCTTGGAAAAATTAGCGGTCACGGTGTTCTCGAGCCAAACGTGCAGAGTGGCGCGAGGCACGCAAGCACGCGCGGGCGCGCGGCCGGCTTTCGTACCTTCGCGGGTGCGGGGTCGGTTCGCGCGGTTTCGCGTCGCCGGACGCCGACATATGCTCCCGCGTGATCCGATTCGAGGACACTGCCAGGCGGGGAGTTTGACTGGGGCGGTACATCTGTCAAAGAATAACGGTGTCCTAAGGCCAGCTCAGCGAGGACAGAAACCTCGCGTAGAGCAAAAGGGCAAAAGCTGGCTTGATCTCGATGTTCAGTACGCATAGGCACTGCGAAAGCACGGCCTATCGATCCTTTAGGCTTGAAGAGTTTTCAGCAAGAGGTGTCGGAAAAGTTACCACAGGGATAACTGGCTTGCGGCAGCCAAGCGTTCATAGCGACGTCGCTTTTTGATCCTTCGATGTCGGCTCTTCCTATCATTGCGAAGCAGAATTCGCCAAGCGTCGGATTGTTCACCCGCCAATAGGGAACGTGAGCCGGGTTTAGACCGTCGTAAGACAGGTTAGTTTTACCCTACTGATGACTCGTCGTTGCGATAGTAATCCTGCTCAGTATGAGAGAAACCGCAGGTTTGGACATTTGGTTCACGCACTCGCTCGAGCGGGCGGTGGTGCGAATCTACCATCCGTGGGATTATGCCTGAACGCCTCTAAGGCCGTATCCTTTCTAGACGAAAGCGGCAACGATACGTCTAGGAGTTCCGAGAGTCGAAAGGCTCGAAAAAACCCGACTTTATTAGGCGGCCGTCGCTCGCGGCGCGCCGCGAGCTACAGCCGCCGCCCTGTTTGCCGCGCGGGGCGCCTGGACGGCGGCGGGATCCCTCGCGCTACGTTCGTCCGGCCTAAAGCGGTCGACCATGGGTGCACCATCGGTTCGATGTCGGAACTCGGAATTGTCTGCAGACGACTTACGTACCTGGCAGGGTGTTGTACTCGGTAGAGCAGTTTCCACGCTGCGATCTGTTGAGACTCAGCTCTTAGCTTGGGGATTCGTCTTGTCGATTAGACGAAGCTCCATTACTTGTTAAACAAACTAATAACAGCCCACACTTACGAGTGGGCGAAGAAAGAACGATCACACACTATTTTTTGAAGCAAGGAATATCACTTGAACATTTATTGGCAGTTGGATGTAACGGAACTAACGTTAATACAGGAAAATACGGTGGCGTTATTCGATTACTTGAAAAAAGATTAAACAGACCTTTACAATGGATAATTTGTCTGCTTCACATGAATGAGTTACCTTTAAGACATTTATTCTCACATCTTGACGGTAATACTTCAGGGCCTCAGTCATTTTCAGGATTTATAGGAAAAGCCTTAGAAAACTGCGAGAAAAAGTCTGTAATTAACTACGAAAAAATTACAGGTGAGTTGCCAGAAGTGACAACCCAAAATTTGAGCACGGATCAGCTATAATTATATCGGATTGTTACAGCAGTTATCACTGGCACATTTCCAGAAGTTTTAGAGCACAAATCGCCAGGAAAAATGTCACACGCAAGATGGCTAACGCGAGCAAACCGAATTTTACGTCTTTATGTCTCTAATGAAAATCCATCAGAGAATTTAATCATTCTAGCCACATATGTTGTAAAAATTTATGCTCCGACATGGTTTACCATTAAAACTCATCCTTCCTGCAAAGATGGAGCACGACACCTCTGGAAGTTGATTTCGAGCTCTAGATACTTGTGGCCTGACCTTAAAAATGTAATAGATCCGGTGATGGAAAGAAATAGTTACTTCGCCCATCCGGAAAACATATTATTAGCAATGATAACTGATCCTGAAAGGCATATCCGAGAACTTGCCGCTCGACGTATTTTAAAAGCACGCACCATGACACCTCGTGATGGTATACCAAGATTTTTGAAGTACCAAAGAAATAAAGTAAATGCACCATTATCATACATAGATTTGATTGACTGTGAACAAAACCTTTCTGAACCTCCTATATTAAAGAATTTACCTGATTCAGAGCTTCAGCGGTTTGTCGCAGGAGGAGGAGAAGGTGAACTATTATTTTCACGTCTCCCGTGCCACACTCAGGCAGTTCAGAGCTGTGAAGACAGTAACAGAAGCCTCCAGTACTTTATGTACGAAAACTGCAAGTGAAGGTTCCATTAAGGCAAAGTTGGAGTCCCGAAAAATAATGCTGAAATTCGAGTGTAAGCGTGAATTCAAAGCAAATTGAAAAACAAATTATTAAAAAAGTTTATGATATAAAAGGCATGCTGTCACAATATGGAATAGAAACCAAAGGATTAAAAAAAGTCAAATTAATGGAATTGCTGTACCTTGCTCAAAACAGTGCAATTTTAAATGACTTTAACCTATGTGAACAAGAACAAGAAAATCAAGACAGCACAGTAAATGAAGAATTGTTGAAAGTAGACGAAGTCTGCCATACCTGCAAATTGCTGGAAACCCAAATACAACAATTATCGGATGATTTACATTTTATGACAGCAGTCAGTGAAAAACTAAAACTGCAGTTAAGTAACTTCCTGGAAAAAAGCGCAGGAAATATCGGAGATACAAAAACTCAGGATAATGTGATTATAGAAGACGACGCAGGGAATGCAAGTATAGACAACATTGAGCGTACTAATCCTACAAGAAAGAATACTTATCGCGTGTTTTTCTGCTATGCGATAGTCATGGCCGTGACTGTCTGATATCTTAAATAAAATGTGTAGCGATACTTATAATATACAATTGCTTTATAACCCAATGCGACATTGGAACAGGTTACTTGTGACATCAAATTTAGCAAAATTATTTACACGCAATGATTATCTAATTGTTATTGGAGGTACAAATGACAATAACCGAAGCCAATTGTTAAAAACTGTGTTAAGGTTAACTAATATGTGTTTTCAGACTAATGTTATAATCTCCACAACTCCCTACAAATATAACGTTCCCTGGTGTAACAATTACACATATGACACTAACAAAAAAATTTGGAATATCATGGAAAGCCTACAGAAATATAATAATAATCTAGGTTTATTTGATTTTAACAGTAGCATGAGTAGGATGGATTATACGCAACACGGATTGCATTTAAATAACGGTGGTAAACAAAATCTGTGTAGTAACTTAGTGAAATATATAAATGAATTTAAAAATAAGTACACTGGCAACTGTAAATTTATTAGCCCACTAAATGTAAAGCGGCCAAAGATTTTACTAACTGAAAGCGAAATTCATAAATGCACCAATCAAGAAATCAATGAAACGGATCAAGATGATCAAGAGGTGCCAGCAACAGTAGTATT
Source organism: Ctenicera cuprea (assembly GCA_958336395.1). Classification (NCBI taxonomy): domain Eukaryota; kingdom Metazoa; phylum Arthropoda; class Insecta; order Coleoptera; family Elateridae; genus Ctenicera; species Ctenicera cuprea. The sequence continues at coordinate 28,518,231 of OY284496.1, forward strand.
CTCTCGGAATATTCGTCAGGGTCGGATTCAAGCTGCAACACAGTCGTTGACACGGATTTTTCTCCTCTACGATCGATAGATCCAACAGGATAAAATCGTCAATTACGTCTCTGCCAATGGATGCCCAGGAAAGTCAGCTTGCATCACACTCTGTTAGGGTTTGTCACCTGAACGTAAGGAGTCTTAGAAGTATAAACAAATTAAATTCTGCATTTCTGTTGTTAAAATCTATAAATCTCCCAGAGATTATTTGCTTTAGCGAAATATTTTTTAGCGAGGATGAAATTAAATATGCCAAATTGGAGCAATGCCAGTTGGCAGATTATTATTGTAGAACAAACTCAAAACGAGGTGGAGTTGCAATATATGTTAGAACTGACATTAAATCTCAACCGAAAACTATTGCAGTCTAAAGAATTGATTGTATATTTGAATTTGCATCAGTAAATGTTAATTTTTGTGATACTGTTTTTAATGTTTCATGTTTTTACAGAGTCCCTAATGGGAATTTGGAGATTTTCAAATGCAATGTTGATTTGTTTTTATTAAAAATGAATAATTTTGCCACCATCACTCTTTTATGTGGTGATTTTAATGTAAATTTCGACGATTGTGTCGATGACTCAGGTGCTAGAGACATTGAAAATATTTTGTTATCGTATGGTTTTATCAAATGTATTAAAGACTTTACACGTGTTGAAGGGAAATCGAAAACAATTGTTGATAACATTTTCACCAATCATAACAGCGCACATTTAAATGCGGGTATAGTGTATGCGAATTTATCTGACCACTACATGCAGTATGTCGAATTTACATTTGGTAAACGCTCAAATTTGGGAAGAGATAAAGGCACTTATAAAAAAATTTTTTAAAAACGAAATGAACTTATTCCATTTTAAATATTTACTCTCTACTGAATGCAGGCAAACAACTTATTTGGTGGAAAATGCAGACGATAAATTTACGATCTTCTTTAATACATTTAATAAATGGATTGATACTGCTTTCCCAAATCAATTTGTAAAATGTAAAAGTAATTTAGTTGTAAAAAAATCTTGGATCTCCCCAAACATAATAATCCAAGGACGGTTATTAAGAGACCTCTTCCAAATTTGCAAAAGTTCAAACGATGATGGGCTGCTAGCTTATTATCATCAGTTAATGAAAAAATCATAAAAAACAAATTATTCAGGCAAAAAAGGCATTTAATGATAATACATATAATAGAGCCACTAATAAATCTAAAGCTGCGTGGAACATGATTAAGAATGAAATTAATATTAAACCTAATTCTACATATCCCCACGAATTCACCGATATCTACAATAATAAAATTACCGATCTGAGTAGTGCTGCGCAGGTATTTAATAATTATTTCTCAAATTCTATAAAAGAACTTGTGAACACCACAAAAATAGCTAAAACCAGTATTAGCACTGTTGTAATTCCTGAGTCAATGTTTTTACTACCCATGGAAGAACGAGAGGTAGAAAATATTGTAAAAAAAAGTATCCAATAAAGAGTCTGCAGGATATGATGGCATTCCATGCTCGTTATTGGGGCATGTTGTTGAGTACATTGTTCCTGTACTTACACATCTTATAAATTGCTCATTCGAACAGGGTATTTTCGCTTCAAAATTAAAACCTTCAATTATTATTCCAATTTTTAAAAAAGGTGATAATTCAAAAATTGAGAATTACAGAGCTGTTTCGGTATTATCGGTTTTTTCCAAAATTTACGAGAAAGCATTTTACACTAGAATTTTTAATTTTATAAATACAAAACATTTATTAAGTAATAGACAATTTGGATTTCGAAAAGGTTTATCAACAAATGACGCAATAGTGTCATTAGTTGATCATATTTTGCACAATTTAGACAACAAAAATAAAGTCGCGGGTATATTTTACGATTTTTCACGAGCTCTTGAAACAGTAAGTCATGACTTATTAGTAACTAAATTGAATCAATATGGAGTAAGAGGGGTGGCAAGTAACTGGTTAGTATCATATTTAACTAATCGCACCCAAAAAGTGGTATTAAGAAAGTCTGGTGAAACTTATACTTCTAACCATGAAAGCATTAATGTCGGCGTGCCCCAGGGCAGCATACTGGGGCCATTATTATTCATAATTTTTCTTAACGACGTCGTCAATAATAATAACTTTCAATTTATATCATTATTTGCTGATGATTCTTCATCGTTGGTTTCTGCGGCAAGCTTGGATGAACTAAGTAGGAAAGCAAACAATAGTACAAAAGCCATGCAAAAATATTGTCTAGATAACGGACTAATTCAGAATTCTCAGAAAACTGAATTAATTCTCTTCTGCACCAAAGAAATTGATCAGATTCTCTTGGTTAAAGTAAGTGAGAATAGCTTGCGTCAAAGTAAAGCTAAAAAATTTTAAGGTGTTCACATAGACATGAATTTAAACTGGGACGTGCATACAAAGTGTTATAAGAAAGTTATCGACATATAACTATTTGCTTTGGCAATTAAGGAATTTTGTTAGCACAAAAATATTAATTTCATTCTATCATGCCTACGTTAATGCTACCCTTAACTACAGTGTTATGTGTTGGGGAAACTCAACTGGAGTTAATCATGTCCTAATTATGCAAAAGAAAATTTTGAGAACGATATGTTTCAAGCCTAGGCAGCATTCATGTAGAGAACTGTTTAAGAATTTTAAAATTTTAACTGTGGTGTCTAACTTTATCTTAAATTGTGTAGTATTTATTAAAAAAAATCTGCATCATTACAAAAAAGTGGGGGACATTGAAATCTATAACTTAAGAAATAAACATGATCTAATTTTACCAACCCATAGACTCAGTCTTATAGCCAACGGGCCTCACATTATGTCAATAAAATGTTATAATCATTTGCCTACTAATATCAGGGAAATTCAACGTACAGCTCCCTTTAAAAAGAAGGTCAAAGATTTATTGATTCTAAATGCAATATATAAAGTAGATGAATATTTTTCGCTTAATTTTGAATAAACTGGGTCGGTGATATATTTTGTATTTAGTGTGATATGGACTACTGTGATATACTTTGTGATATATTACATTATTGTTACTATTATTATTATTTACATTATTATTTTATTTTTATTATATTTATTAGTGTCTTTAAACTTGTTTGTATTGCATATATCGCTTTAATCATGTTTTAATTTGTGAAATTATTAATGTAATGACGCCTCCAATGCTTGTATTATAAAGCCATATGGAATAAAGCGTATTCTATTCTATTCTATTCGAATGTTATATTACAATCTATTCTTTTTTCTTTACAACTTTGGAGTTGCTTTATTTGATTAGGTGATAAATATACTCTATAATCATTCATCGTTTTTGACTCTGGATTAGCTTTTTGACTCTGGCTCTATAAAAACTCTAGATATTTTATTTTGATTATTTACAACGCGCCAGTTTCCACTTCCAGAAGACCACAAATTACTACGGTAACAGTTAAGTGCATTCCAACCACAAAGAAAGTTAGATTTGCTAACTAATAATGAAGATAATATTTTTTCAGTTTCTAGTAAGGGTTTTGCTATTGGTATCCACAAACTAATATCAGCTATTTCATAATCATAGTTACCGTCGACTTTGGCATGTAGTATATTTTTCACTCGATTTTTACGTAATTCAATGCGAATTTTTCCATTCAAAACTTTGTTACAGTTTCGTACAAGTCGAAAAATTTCAGATAAAGGAATAAATTTTGTTTTTCCATCTTTTGTTAACAACCACCTCTCCAAGTATCCTTTATTGAATTCAGAATTATTTGTTGAAACAATTGTTTTTATATTGACGTCTAAATCTTTAAATTTTTCATATTTATTTTGCGCATCATATTTATCTGCTGAATCTGCTGTGTCTGGATACCAACATAATTGTGATGCTTTAGTATCAGATACATCACCTGAAAATTCAATCAAATTTGAAATTAAAGTAGCAACACCTACATAATTTGTTTCTTCTATTAATACCTCTTCATAGAATAATCTCACATAGTCAAAATCATTAATCCTATTATTTGATATAGTTGCATAATTATTTGGATTGTTTTTAATTTTGGATTTAACAAAAGTATAAGCACCTGATAAATGTTTCCATCCACTTATTCAAGCGTATACTGTTCAAGTTCTTTCACATTGATATTACTTTCTCTTATTTCATTATAACTTCTTGTTGATTCATCAATTACAGGCATTTCATCAATACGCCATAAATTGTCTATAACGTTTTCCATTTCCATTTATTTTTTAAAAAAGACCTTTTAAGAAACGTTAGCAAGATTCGATCTTCGAACCTCGGCTGGCTTCACCAGATTTTTTATAATTTCCTTTGATTTTTTAGTTAATCGACTTTTTTATTTTTAATCCGTCGCCTCGTAGATGATCACTCAACGATTTTTCTTTTATTTTGTTTATAACAGGATTTATAATTTCCTCTTTATATGTAGAAAACGACGGTGATTTGACATATAGTTAGTCCTTGGACCCTTAACTACACTAGTATAACAGATAACACCATTTTTCCACAGAAGACTTAATCATTCAAACTTTGAAGCTACATTTAAACTTTGCGATTATTTGTATTTACCAATTAAGATAATAATGTATTATATAGTAACGCCGGACGAACAACAATCCAGTTTCGTCTTAACCTTACGTTAGCGATTGCTCATAACTGTACAATTTAAGTTTTAAAATAATAAATCATTTTTATTCTATTAAGCGAATACTCGTTTAAGTTAACTATATGTAGACGCTATGTTTTTAAGACCTGAAGTTACACCTTGAATGATATTATCTTTATTATTTTTCCAAAAAGGTTTTAGTATATTGCGATATAAAGAGCCTAATGCTGGTATAGCAATTTTTTTTATAGATTGAACAATAGTTCCGCCTCTAATATCTCTGTGATATTTAAGACCAAACCCATATTGTTTTGGAAATAATTGTTTTCTATGAACAACAAGTACCATTTATTTTATAAAAAAGCATACTGAAGAAGAAGACTGGCACGGCCAGACCAGGGGCAAAGCCGAAGACGATTACTGAATATCCAGAACAAAAGTTAAACACTCTCCGTTAAAGTTTATTAATTGATTTAGCTGATTTGTAACGGAAATGCGAATATTAAATATGTAATCCGTACGATTAATTGGTAAATATTTTGGATGTGTTGGTTCAATATTAATTAAAGATCTAGGTGAAATATTTGGAGTAAATGCGTATATAACATCACTTTTGAGATTATTTTGCTAACTAGAAGAAACTAGGCAGCAGTGAATCAAAATTTGATCAATATCTTTGGTGATATTACCAATTTTTGTTGCATAGTTTATTCCTTCTTTATATATTTTTTTATCAAATCCTAAAAGCTCATGTATGTTACCGTGCGAAAAATCAATTTCATAATCTACGTCACGTATTTTACATCAAAATAAAACGGGGACTGAGGCGAAACTGATGTCAAAAAATATTCTTGGATATAATTATTTTATTCATTTTCATCGTACAGACCGTTTGGTAATTTTAAAAATTTCCATTCCTGTTTAATACCGTCCTTCCTGATTTCGTTCGGTATTGTTTTTGTCCGATATTCGCTATGCTCACGAGGTTTATTTCATTGTTTTTATACCCTTCAGTAATGTTATCCTAACTATACCAGAGACTTGCTGTTTTTAAAGCAATTTCGCCTTTTAATCCAGATAAATTAATAGGGTTTTCAGAATAACTTATTTCAAAATCATTCTCTTTAGATCTAATATGTATTAGACTCATTTATTCAGTTTAAAAAGTACAGGTTCAAAGACTCTCATACTCGAACAAGTTCACCAAAGGTTCACGAGTTGGCAGAGCCAAAGAGTTTCGAGAATATCCTTTTGTGATCTGAATTTTTTATTAATTTCATTTTTAATAATTTATCAAGTATTTCTACGCATTCATTATATACTTCAATTGAATCATTCCAGCATTTTTGGATGCAATTAATAGTTCAAGACGTTCTACCATTTCATTCGGATCTGAAAAAATACTTATACCGCTTCCTGTTTGTCCCTGTTCAGGAGATTTTTCATAGAAAGGAATTTTTCGAATATCTTCTAAAACATTTTTATATTACCTTAACTGTAAATAGACATATTGTAAATTACCAACTTTTTCTTTTTCTTGTGTTCTCTTTGCGTTTGTAATGTGTACATTTAACGATTTCAATTTAGTTAATACTTTAGGTATCATTGTATCAATTTTTGCATTTCGACTTCTTAGATCTAACAATAATAAATGTGAGGGTTTTTCCAATTTAAATTGGTTTTCAATAATATCAAAATTTAAATCTTTATCTGGATTTAAGCTTATTAAGGTATGCGGAGCTTGCGAAGCACTAGTCAAAGACGCTGAAGGTGATTTTATTAGTGATGAAGACGAATGCGATCTAGATTCTACCATTTTAGATATTGGTGATGGTAACAAATTCGACAAAGCGTCCGAGGCACTAGTGGAAGACGCCTCATGAGCATTCATTGAATCATTTTTGTCTTCCTCGATTGCTAAAACATTTTTTGGATTAAGAATTTGTCGTGTAAATTCAGTAATATTATCCAGCTTATCGGTTATAGGTTTCTGTAAGTTTTTAATTTCTTCTTTGGTTAAATGTTCTTTAAATTGTTTTAAATGAATTCTGTTTTATATTATTTCACGAATTTTTAAAATAGCGTCAATTATTTCAGTTTTACTATCAGTCATCGTCTTTGCGTCTGGATTTGCGTTGCCAGTCATTTATATATATGTATAATGAAAATAAAAGGTAAACGCAACTATTAATATTTACGCTAAATAAATCAATAAATAAATGGATACATCTTTACCTATTCATTTTATTAAAGCAGATAAAAAAGAGCATTATAATATTAATAAATTAGCGCCAAAATGGCCTTTCCTATTGATAAAAGTAGGACGTAGCGGTTCTGGTAAAACAAATAATGTTGTCAATCTTCTAAAATATTTATTTTTTGATACTTTTTATTTGTATGCGAAAGATTTAGAAGAACCTTATTATCAATTATTACAAAATGTATTTGATGATGAAAAAATTCATAATTGAATCGTATTTTTCGTCAGATATAGAAGATATAATCAATGTAGACGAACTAGACAGAGATAAACAAAATTTGATTGTTGTTGATGATTACGTAACGGAAAAAGATCAAAAGAAACTGGTAGATTTAGCTATACGCGGAAGAAAAATGAATGCTTCAATGATTTATATAACGCAGGATTGGTATAGAGTACCAAAATCAATTCGTTTACAATGTAATTATTTATCTTTCAATATTTCCATCTTGTGATGGTAATGATATAAGTTTAATATTTAGAGAAAAGGAATTAGATAAGAAAATCAGGGAATATTATGAAAATAACATCAATAATTTTGATTGCTTAACTATTGATTTCAAAAATCCTGAAATGAAATATAGAAGGAATTTTACACCAATAAATGGTATCTGAATATGTTCCTAGAAAAAATAGAAAAAAAGGAGGTAAATCAACAAGAGGACCACCTGGTATAGGATTTAATCTAACAGGAAATGGTGATTATGATATCGCAGGACACAAATTAGTCAATCTAAAACAACCAGAAAATCCTGGTGATGCTGTTAATTTAAAATATTTAGATAACATGATTAAAAATATGATACAGAAAGTATTATAAATATTGTTAAACCTGAATTGAATAATATGATTGAAAAAGATGATTCAGAAAGTGTTTTGAAAATTGTTAAACCCGATCTGAGTAATATGATTAAAAAAGATGATTCGGAAAGTATTTTAAAAATTGTTAAACTTGAATTGGAAAATATGATTAAAAAAGATGATTCAGAAAGCGTTTTAAAAATTGTTAAACCTGAACTGAGCAATATGATTAAAATAGATGATTCAGAAAGCATTTTTAATCTTGTCATATTTTGTGCTTTCGAATAAAAAAAGAAAAAGTAAATACAGATGAAAATCTCGGTGGTTATCCTAACAGACCTTATCTATTAAGTATTCCAATTTTCTTTTATATGTTAGGTTTTCTGTATAATGAAAAAACGTTCTACACATTGGACAGTTATTATTTGTTTCTAACCAACTGTCTATGCAATCTTTACAAAAGATATGATTACACTTCGTTTTGATTGGTTGATTACATGAAGTAATACAAATAGGACATGCTTGATCGGTTTCTTCAAGTATGATATATGGTTTATTTATTTCGTTTATGATATTCTTACTTATTGAATTAAATAATTAATAGTTTCAGCCTTTACTTGATGATACTGCATTTTAAAAATAATAAAAACACCACAAAACTTTGTACAAACTATTACATTTAATAATCACTACAAGTGACCGCGGTTTCGTGCTTCACAGAGACATTGTCAAACTAAATACTAAAAACCAATGCAATAAAATTTCTGAAGAGTGGGGTGTACATAAGGTCAAGTTGGTCGTTTAAAACTATTTTATCAGGTATGTTTTTGTGCTTGTAAATTTCCAATGATTCCAGAAGGGTAAGTCTAAGGCCTTTATTAGCGAGGTGCATCACTGACAAGCTATTATCTCCAAAACAATGGCCACTATCTAACGCATGATTGGTGAAAGTGGATGTTCTTTTTTTATTTTTAAAAGCACTTAAATGTTCTTTAAATCTAGTTTTAAAATTTCTTCCCGTTTGTCCTATGTACACCCCCTCGCAATCATTACAGGATAATTTGTAGACGCCTGGTTTTTGCAGTTTGTTTGTCTTACTTTTCGCATTATATAATAAATTAGACATTTTAATATGAGGTTTGAAAGTTACCTTATTGTTACATTTTTTGACTATATTATAGATTTTGTTGGATATTAGACCAAAAAATGAGAGTGTATTATAAAAACGTTGTTGGTTCTTAATTACCGGAAAAATAAAACGTTCACAATGTTTTCTTAATTTTGTTTTCAAGAGTTGGTCAATGACATTTGCTTTAAAACCATTATTTACGGCGATTTGTTTTATCATGGACACTTCTTTATTAAAACTATCAGCTGAAAGAGGTAAACACACCACGGATACCGCGGGTGTTGCAAAGTCTTGTGGATAGTCACTCCAGAAAATGTAGGATTCCTGTAGATGTCGAAACTGATTTCATTGTTGTTATGTGATATTGTAAGATCCAAAAAGTTTAATGTTTTGTTTTTCTCTATTTCCAGTGTGAATTTAATTCTCGGATGAATTGAATTTAAAAAATTAAGTAAATTGTGTAATTGTCTTTCAGTGCCATTAAAACCCACTAAAATGTCGTCAACGTGCCTATACCAGAACATTACTTGCTGTTGGACTTGTTTGGAATTAAAGATTTTTTCTTCTAGGTGCGACATGAAGATTTCCGCTTAAAGTTGGCTTGTTCGTGATCCCATAGGTAATCCGTTGCTCTGCTTGTAAATATTATTGCTAAATTCGAAATAGTTCTGATTCTGCATTGGTTTTTAGTATTTAGTTTGACAATGTCTCTGTGAAGCACGAAACCGCGGTCACTTGTAGTGATTATTAAATGTGATATTTTGTACAAAGTTTTATAGTGTTTTTATTATACTTATTGAATTATTTAAATATAAAAATCTGAAATGAATTTTGTTTGAAAATTCTCTTATAAAATCTATGGATAATTTTTGACTAGATGAAATATATCTACAATCAACTTTATATTGAAATTCTCTTATGAAGTTTTCTGATATTTTTTTTTTGAAATATATTCCAAATTAACTTTATCTCGAAGTTCTCTTATAAAGTTTTCTGATATTTTTTTACTTTTTGAAATATATTCCCAATCAACATTATCTTGAAATTCTCTTATCAAGTTTTCTGATAATTTTTGTTCACCGGAAATGTATTTCCAATCAACTTTATCTTGAAATTCCTTTATAAAGTTTTTTGATAATTTTTTACTTTTTGAAATATTATTCCAATTTACATTTTTTCGTGCTTTAATTTCTTCAATTACATGTTTCCTTATACTTTGATCGTTAAAATTATTGACTAATAATTTTATTGCAAGTTGACTTAGTAACTTTCTGATTGACGAATCCGTTTACTAGAGAAAGAATTATGTAATCCATTTTTTGTGCACAAACTTATTACTAATATTAAGCCAAAAGTTTTAATTACAAAAAATTATAAAAAGTCAGTTTATTGCCAACTAAATGGATTATTGTAAAACATGTAAAAAGAAAACTAAATGCATTGGAGAACCAAAATTTGTTAAAAAAGAAAACTGTGGAGAAGGATATCAATTTGTAAAATTTGTAATACAAAAAAAATAATATTTCTAAATCACCTGAAGATATTTTAATTATTGAATTATTTAAACCCGCTAGGAAAAAATATCCAACACGTCGCTTTGAACACAGAGGTATTGATGATACTTGGCAAATAGATATTTATGTTTTTTACAGACCAAAACGAAAATCAGAAGATCCAAGCTATATTTTAAGAACAAAAAGTGAAATCAAAGACAATGATTTTAATAAATTTAAAAGAATTAATAAGGGTTTTATCTATATTTTAGTTGTTGAAGACACATTTTCTAAATTTGTATGGGTAGAACCATTAAAAACTAAATCAGGATTATAAGTAGCTAATGCATTTTTAAAAATCATAAAACAGGCAATTAAAAATAAACACAATCCACCTAAAAAATTTACATGGAGGTAGAGGCAAAGAGTTTTATAATAAAGATATGAGGGTTGTTTTAAATAAATACAATATCAATCTTTATACTACAGGAACAAAAAATAAGGCTTTCTTTGTTAAGAGATTCAATCGTACTTTAGGAAATAAATTGAAACCAATATTATATGACAGTTTTGATTGGCTTTCGACACTTCCAAAAATTATAAAATCTTATAACAATTCTTATCATACTACTATTAAAATGAAACCAAAGGATGTAAGTAAAGAAAATGAAAGAACATTATTAGAAACCGTATATATGATGACATTAACAAATAAAGAACCAAAATTTGAAGTTGGTGGTAGAATTAGATTGTCTAATATGGTTGATATATATCGTAACAAATTAAAAACAAACTGGACTGAAGAAATATTTATAGTTGTAGAAAAACGTATATAAAATGTTTGGATTTATTTTGTTTCTGATCTTAATGGTGAAAAAATTAAAGAGGGTATATTACGAAGTTGAAATGCAGCTGACATTATTATACGGATTATTAAAATAATACAAACAAGAATGAACAACATTGTTTCACTTTTATTCTTTTCTTTTTTTTAATTGAACAATCTTTAAATTTGCCTTGATTAATAAATTTTCCGTATTCATCGGCTCTTTGGCTTTGCCAACTCGTGAACCTTTGGTGAACTTCGCCTCAGGATTCACTTCATGAGTCATTTATTAGTAAGAGAAAGAGTGTCTGTTTTGCTCGTCCTTTGTTGTTATATCTAATAATAGGATTTTTATTCAGTAATGCATTTATTTTTTCCTCCGCATAACTATTTATCTCTTTTAATTCTTGTTCCAATACATTAATTTTATTATCTTTATAGTCAATTTCTTCGTCCATTTTTTCTATTGTTTCAACTGCAGCATTTCCTAATTCTTTTAAAACCCTGTTTTCCATATACAATTGATTAGATGCTTTAACTTTATTACCAACAGATAAATTATTAAACTCAATGCAGTCTTTTTTATTCTATTTTGAATAATTTTTATCTGATTTTTGTCTGCGACATCAATTAGTGCCATTATTTATTAGATAGAGAATTCATAGTTTTATGAAAAATTTTATCAAATTCTTCTTCTTCGTATTTTTTACTCCCAGCACCTTTGTAATCTGATTGAGATGTGTTTGCTTTGTGTTTAGATTTAATTTGTTTTTGTTTTATGTTATATTTTTCTATGTTGTTTGATTTTTTATTATGTTTAATTAATGTTTCACCAGTGAGAAATTATATTTGATTCCTAATTGTATTTTCACCAATTTTATTTTGTTTAGCAAACTCTTTTAAGGTAATATTTTTAGAAGTAGGGTCTCCTTTTTGCGCTAAAAAACTTTAGTGCTAATTGTCTTGATCGCATATTATTTAAATTCTTAACTGATGGAATACTAGACTCTGATAATGTGTAATCTTTTTTAATTATTATGTTTATCTTTTGTTTAGTTGATTGTTCCCTTTTGGTATTATGAGTCATTTATTATGAAATAATATCTTCCTAATAAATGGAGAGTAAAGAATGTCAGATACTAGCTGATCATGAACAAACTTCACCGAAGTTTACCGAGTTGGTAGAGCCAAAGAGTGAGTCGTTATTAAGAAAATGTTCTATTTGTAAAACTATTAAATCTCATTCAAATTTTGTTAGAAGTAAAAATCAGAAATATGGAATTGGATACATGTGTTATGACTGTAAAAAAAGACAAAATGATAAATTTACTTGTAATATATGCTTTATGGACGTACCAACACGATATAAAAAAAAACATTTCAAAAATATATGGCATGAAAAATTAGAAAAATATATTAATGACTTAAAAGGTAAAGTCGAAGACGAAGTTAACTCCGGAAAAATTGACCAATAAATATTTTGAATAATTTTTCCTCTACTAAATGGAGATACAGAAAGATAAACTTCTTAAAATGAGTCTTGAGGAAATTATAAAACTTACTAAAGGCCATTTAAAAAAAGTGGGTGAAATAATTGAATAAATTAATAAAGATGTCCAACCAGAATCGTCTTCGAGTTCGCCTTTGGCTCATGAAGCTTCGCTGAGTTCCAAAAACGATATGAATAAATATTTTTTACCACTACAGTCGAATAATGAGTCTGTACTGAATAAACTAAGTTTAAAAAAATTAAAATCCATTGCAAAAAAGCAGGGTTTAAAGAACTATTCAAAATATAACTCAAAGACTAAATCAGATCTTATAAAGTTAATTCTAAAAGAAGAGCTCGATGTTGGCGATTGGTTTAATAAATTAAACAGACTTATATTAAAAAATTAAAATCGATTGCTGAAAAACTGGGAGTAATTGATGAACTAAAGTCTGGCAATGCCAGCTTGTAGTCAAAGACGAAGTCGAAGCCTAAAAAGATAGATCTAGTACATCGAATTTCAGATAATGTGTCAAATGACAATTCATCGAAGCTTCATGAGCCGGAGGCGAATTTAATTATTCTTTTCAACGAAATCAGGACACCTAGTTTGAAAGAATTATTGAAAGAAGAGAATGAATCCGTGGCAAAATCAGACCTGAAACAAACGTTGAAAGAACTAAGAAAGATTGCTAAAGAAAAGAATATCAAAGGTTATTCAAAAATGAACAAATCAGAATTAATACAAAGGGTTGGTGACAAAAATCCCAGTCCAGATGATGAACAACCTTTTGCCTTTGAAGATGAATATTTTTCAGAAAAAGATAGAACTGCAAAAGATTTGACTTCCTTAAAATTCATAATAATAAACGATCCAAAAAAAGCTGGTAGATACAATGCAAGATATCAAAAGCATGAAATTAATTATAAAATGATATTAACAGAAGAATTCGTGGAATCATACGATGTGGTAGATATAGTAGTTGAAAAAATGCGATTTATTACGGAAGGTCTGAATGAAATGATTAGAATTGTTAAAAATAGAGCAAATTCCATACAAGGTGATTTAATGGAAGTCGTAATTATGTCAGATGAGCTGTGGCATCCTATTCATACAGGATTTAGCAACGATATAAGAAAATTTATTGAATAAACTTAGTCAAATTATAACTTCAAACCAAGAAATAAATATAAACAATATGACGTTTTCTTGTAGAGTAATCAATATGTGTAAGAATTTAAATATAGCAGAAGACTCAAGAACAAAGGGAAGTGTAACACGTGTAAAAAATAAAGATAGATTATGTTGTCCAAGAGCTGTTATTGTTGGATTAACATATCATATAAATATTATACTCGGCAAGGAATATAATAGTAATGAAATAAAATATATAAGAAAGGGAAAAGATTTACAAACAACTTTAGCTCAAGAACTATGTAACCAACTTGAATATAATGAAGAGTATTTTACTTTAGACGATATTGCAAATATAGAAATAGTATTAAATATTCAAATAAAAGTCGTAGCAGCTGAATGTTTTAATTCTGTAATATATTCGGGCCCTGAAAAAGATGTAAAAGAGCAGAATTCTTAAAATTTAACTGTTTTCCCGAACAGGCCCATATAGTAGTATTTTCCATCAACTTTTAATATCATCTGACCCCGTTATATCAAATATAAGGACATTGGCAAAGAAACCATCATATGCATTACCCAAAGAAGTGATTACTATACTAAAAAGTCAAAGTTTGGACGAAACACCCGAAACTCGCCTATCGAACAGGAGCGAATCTTCAAGTGACAGCGACTCTAGCATTAATTTTTAGTTAATAAGCTGTTTTTGTTATTACATTAGAAATTTTTTTATAATAATAATAATTACAATTAAATGTTTCTTAAAATCGTTAAAACTGTTGGCACATTTATTGTGTTTATAAATCACATAAAATTTTATCTAATAGTCCGTCATACAATTTCTACATCAGATTTACTATCAGCAACCACTAAAACCTTTAAATACCGTATTTCACATAAATCTGATGGAATTTTGTCTAATTGTCGGCCTTATTGTATCAGCCATCATGATTTTTACAATTTTGACATCAGATTTAAAATTGCCGACCCCGAAAACTATTAAAAAATAAATTTCGTGAAAATCCGATGGAAATTTATCTAATGGTCCGCTATATTAAATCCGTCATTTTGAATTTTTTCATGTTGATATCGGATTGAAAATCAGCGGCCTTATTATTTTCTAAAAATAAAAGTTTATGCAAATGCAATAACTTTTTGAATTTTGTCCAGTTTTTTTGATATTCTGACCCACTGTGTGTAATGCTATTAAGTTGGCAATAATAGCGCTTGCGCATATTAAGTTGTTTAGTTTAGAAGAAGTTAGATTCTGAGTTTCACAAGTATGGTGTGGTCTGCCCTCAATGTACCTCAATTTTTGTATACTAAGAGTTTGATTATTAAATTAAAGGTATTATTAAGAAAGTGTGGTTTTTCTTATGTGTTTGTTAGTAGTGTGATAAGAAAAATTACAGTTGGCGCCGAGGAAAAAGTGCATGAAGAGAAAATACAAAATGGCAGCAATCATAGGAGCAACACGTAAATTTGATCCTCAAATAAATTCATGGCCGGTACACAAAAGACAATTGGAGCAATTTTAGGTATTGAACAATATTAAAGACGAGGACAAGAAAAGGGGCATATTATTAATAATAATAATAATAATAATAATAATAATATCTTTATTGCCCAACAGATAAAGTATCCAATTACAGGACAAAAATAATTATAAGTTGTACAAAAAAAAATAATAGATGTACTAGATAATAGTAAATCGTACAATTTAAAATTCAAGCATGATTAAAAAAAAAAACATACTATATAGCAAAGAAAAACAAAAAATATAATTACAATTACTTAAATTAAATTTAATTAAAAGTGATTGCGGCTCGAGTTTTCAAAAGTTTCAGCGAGCTAAAGTTTATGTCGCAGTCTTTACAGATTTTATTATAATTTTGCGACATCACAGTGATAGGTGATTTTAGTAGTAGATTGGTGTGTGCAGTAGGACAATAAAATGCAGGTGCACTACGAGATGAATGGCGGGGTACAAGAAAATTCAGATAAGAAAGAAGAGACATGCAGTCAATTTTATTATGTAGCAAGTTGTACAAAAAAGTAAGACTGAATACTATTCTTCGAAAATCAAGAGATTGAAGATTAAACCTTGAGAGCAGTAAATGCTGATCAAGACCGATTTTCGGATAAGTGCCATCAGTCTTAAAAGACAAGAATTTTAAAAATTTTCGTTGAACTGACTCCAAGCAATCCTTCTGGTATTCATAGTAAGGATACCAAATCAGAGCACAGTATTCTAATTTGGATCGGACAAATGCAATAAATAACAGCTTAAGAGATAAAATGTTTGAAAAAGTCCTACAGTTTCGGATAATAAAACCTAACATTCTCATGGCGGAACTGCATATTGTATTTATATGATCAGAGAAAGTAAGTTTTTGATCAAAATGAACACCTAGGTCGGTAGTAGCGGTACAGCGACTCAACGGAATAGAATTACAAGTATACGGATATATAATTGGCTGGAGTTTTCTTGTATAAGTAACCACTTTACATTTGGAAACATTAAGGTGAAGACTATTTATAACGCACCATTCTTGAATACGGTTTATTTACAGTTGGATCATATCACAATCACTAAGCGTATTGATAGTGGAGAATACTTTTAAATCATCTGCAAAAAGCAGTTTTTCGCAGGATATAAATTCAGATAAATCATTGACAAACAATAGAAATAAAAGTGGGCCTAGATTGGAACCTTGAGGGACCCCAGAAGACGCGACAAAGGCATTGGAATTAAAATTATTATAAGTTACATATTGCATGCGGTTTTCAAGATATGAAATAAAAAATGAGAGTAACGAATCGTGAAATCCAAAGCTTTGTAATTTTGCAATGATAATACCATGATCAATTCGGTCAAAGGCTTTGGAAAAGTCGGTGTAGACTACATCGACTTGACCTTGGGAATCAAGGACCCCTGAGGCGTATTGTGTAAAACAAGCAAGGTTAGATAGGGTAGAGCGTTTAGCCATAAAACCATGTTGAAATGGGGAAATATAATTTTGAACAAGGGGATAAATACGAGAGTGAAGGGTTATCTCAAAAACTTTAGCAAAGTTGGATAAGATGCTAATAGGCCTGTAATTAGTTATTAAGCTTGGATCGCCAGATTTAAGAACCGGACAAATGCGGGCTTTTTTCCACTCGTCTGGAAAACATAATGTTTTGAGTGAGAGATTAAACAAAACAACCAAGGGTTTGATTAATACTCCAAAACAATCCTTAATAATAAAGCTGGGAATTTGGTCTGGACCAGAAGTCATCTTATTATTTAGTTTACGTATAGAGGATAAAACCTCGTCTTCTGATATGCTGACAATGTTGATAGATGGTAGATTATTTGGGGGTTTATTGACAAATGTGGCGGGTTGCGGAGCTAGATAAACACTACTAAAATATTGGCTAAAAGCATTGACAATTAATTCAGGAGAATCAAAAATATTATCATTGTTAGACATTCTGCCAGGTATTCGGGAGCTACCTTTTTTAGTCTGAATAAATGACCAAAATTGCTTAGAATCAGTGATAATAGATTGTTCAACAGTACGGAGATAGTTGCTGTAGGAAGTAGAGATCTGAGTTTTGACAAGTGAACGGAGGCGACAAAAATCTTGGTGAGCAGTAACAGATTTGCTCTTTTTATGTCTTTTGAAGTAGTAGTTTTTTAGTTTAATATTTTTAATTAGTTCAGGGGTATACCATATTGGAAATGAATGTTTTTTATTACGACGAAAGGGAACATATAAATCAAACAAAGAATACATGACGTTGTAGAACTCCGCACATGCTGTATTTACATTCGTGTAGTTGAGCAGAAAGGACCAATCAACACCGAGCATAGCATTGTACAGGTTAGGAAAATCCGCTTTTTTAAAATTATAAGTTTTATTGATTGCATTAATAGGAAAATCGGTTTTAGAGGTACGGACTACGTACAGTGTTAAATATAATGCAGGATGGTAGACATCTTCTTTGACTAAAGGAGCATTATCTCGTGAAATTTCACAGTCAATATTAGACAATACGAGATCGAGGAGTCGTCCATTCACATTAGTAACTGAGTTGTATTGACTTAAATTTAAGAAATCGATTAAACTATAGGTCAACTTACATTTACTATCATTAGCGTCAGGATTGTTGAAGCTAGGAATATTGAAATCGCCTAAAATCAGAATATCTTTGTCGCGACAACAATCCATCTGCTCAAAAAATTCGGTAAAGATACGGAAATCTACGGTTGTAGTGTTAGGTGGTATGTAAATAACAAATATATAAACTGTACCAAAATTAAAAAAGCACTTACAACCTAAGGCATCAATAGAGGGCACAGCATTGGTTAATTCAGACATATTAAGTGTTTCAACATTAACATAACTTTTAACTGCTAATAAAGCACCACCTCCCCATAATTGGTTAGTAACATCATATTGACGATCGCATCTGAACACATTGTAAGAGCCAGGAAAAAATTCAGTATTAAGCATATCAGTAGTGAGAGCGGTTTCAACTAGACAAATTAAATCAAATTCACATTCACTAACCGACGAGAAAAATTGTTGCACTTTACTACGCAGGCCACGCACATTCTGGTAGTAGCAGATTAGGTCAGCTTTACTGTTGGGCAATTCTAGTTTAAAGGTAAGATTTTGGGTATTCCACGAATATGTTTTATTTTAAGATTTGTTTCGCCTGACTTAATACGATCATCCAATTGTTTTTTGATATTACGATAATATTCCATTTGCTTAGGTGTTCTATCTAAAGATATTGAAACACCCTTGTAGAGTTGGTTATCTTTTAGTTTCTTAGTATTATGAATAATATCATGTACCAGTTTTTCATCGTTAAGTATTACTTTAATTGGGCGAGGGTACGGCTTTGTAGGATCAAATTTACCTAAACGAGCAGAAACAATGTCGATGTTGCTAAATTTAGGATTAACTTGAGTTAAAATTTCAAGTACCGTTTGCTTTTCATGTATTGTATTAGCAGAGCGAGATGCATTGTCCACATCGGTTACACCGTAAATTATGATATTACGTTTTCTTATTTGACGTTCATTAACTTCAGAGATAATTTCCTCAAAGCAATCACTATCAAGTGATTTACCAGATTCTACTAAGGATAGCTTAGTTTTTACTTCAATAAGCTCGTTTTTGAGATCGACAATTGCAGCCTTAAGATCATTAAGGTCATTGCCAAGTTCGGCACATGTGTTGCAATTCCAAGATAGTCCTTTTTTAGAATTTATAATCCTTACTTCCGAGGATGAAAGGTCAACACATGTATGTTTATATCCTTTTTTACATATGCAGCAAGTTACTAATTTGTGCTCATCGACGACCGATCCACAACAAGTACAACTGAAGATAACAGGCATGCTGTCTGGGTTTAGCGATAACGTGAAAACTGTACGTAAATGCGACACCGGCAGACAAATTCGTTACACTTGCATTACTTTAAGGTTATATTTATTGAAAACAATACTTAAGAATAATTATGGTTAATTTAATCCTTATAGAGGACACTGTTAACTGTTCACCATGTAATTAGCAGTAAAATCCAACTTTAAAGTGACATTAGAAACACATAAATCAACAAAAATAATAGAGCACAATATACACAGCTGCACAGCCTGCACATACGTACAAGTATTATTGACAAGTATGAGCGAGAATGCGTTCAAACTAATTTCTGATTTGACAATGCCCGACACACCGGAATCTAAAAGTATCAAATTTTTGACGGACATCTTTGATAAGTACTTCGGTGGAAGTAAATCAACATGGGGTGAACGAATGCGGTTTTATAGTGCGCAACAAGAGAAAGACGAAGCGATGCACATGTGGGCAGCGAGAGTGAGACACCTTGCGGCCGAATGCAATTTTGGTGATTGTTTGGAAATGGCATTGCGCGATAAATTCGTTTTCGGTATGAAGCACAGCACGAAAGCGTTCGAAAAACTTATGTTGGAGGAAACACAGTAACATTTGCAAATCCTGTGAAAATAGCATGTGACACCGAAGCAGCAAAGAGTTATTTAAATGGTAATGCGGACGTAAATAATAGTGAT
This sequence comes from Ctenicera cuprea, assembly GCA_958336395.1. Classification (NCBI taxonomy): domain Eukaryota; kingdom Metazoa; phylum Arthropoda; class Insecta; order Coleoptera; family Elateridae; genus Ctenicera; species Ctenicera cuprea. The sequence goes on from OY284496.1 coordinate 28,538,121, forward strand.
CATATACGTGCCAGCATAAAAATGGAACCACAAGAAGTTTACAAATTTGGCAGTCGGGGCACGAGTTTTGAGAAAACGGGCCAGCAGCGGCAGCAATCAGCGCAGGTGCAACGGCACAGCGGCTTTTTAACCAACACCACACAGGGCTTATCAAGGACAACGATTCCTGTATCGTCAAAAGCAGCAGATTGTCGCGTTTGTGGAAAAAAGCACAACAATACTTACTGCAGATATCGTACTCACTTTGACTTGAATTGTGATAAGGGTGATAAGGGTCATTTAGCTGTAGTTTGCAAAAAGAATAAAAGAAGTAAACAAAATAATGTAAATTTGTTAACGAAATGTCAATTTTCAATTTAAGATTTGAGGGCAATTGTCCAATTATGCTTAATTTTTGTTTAAATAACAAATTTATTGAAATGGAATTAGATACAGGCAGTGCTATAACTGCAATTTCTAAAGATTTATGGGAAAATGAATTCTATAATTTGTTATAAGAAGAAACTGACCCAGTATTAGTTAATAATACTGGAAATAAAATTCAACCTTTAGGGGTAATTGATTTTTCTGTTAAATATAAAAACAAATGTAATAATTTAAATGCTTTTATTGTTGATGGTGGTGGTCCGCCTATTTTGGGTGGAGATTGTATGAATAAGTTTGGCATTGTTATGAAAGAAAATTTCATGATTAAAGGTTTAGATAACATGAAGGTAACGTTTGATGTAATTGAAAAATTTGAAGATCTTTTCAAGGATGGATTAGGTACGTTTAATGGTGGCAGTATAGAATTACATACTGTCGAGAATTCGATCCCCAAATTTTTCAAACCTAGACAACTGCCATTTGCCTTAAAAGAGAAGGTTGATAATGAGTTAGGGAAATTAGTGCAACTAAAAATTTTAACGACAATAAAATATAGTGAGTGGAGCACCCCTATTGTTCCCGTTTTAAAACCGGATGGATCAATTCCAATTTGTGCGGACTACAGAATCACTGTTAACCCCGTGCTTAAACAAGAAAAATACCTTTTACCGTGTATTGATGATTTATTTACACACACATTTTTTCGAAAATTGATTTATCCATGGCTTATCAACAAATAATGCTAACTGATAACTCAAAGAAAGTAACCACTATTAGCACACATCGCGGTCTTTATGTATATAATCGAGCATCGTATGGACTTGCAAATCTACCGTCATTAGTTCAACAAATTATAGAGCGAGTTTTGCAGGGGCTGCCGGGGACCATTTGTTTTTTAGATGACGTGTTTGTTACTGGCTCAACGCAGACAGAACACGTTTACAGATTAGAAAAAGTACTTAGCAGATTACAAGAATTCGGTTTTCGACTTAAACAGGAAAAATGTAAATTTTTTCAAAAGTCAGTGGCTTATATATTATCGACAAGGCAGGTTTACATAAATCCCCAGATAAGGTTAAAGCGACGAATGTATCTGAATTAAAGTCAGTACTGGGATTTATAAATTTTTATGACCGTTTTATACCTCATAAAGCTATCTTGTTTCATCCTTTACATGAACTGCTGAAAAAAGACACAAAATCTTTGTGGTCTACAGAATGTGAAAGAGCTTTTCGCAAAATGAAAGAAATTGTCGCATCCGAGGAAGTTTTGGTACATTATAACCGAAAGTTACAACTTAAATTTTATTGCGACGCGTCTAGTTATGGCTTAGCAGCAGTTCTGATACAAGTTTTTCAAAATGGGACAGAAAAACCTATTAGCTTTGCATCGCGCACCTTATCGGAATCGGAACAGAAATATTCTCAAATTGACAAGGAAGCATTAAGTCTGACATTTGGTGTAAAAAAGTTTAATCAATACGTATACGGTCGCAGTTTTATTTTGGTTACAGACAACTTGCCTCAAAGCCATTTTCGGCGATAAAAAGGGCATACCAGTAATGGCTGCAAATCTATTACAGCGTTATGCTGTGTTTTTATCTGGGTATGATTATAAAGTGGAATTTGTAAGTTCACACAAAAATATTGCAGACACGCTTTCAAGGCTTCCACTTAAAGATTTAGAAGACGTGGAAGATCAAAAGTATACTTGCCTAAATTACATAGAGTGTGGAGAAATACCGATTGACAAAAACACTATGTAGCGAAACCGAAAAAGATACGACTTTACATGCAGTAGCTACTTACTTAAAAGATGGTTGGGCTACAGCAGTTAGCGAAGATGTCAAGCCTTATTTTAAGAAGAGGGAAGAATTGGCGCTTGGAGATGGAGTAGTGATGTGGGGATACAGAGCTGTAATACCTGATAGTTTACGAGACACGATTTTACAAGAAATACATAAATCACACATGGGCATCGTTAAAACGAAATCGTTGATTAGTGCATATGCATGGTGGCCCAGTGTTGACCGAGACATAGAAAGAATACTTCAACAATGTGATGTATGTACACAGTACAGAAACTTACCTGAAAATTGCTCGGTAATTCCATGGGATTACCCGACAACTCCTTGGGAGCGGGTACACGTAGACTTCCTGGGACCAATAGGTGGTAAACCTTACTTAATGATTATCGATGCATATTCAAAATGGATTGAAGTATTTTTGATGAAAAACATTACTACCGAAGAAACAATAACAAAATTAAGAGAAACGTTTTCACGATTTGGTCTTCCAAAAATGCTAGTTTCAGATAATGGACCTCCACTGGTTTCTTATAAATTCAAGGAATTTATGAAAAATAATGGAATAAAGCACAAGACTACGTGTCCTTATAGTCCTTTCACAAACGGAGCGGCTGAGAATGCGGTACGTACTATAAAAAGTTATATTTTGAAAATCGGACCTTATAAAAGAAATATAGAAATTCAAATACAACGATTTTTAATAGATTATCGAAATTGAGTTCACTGTACTACAGGTGAGACGCCAGCAAAATTATGTCTAGGAAGAAAACTGCGAACAAGACTCGATTTATTATTAGTATTACCTACCGAAAATAAAATAACTTCTTTTTCTGATACCGACCTCAGAAAAACTGTTCTCAGCGATGGCAGATTTCCAAAAGAAGCAGTAAATATTTTCTTATAAAACATGACTTGTGGCTTCGAGATCAGGTTGGTATTGCAAATATCGACATGCCTAGCTGTAGCAATCATTCTGGGGTGCTAAATCCGTTGGACGTCCTGAAAAGGAGTTTAAATTGAGCAGCGAAAAAATCAAACGAAGAAAATTGGATTCTGTTATGCATTAGAAGAAACTTCTTTTGCTGCAGAGGTAAAACTCAGATCATCTGGAAAAAAAGATGCTGCAAAATTATTCAAGTCCTTTACCTACTCCCCAAAAAGGGCAACAAGAATGAAAAAAGCTTACGATTTTGCATTGAAAAAACAAGAATGGGCATATTCGCCAGAAGAAGCGTTGCCTTTAATTACTTTTGCCAAAATTACCAGGAGTCAATACCTAATATTTCGGCAAGGAGCAAAAGCAAAGAGCATGAATATGTATGTATCCATCATATAATTTAATTAAAAAGGCAAAGAAAGCTCGTTACCCTGATACGGATTCGTGTATTATTACGGATTACTCAGCGGAGGTCAAATTGCAGGCATTAGTGGATCTGACTGTGACGCGCTTGTATAAAGTTCAGTCCGAAGTTTTGACAGCGTTCTCTTGTTGTAACAAACCTCAATACACTACAATCAATGAAAATGATTTACAAGTCGGGAAGTGACGAAAGTGGCGGACAGATCCGATATAAACAAAAAGCGTCCGATCTGTTTGAAAAACTCGAATTAGATGACTCCAGCGTTCTGGCTACATCTTTAGTTCCACTTCAAATGTCTGCGGAAAATGGACCCAAACGCACTAACGGCATCAACCCGATTTTATAGACCGATACGCTTTCAATTTACTAAGGAGACAAATGCAGAAACTGTAAACCAATTTAAATATATTGAAGTTCAGATTGCAGTGCTTTGACCAACACATGTTTCTGTTACGGGAAAGGATTTTCCTGCGAAACATACTTTTTTTAAAACCACGGTGGACGGAAAAGTGTGTATCGCGTTATCTCTAAATACGTATACCCAACAGTACTATATTTGCAGAGCAAAACCAAGACACATGAGTAATTTAAATATGTTAAAAGTGAGGCAGTGTGATACGGAAATTTATTCTTTGGCTTTATCTACCTTGCACACCTATACTCGTGTTTTTCGAATGCTTGCTGCATATAGCTTACCGGTTGCAAATCCAACAATGGCAAATTCGCGGTAATGAGAAAAAAAGACAAAGTAGCTGAAAGAAAAAAAATTGTAGATAAATTTCGTTCAGAAACTGGCCGACTAGTTGATATGCCGAAGCGACACAGAGAAAAATGTTAGGTGAAAACTTTTGCACAATATTGTGCAAGTTAACATTGGAGAATATTGTTTGATAATTGTTTTACAGTATTGTAATACTGCTGTACAATTTATTTCTAAGATATTGTGTTACTTTAATGTCTCATTATTATTTAACAAGTTTAATAACATTAAACTTTTTAAAATAATTTTGTGAAGAAAAGAGCGCAACAATAAATTTGAAAATGCTTGAAAAAGTTGTGTTGAACTTTTAACATTTCTTGTTTAATAAAGTAACATTTACTTGGCACAAATTATTTCTACTAATTGTTGTACTTTTCAAGGTGATTTGTCCTAGTAAAAGCAGCAATTAATTCGGAATCAACCAATAAAATGCTTTCCCTCTATAAACATGGAAATGCGCCTCTTGGAATGCTGTTTTTAGATTCATCTTACCGCATCGTCAAAACAACCAAAGCAAATCAACCTGCAAAAACCGCAACTACAGCGTGAGGGTATCATTAGAATCATTTGTGTTTGATACTTTGGTTGAAAAGTTCAAGTGCGAGTTGTTACACCGCGTGTCCTTTCTAGTTATCTGAACTGTGACTGCTTGGCGGCTTGGTAAGTAAAATAAATACAAATTACGTTATAAAGAAGAGACACTAATTTTGATATTAATTTGTATATGATTTGGTCATTTACATACTAAATTAAAACGAATTAGGTAGGTATGCTAAAGATTTAATTATTAGTTTCGTGAGTTTTAAAATAATTCTTAGTTTCTTTTGTTTTTAACATAATCCACACAATTTTTTATTAATTTGATACACTACCCCGGAATAAACGAATAACGATTTAATAAATAATCTAGTAGCCTGGAAAAACATTTGAAATTTTGCTGCGTTTTCAAGATTCAGTTAATATTGTCATTCAACTTCCTAATTTTCGATTTTTTGCCAATTTGAGCGGCAAATGGATGCTTTGCGTTTTTTCCATAGCTGGTTAGACGGACAATCATTTATATAATCATGCTGTACCTAATAAAACCTAAACCTGTATTAAATTTTTAATAAGATTATTAATGTATAGGTACGCAGATTATGGATTTTACTAGAAAAATTCTGGAAGACTGGGGTTTCGAATCTAATTTGATCGATGTGTTTATTGGTAAGATTTTCTCATTTACAATAATTAAGACCTAAATCGGTATAATAGATATATACTATAATATTTAAAGAACTTCACAATTCATTCGTTTTTACGGTCCGATTTTTTCGTGTTTGAAAAAAAAAAGAAAAATGTTGACGGTACCGCAAGAAAGCAAATGTGCGATCGTACTCACAGAGCTATTTCTTTAGTTAATTCAATATAGCATGATATAGTACAGTCCACAAGGTAACGCATAAATTTGATAAAAAGTTATAAAATTTTTTTTGAGAAAAACGTTTGGACTTGTAAATTTTCTATTACTATTTGCCAACCTTTGGTATATTGTAGGATTTTGAGACGTCGTCAATGTTTGAGATATGACGTCATAATCTCTTGTTTTTAAATAGCAACCCGTACTTTTTATTACCTATCTTAAAAAAGCACATTTTTTACATGTTTGGAGAGCATAATTTTAATGTTTGATGAATTCCGCGTCATAATCATTGATTTGATATATTCATAAAACTAAATTTGAAAACCACGAGTATATAAGCGAGGCATGCTTCTCTAATTTTGTCCCGAATTTTATTGAATAAGTATACCTACCTAGTAACCGTAATCAAGGGGTTGACCACCTCTTTTATCATAAGTATTGTTCAAATCCTTGTTAGAGAATTTTTAACTACACAATTCGCAGAAAACAACATTGATGAAGATATTTTTCCGACTTTAAATGAAAATTACATAAAAGAGCCCATTCCTATTAGGAACTAGAAAAAAGTTCATCAAGAATATTAACTTCAACATGTAAGATAGTTATTTTACTACCACATTTTATGTCGATTCTATATCTAGTATTATCTATGCAGGCTATTGAAAAACCCGTGGTAATAACCGAACAGCACAATACTTCGTTGGATACCCTGGAAGACACAGTTTCGAGCAAAGCAGTACGTTACGTCCAAAATTATTGTATCCGCTTAAAGCCACAATTGGAAAGCCTTACATAATTACTTCTTACTCAACTGATCCTAGAGAGGTATTATAATATATTATACATTTTTGGTATCTTATAGGCATGTATTGTATTAGATTATTCTAAACAAAATCCTGATAATATGAAGCTATGATTTACGGGTTAAGTTGTTTTAGCTTCAGGTGAGCAAGGTAGACTCAACACTGGACAACGCTGACTTGACTTTCCTCGGGGATTCTAACCCCAACTCCAGTAAAGTTACTCAGTATTACAATCATATAAAGAGAAGACTAAATCACTAGCTTCATCAAAACAATCAACAGTGCACAGACCCTACGGCAACAAAGCGTTCCGTTCTTCGGAACTCCTCAGGTGAGCAAAGAAGACCAACACTGGACAACGCTGACCTGACTTTCCTCAGGGATTCTAACCCAAACTTCAGTCAAGTTACTCAGCATTACAATTACATGAAGAGAAGACTAAATAACTAGCTTCATCAAAACAATCAGCAGTGCACAGACCCTACGGCAACAAAGCGTTCCGTTCTTTGGGACTCCTCAGGTGAGCCAAAAAGACCAACACTGGACAACGCTGCCCTGACTTTCCTCAGGGATTCTAACCCCAACTCCAGTCAAGTTACTCAGCTTTACAATCATATGAAGAGAAGACTAAATCACTAGCTTCATCAAAAGACCAACACTGGACAACGCTGACTTGACTTTCCTCAGGGATTCTAATCCAAACTTCAGTCAAGTTACTCAGCATTACAATCATATGAAGAGAAGACTAACTAACTAGCTTCATCAAAACAATCAGCAGTGCACAGACCCTACGGCAACAAAGCGTTCCGTTCTTTGGAACTCCTCAGGTGAGCAAAGAAGACCAACACTGGACAACGCTGACTTGACTTTCCTCGGGGATTCTAACCCCAACTCCAGTAAAGTTACTCAGCATTACAATCATATAAAGAGAAGACTAAATCACTAGCTTCATCAAAACAATCAGCAGTGCACAGACCCTACGGCAACAAAGCGTTCCGTTCTTTGGAACTCCTCAGGTGAGCAAAGAAGACCAACACTGGACAACGCTGACCTGACTTTCCTCAGGGATTCTAACCCAAACTTCAGTCAAGTTACTCAGCATTACAATTACATGAAGAGAAGACTAAATACCTAGCTTCATCAAAACAATCAGCAGTGCACAGACCCTACGGCAACAAAGCGTTCCGTTCTGTAGGACTCCTCAGGTGAGCCAAAAAGACCAACACTGGACAACGCTGCCCTGACTTTTCTCAGGGATTCTTACCCCAACTCCAGTCAAGTTACTCAGCTTTACAATCATATGAAGAAAAGACTAAATAACTAGCTTCATCAAAACAATCAGCAGTGCACAGACCTTACGGCAACAAAGCGTTCCGTTCTTTGGAACTCCTCAGGTGACCAAAGAAGACCAACACCAGACAACGCTGACCTGACATTCCTCAGGGATTCTAACCCCAACTCCAGTCAAGTTACTCAGCATTACAATCATATGAAGAGAAGACTGAATAAATAGATTCATCAAAACAATTAACAATTGGTAACTGCCCACCTAATCTTCTAACGTGGTTAAATCCAGCAATCTTAGATCGGGCTATTAGGCATTGCATTAAAAAAAGACTTGACCTAGCCCATGAAATTACTGTAGTTGGAATTGAAATTTTTAAAAATTGAAAAAAGCGTTGCGTTCTGTGGAACTCCTCAGGTGGGCGAAGTAGCCCACGACGCTTTTACAAAACATAATATGATTAAAAAACAGTTTCGGTCAGGAATTTTCCTTGTAGAACTGATCTGGAGTAACAAATGTAACTGTTATGATGTATTTAGCGCCGTTTTATCCATTGGGAACTAATGGGAGCAGTGCCTACCCCTACGAAAAGGACGAGACCTGAAAAAAATATTATTGGCTCCAAAATACAAAAAGAAAACTACAAAATGTTTAATTAAATGTCTACAAAACGCAATAATGTAAACTAGTCAACTGCAACTCAACTCTTATACAGGGTGTATCAAACTATTTCGGCCCTATTTATTGTTAACTTTCTTATTATTAGAGCTACAGATTAGATTAAATTAGGAAAAAAAGTGGAACATTTTATGCAGATTAAGATGCTTTTTACAAAGAAAAAACAATTGAATGGCTCAATCTGTGTTAATTTTATAAGATGATGTCAAATACGTTTTTAATTTTAATTCAATTTTCATAAAGTTGAATTTAATTAGTCATGTTTTTAAAATACGAAATTAAGGTATTAAGAATTAAAGTAAAGTCTATCATTCAAGAAGTGAGTAATATTTTTTAATATTCCATTTATAATTCGAAAGTAAGAAACATATTCATATTAATATTTTTTGGTTACTTGTAAGTGCATCATGTGAAACTACCAATAATTACTATGCAGAGCATTCTGTTTCTATGTTGCAATATCCAACTTATTCTACAATAAATTTGTTCACATTTGATCTGAATGAAGCTCAATCTTATTTTATAAAATTTGTTATGTAAATAGATATTTGTTATTTAAGTTTAAATCTATATTATGTTAATCTACCACTAGGATTTCTAACAGCAACAGTCATATGGTTATTGTGCAACCGGAGAAAAGGACGGACGAAAACACCAACAGTGTGAAAAGTTTATAAAAGAAGTTTATCTAAACGAAGCGCATAAAATTATTGCAATGATTGACATGGGCAGTGTGCACCTTTAAAAACCGTCTAGTAACTGAACTTGGACTGAAAACAGGCGAGTTATACGGATTCGGAAATAACACAACCAATGTGGTGATTAATGAAACATTTTGCAGCACTAATGTCAAACTAGACGAAGTACGGATAAATAATGTGGAATTTACGGTAGTGCCGGATAATGTACAATAGCCTACGTACGCGTTGGAGAAGTGTTACAATTGGGGTATGTAAACAACCATCCTTTCAAGGACATGGAAATTCGGGGAAAACCTGGAAAAGTGAAATTACTAAGTGTCTGTAGTAAACCATCAGGGTCACGATTTACAACTTTTTGCGGGAAAAACGGTCGGATACTTGAACCGCGGGAAAAAACACGTTTTTGCTGAAGAGAAGTATGAGGAAGCAAACGCACATAAAACGGCAATTACGCTTGATATGTTAAACGTGGACGCGGAAACGAAACCGGATATAGTAAACGAACTATTGCAACTGTATGCGGAATTTTGTGATTGTTTCACGTTCAATGCACAAGAGTTGCGTTGTGCCGGTTTGATGCAAATGAAAATTGAAGGCAACAGAGTTCCGGTGCGAGCAAAACCGTACAGAGTGAGCCTAGCAGATCGAAAAATTATTGCGAACATTGTGAATCAATGGAAACAATGCGGAATTGGGACGTTGACGAATTCAGCGCGTGCAAGTCCCGTTTTGTTAGTGAGCAAGAAATCAGGTGAACCGCGTTTAGTGATTGACTATCGCGCGTTTGACAAACAAACTGTAAAAACCAGCTTTCCCATTGCAACAATAGACGAACAAATAGAAAACCTAGGTGGAAATGTACTTTTCGACATTAGATTTAGCGCACGGGTTACAATTATCCTTAACTGAGTGTTCGAAAGCAAAACTGCTTTTATTACCCCAGACTGTACCGGACCATTTTAAAGTTTAGTTTTCGGGTTAACGAATGGACCGTATGAGTTTAGTAAATTAATGAACCTAGTGTTATGGCCGTTAAAGAATGATGTGGCTATGTCTTACCTAGATGACTTGATAATACCAGCAGAAAAATGGGACGGGATGTTTGCGAAACTGCGCTTAGTGTTTCAAGCTCTCAGACGTGCAAAGTTGACGTTGAAATTGAGAAAATGCCATTTCGGGTGCAAAGAAGTGGATTACTTGGGCTTCAAAATCTCTAGGGACGGTGTGAAAACAGGAGCGGATAAAACCGAGGCAATTCGAAAATTTAAGAGACCTGGATGTGCACGAAATAAGAAAACTTCTGGGGTTAACTTCGTATTTTCGACGGTTTAGTCAAAATTATGCGATACGTGCGAGACCATCGAGTGATTTAACGCAAAAGTGTGTAGCATGGAAATGGACTGCATTGCAAGAAAACCTTTTTACAAATTTATGTGATGTGCTAACACGAGACCAGCTGTTTTGAAACGGTACAATTCGTGAGCTAGTGAGAGTGCCGTGTTTACGGATGCTTCAAAATTTGAAATTTTGGGAATTTTTATGCAGCAACAAGACGACGACTAGAAATTACATCCAGTGTATTACGTCAGTAAGAAAACCACCGAAACGGAACGAAATTATCACTCGTCAAAACTTCAGCTGATGGCCGTTGTGTATTGTGTAGAGAGATTGTGATATTTTCTGATCGGCATTTAATTTACGGTGTATACAGATTGCAGGCGTTGGTATATCTAAATGCACAGAAAACACAAAATCCACAGATTGCAAGATGGTATAGCTTGCTTTCTGAATACGACCTAGATTTAAAATTTAGACCAGGTCTGAAGATGACACATGCAGATGCTTTGTCGAGGGCTGCAGTAACGTCGGCAACGGATACAATGAGCCAGATATACGAAAGACTGGAAGAATTAACCACCGTTGACACAAGACTACGTGCTAATGATTCAGAGAAGCGACCAGAAGTTGTGTGAATTAATTGCCATACTGGAAAAACCTGAGGATGAACGAACCATGCAAAAAAATACAGCGTGTGTGGCTACGTCCTTCGAAACGCGAGACTTTTGCAAAAAGTAAACGTAAACAGACGCGAAACTACCACAATTTACTTTATTTTAATGTGGACCGAACAGTTTCCAAAATACGGAAATTATACTGGTTTCCAGGGATAAAAGATATGTGAGGCGACACATTAGTGCGTGCGCCAAATGTTTAATAAATAAAGTGTCAGCAGAAAAACGGCCCGGGGAAGAGTGACGAAGGAAACATGTTTGATTATTTATAGATGCATTGACAAAGTTTGTCAAAATTTACCCAATGCAAAGTACAAAAACCGAACCTACCAGATTTTGCGACGGGACCCTTGCAGCAGTTATAGAAGACGAGGATGGGGAGTGGATACCTCCAGAAAAATTGCACTTTGCATATGGGTTCTTCAATATTAATTGATCATAACTTGATGTCACAAATTTTCAAAGTTTGGAGTATTATATGTAAGTTGGCGTTTTTAAATGTTCTAAATTAGATTTCTGAAAATGCTCAGAAAAATGAATGCACGATAAAGCATGAAATTAAAATTAAGTTTCTATAAAAATGCACCGAAAAAACTGAACTATCATATAAATGTAAATAAAAATGAAAAATTGTTTATTGTTATTTAACCTTTTTGCTGCAGCGTGCTCAGGCGGTTGCCGGTTCCCCAGTGCGGCAAGAATTTTGCGCGCGGATTGGCTTCAGGAACTTACCTTGTTGGTTCTGATTGCGTTATATGACGTGGTTTCTCGGTGTTATTGTTTTTTAAAATATCTATCACAGATAATATAGAGTATCAAAATTTAAAAAAAAAAATATTCGTCTTTGGTTCATTTTATTTATTATAATTTTACATGTAAACAATGTGGTATAACCAAGTTAAAAATAGATACGGTACTAATAATTCTTTATTGTATGGTATGTCTTAAAACAAGGAATGACACATAGAGGTACACCGCAGGTATCGCACATGAAGCGAGTTTCCCTCCTTTTTTTTATTTTTGTAGCACACAACACACCTTCTTGCGTTTGCACGTTTTCCCGCAGTACTTGGTATAGATGCAGGAAAGTGTCTGCCATTTAGTCGGAAAGGAGTTCTATCCCCTAATGGACCAGCTAAAGTGTTGACCTTCTCCTTCTGATGCTTTTCTAGCATATCTTTGATCAATTGTAGGTGAAAGTCAGCAACATTTATTTTTTTTTCCTTTTACGAATTTGTAGAGGGAATGTGCATTCAAAACGCACAAATCAATCAAGTGAAGAAACATTTTGTTATACCATTTGCAGGTTTTCCTCACGCTCTCGATTGAACTGAGGAGCATATCTGTTTTGTCAACCATACCCATTTGCTTGTTATAGTCCGCTATACACTTGGGCTTCATTTTCCCTCTTCCTGTTGCTAGGTCTAGTTTGGCTACTCTGACCATTTCCACGTTATGCAAAGTGGAAATCATTCCATACTTCGGGTTTATCGCACCATTTTAGTGCTAGCATATTTCTGTCCGTGCTGCGGAATGTTAGTTCCCCCTTTTTCAACTTTTCCTTCATAAGCGGCATGTTTTTCCTCTTCTTTACAGTTCCACAGGCGTAGGTATCGCGACGAAGCAGCCACTTATATAGATTTGGGCTGGAGTACCAATTATCAATATAAAGAGCTCTCCCTTTTCCCAAAAAAGGTTCAGTAAGCGTTGCCACAATATACCCAGTTTTTCCAATATCTGCATCTTGCTCCTCAATATCAGTCGAAGCGCCAGTATATATAACAAAATCAAGGATATATCCGCTTCGGCAGTCACAAATTACAAACAGTTTTATTCCAAACCTGTGTCTTTTCGATGGAATAAACTGCTTGAAAAATAATCTTCCCTAGAACAGCATAAGACTTTCGTCGAGGCAAATGTCTCTGTAGGGCACGAAAGAAGTTTTGAAAGAATTCCTCAACCTGTCAACAACTCCTCTTATCTTGAAGAGCGAGTCACCTTCGGGTGGTAATGTATTATCGCAAAAATGTAACATCTTATGCAATAAAACGTATCTATCGCGAGACATTATCTTTGCGAAAGCAGGTGTAAAGAGTAAGAAGTCTTTGGACCAGCACTCTTGTATTTTGAGCTTTTTTACTCTCGCCATCAACAAAGTAACTGCCAAGAAGGTACACATTTCGTCGATATTTGTATCCTTCCACTTTTTCATTCGAGATTTTCTCGTAAAGTCACCATTCTCCAATAAAAACCTGTAATAGTTGTTACATTGCTCTACTATGAAGCTCATTAGATCTTCAGTAATGAACACATTTAGAAAATCTAGGCAGGAACTGTTTTCATTTAGAAGGGGAATCTTGCATCCAGAACTAGATGAGTCGAACTCTATAACGTCAGCATCAGGTTGTTTCATTTCCCAGTCAAATACCCCTTCATCTATTTCACTGTCATCTTCCTCTTCAGATGATGAAGATATGGCTTCATCGGCAGTAATGAGAACACCAGAGGTTGAAGGTGAACCTGCTTTAGAATGGCATGGCTTACTTGAATTTATCCTTTCTGAATTTTCATCCTGCCACCCATCACTGTCTTCATCATTCATATTATATTCTTCATCACTATCATCACTCTTTGTTAATAATTCTAGCAGTTCTGCATCGTTCAAATATTTTTTTCGCCCCATTTTTGTAAATAAAATGTTGCTACTAACTTACGCGAAGTATAATAGAACAGTACCTATCAAACTTTCAGTACACAACCGCTTACCAACCAACGACTGACTGTTGTTTGCCGCATCCAATGCAGTTGTCGCGGGTTACTAGCCCCTCCTAGAAGCTTCGCCTACGTTACAGACTCGATGCCGTCGTTATACGGCAAACGCAGTCTGCTCGAGAAGGAGATGTACCAAAATACGTCATCCGCACAGGGAAAGGGGTACCAAAATGACGTACAACTACGTCAATAGCAGCGAAAAGGTTAAAAACTATTTTCTCCACTTCCCTAACTTCACTTTCAGTATCTCAATGTTTCGATATTATCCGTTTAACCAAGTTCAACATTTTGTTCCTCGCGTATATGGTGCAATTTGCTATGTTTCAATCTAACGTATGAGAAAAATCAAGTAGGTGAATGAAAGTGCAACGATATATTTCACAATACCATGCTACAAGTTTATAATACATTTTTATTAATAATGACGTTGACAACTTGAGGAATGCTAATAGGTTGTCATACAAAAGAAACCTTTTTAAGCAGAAAGCACAGGCGGTCAACTCAGGAAACCAAGAAGGCTTTCAGGTGTTTCCACTTATTCATAACAACCTTGTAAATAATTACAAAATATTCTACAATAGCAAGAACCGGTTCCCCTCCCGTTTCCTCAAGTCAACCAACCTTGTTGATGTTCCAGCCGCATGTCAGCGGCTGGAATGATTCTGATATCAACCATATCAGGCCAGAAATTCCACAACATGGATACTCTCATCGGAGCTACAGCAAAGTAGTCAAATAGCACGGGCTCCGCAGTTTCTTTCTCATGATTACGTCTACGACAGCCGGGGTTGTTTACCAATCCTATCGTGTGCAAGCATGTATCCCGATAGGATGCCAATTAAAATACGCAAGTTTAATCTAGATAGAAATAATAAAAATCCTATCTGATACTGAAAGGTTTCTATAAAAGTCATAAATGTAATAATAAATTCGGAGGCACACGACGTTATTAGGTACAAACCCGCCAGCAGTAACTTGGGGGAAACACCGTGATTGAAGGTTTTATTATACTCAAAATTTCCGAAATAAATTGGACTTAAACAGCAAAGGGTGTTTAGTAAGGTGAAACACGTTTACTTTGGTAATTATTTCCAGTATAAGTAGACCAGCTAGGATGAACTTCATACAGACATGGTGTAATGAAGAATTGTATGTCTGCATTTAATCATAATACTGCCTATAAAATTTAGTAGCAAGAAACGAATTTAGTCCGCTTAACCAGCAGCTTTACTCTCTATATTCATACTTTTATTTCTCCATACTACGTCTGTCAATGCGCCCGATACTGCGGCTGCTTTGTTCACCTATTTCTTTACTTCCCCTTGGATATCTTCGTAACTAGTTATTAACACCCCTAGATAGGGGAATGTCATAACATATTGTATTGTTTTACCGTTTACTTCCAATTTACAACGCACTGTTTTTTCGCGACCTTAAGACATTTAGTTTTCTCGACATTTAGTATCATGTAGTATTTGTCTGCTTTTTGTTTGAGTTTATCCAAGTCTTTGTAATCCATCTTCATTCTCTGCAAGTACCACTATATCGTCCGCATATTCAATTACTTTATTGTTTCGGCACCTATACTGTAATTTTTGTTTACTTTTTCAAGTTGCTCTATCACCTTGTCTGTTAACAAGCAGAAAAGTAGCAGGCTTAAACTATCCCCTTGTTGTATCCCTGTTCCTATTTTTATGATATCTGTCAATTCTTTGTTATATTTTATCTTTGTAAAGTTCTCGGTATTAAGTTCGTGAATTATGCGTATTATTTTGTTTGGTATCTTAAAGTCTTGTAAAATTGTTACTGTATTTTTCAACTTCGTTCTGTCGAAAGCTTTTGTCATGTCTATAAAACAAAGGAATACAGGTTTTTGAAATTCTAGAGATTTTTCTCATATTTGCCTCGGTATAAATATGGCATCTGAAGTCGACCTGTTTTGCCGGAATCCTTGTTGTTCTTCACTTATTGTTGTATGTTGATTTATTTTATCTTTCAGCAAGCTGGTAAACAATTTTATTACTGATTAAAAAACTGTTATTCCTGTATAATTCGCCGGAGCACTTTTGTCGCCTTTTTTGAATGTCGAGATTGTAATACTATTTTCCAATCTGAAGGAAGTCGTCGTTTTTCTCTCGTGGTTTGTTTGTGTCGGGCGTATAGTATAAGAGACGTTACGATTCACGACGCGACGGTTCAAAGGAGTAAGGTATGCAGTGGGAGACAGTTTTACTACGAAGAGTACACACAGCCACTGGAGAAAGCACGAAAACTCAGCCGAAGTATAGGACCATACGATGTCAGCGAAGTATTGCCAAGCGACGTTTACCGTGTGACCAGCGTTGAAGAATCAAAGGGGCGAGAATTTTCTACCACGGCCAATGTAAGCCAGCTGAAGATATACAAAATGCCAGACAAAGAGGATGACAGCAACGAAAATGATGTCCTATGAACTGAAAAAGACGAGGTCGAAGAAAATCACGGAAACAAACTACCACCTCCCGACGAAGAAGGCGACCAAGAACTTTCCGAGGACGACACCCAAGAGCACCAGGTGCGAAGTACGACTTCAAGTGACGTGAAAATGAGTATTAGTAAAAAGAAGGCGCAAAATGGTGATAGTGACAGTGAGAAGTGCGAGAAACGTGTAAAACGAAAACCGAAGAGATTTGAGGATTTTTACATGGAATAAACTGTTTGATAAAGCGTAATATGTTCATTTACTGCATTCATGTGCGTAAAATGTACTGTTTTATTTACTGTTTTCTGTAAATATGTTATTTTATGAGTGTATTAATTATTTTGCGAATTTTGCCGTGAAAAAAAAATTGTAACTGTAACCAAACATATGGTTGACCTACAGAATCAGATGAAACTTATAAATGTGACCCAGATACTTCACGCGAGGTCGCGAAAAAAGGTCAGGTGATGGCCGAGTGAAAGCGCCATCTGCCTTGAGCAGGCGGCGGCGCATGGAGCCAAGCAGTCAACCAACAGCCATCGAACTGTAAGGAGGTGTGCTAAGAAGTATTGTACCAATTTATTCATGTTATTCACGAGTTTTTATTATTAAGAAAGGTGTTTTATCGCATCCTGACAATAGCTAAGTAAGAGAAGCTAACAGGTCTAAATCCGAAAGTCACACGAAGCCTTCAAAGAAACATTATGGTTGTTATAGCTACAGAGCTTCTTCATCAGAGGATGAATTATCGGAAACTGATTTCAGATGTAAAACTAATGAAAATGTGCCGAGTTCCGCAGATTATATTTCCACAAAAAAATAAATAATCAAGAAAGCTAAGAAGCTCTCAATGCTGTTTTCTCAAGTTAATTATAAAACTTTGAAATTTAGAAATAAGTTAGAAAACCAAAGCTGTAATTTGAAAGTATTGCAGAATGCATTTACATACTGTTAAGGCCCAAAATGCTTAAAATTAATTTATGTTACATTTTGAATTTCGCACCTATGTTTGAAATATTTATGAGCAGTGCTGTACCAGTGCCATGAAGCCATAGGGGTGAACTGAAGGAATCAGTGGGCTCTTGTACATGGGGGTAAAGCTGAAACCTGTACTCGCGCAACGCATAGTATGTTGGCCATCTCGGCGGGCCGGGGTAACGGGAGGGCAAATATCCCGACATTTTTAACATTTCACTAGTTGAGTTTGACTTCTGTTTTACCGGCAAAATCAATTTGTCATTCTCCGTGTATGTTCTTTGTTGTCATTCGGTTTTTGGTAATTTTGTGGATAATTTTTATGTGATTAGTTTCACTTACAGAACATTTACGAAAAATAAACTTCGGATTATTATAAAGTTAAGTATTATACGAAACACGAATACTACATTCCATTAAATTTATCGTTTTTCTTTTCAGGAAAAATTTGAGGTTAAACCAAAAGTCAACAAACTTACTAGATGTAACTCGTTTTATTGCGATGAGAGCTAAGTATTCGACGGACGGATACTATACATAATTAAAATCATTATTTTTCTTTTCAGGAAAAAGTTGAAACAGATACGGAAAACATTTACGAGTTGAGTACACACTTCTTTCTACCGATACTGCAGTAAATAAATTTGCTACTTTTGTTTTCAAGTAAAGCTTCCCAAAAAGTAACAGATTTTAGTTTGTGCTGTACGATTTCATCTGCATATTTTAGCTATGGATGTTGGTCGTAAGAAGTATTATCAAGTACCCGGTGCAACAACTGGTACTCCTCCAAGATCTCGGGTGGGGGGGGGGGAGTTAGGTAAATAGATTTTTATTTATACTTGTACAGAATTTCATATTTATTTATTTATTGTTATTTAGCATTAAGTGTTGATTTATCCAAAATATTTATTTTTAAATATACTTAGGGAATTTCAGAGTATTTATTTATGTAGTTATTTGTAAATGCAGGGTAAAGAGGTTTATTTTTTCAAGAAATATTTGTAAATAATATATAATATAAATATATTTATCTGATTTTTTCTTGTAGTTCTATAACCGATCATTATTTGTTTGTATAGTATTTACTGTTTATTAAACTTTATAACTCATTTAAAAAAATGAGTTAAACATATTAATAAAATTGAAATTGGAAGTGGAATAACTACACTACATCAGTGATTCAAATAGCCCACGCTTGTTGTTTAGTTTGCCACTAGATCGCCAGATGGCGTATGCATTAAAATGGTTTTTGTTGCCAACATTTAACATTGGGAATTCACTTCTAAAGGTTTAATGTTCTGTGCTCTTGTATGTCACGCAGACAAGAGCTAAGTTGTAAAGAAGTTATAAATGATTTAATAAAGAAAAGGCAGAAGTGGATCAAAGATACAAAAGAGGCTGCAATAGCTTTGTACTATACTTCACCTGCAGCGTATAAAAATTTGAAACGCCAAAATGTAATTTTACCAGGTGTACGAACTATTCAACATTGGCTGAAAACAATTGATATATATCCGGGTTTTTCAGATATTATTTTTAATATTTTAAAACAAAAAACGATCGGTATGCTATCCCTACCAAAAAATTGTGTACTTTTACTTGATGAAATGTCAATAAAAAAAGGTCTAGAGTACAATAAAAGTAAAGATATTATTGAGGGTTTTTAAGATTTAGGTTCATTGGGGCGTACAGATAAATTTGCAACTCTTGTTTTAGTTTTTGCCATTCGAGGCCTTTGCAAAAAATGGAAATTACCAGTAGGACTTCTCGCGGCAAATGGTTCAGTAACCGGTGAAAATCTTAAAAAATTAATAATTAATTAAAACCATGTTAAATACGGCAAAATTTTGTGAAACATTAAACGATGTATTTGACAATTTAAACAGTAAATGACTGTTTGACAAAAATAGAAATAAGTGTGCGTTAAGCAAAAAAAATAAACATATCAAGGATAACTTGACAGCCGCTCTTAGTTGGATTCGTCAATGGGAAACAGTTGATTACGGCTATTTTAAGCCTTTACGCAGACCTAAAAAAGGAAGGTATCCCGTTTTTGCTTACGTCAAGATTTATATGTTTTCCATAATAAGAAGAAGGGGTGGGTACAATAAAAATCCTACGGTACATTTCGGACAAATTTGCGACACATAATTAATATGAATTTAAATATAATTATATCTAACCAGGCAAATTGTGAATCAGATAGTGACAAATCGCTCTTTTCAAATACAGTAATGCATCAAAAAAGCGATAAGAAAGGCGATGAACCGGAATGTCCTTTTACTGTAGACGTAAACAATGATGACGTGCGTCACTTACAACTTTGTGCTATTACCTACACCGCAGGCTATGCAATTCAAAAATTAATAAAAATGTATGTCGCTTTTGATCGCTTCGGACATTAATAATGTGCATACAGAAAGAGAATTGCTATACCAAAGAGCGTACGCGTGCCGAAATAACGCGAGAACTGGAAATCTGTGGAATATCTCGGCAAAAACACCTCTAAAAGTATTCATCCCTTAGGCCTTAACCTTAGCCTTAAGTAGGTAGTAAACATCTTTCATTTTCATGTTGACCAGACAGACCTTTTAACAGAATAACCAATCGACCAGCATATTTTTATTTAAGAGTGTTGTTTATAACTTGCTTGGTTGACTGCTTTCTAAATCTTTCAGTACAAACAGCGCCAACTGTCGCTCTCGTCTACTACTATTTCAAGAAATGTAATAATTCGTAAACGTTGCGGGTCTATAAGGGTATAGTCAATGGTTCAAGGCATTGGTCGAGAACAATCAATCTTTTTCAGCAATTTAAAACTTTTTTTTATTATTTGCGCTCCGCGTTACAAAAGGAGGCATCCCACATCATTCAAACTTTCGAGATTTCAGCTGATAATTATAACATAGCCTGGCAGTTACTCGTAGATAGATTTGAAAACAAAAAATTAATGGTTCACAATCACATTCACTCTATTTTTGAACTGCCAAAATTAATGAAAGAATCGCACACAGATTTTGCGCAATTTATTCGATAATACAATAAAACGTTTACGGTCCCTAAACATGTTAGGCGAACAGACCGACACTTGGGATACACTAGTAATTTATATTCTTTCGCATAAGTTTGACTCAACTATCCAACGTGATTGGGAATCATATAACCACGCAAATGAGTTGCCTGATATGACGGACATGAATAACTTTTTAAAAACAAAATGTGAGGTTTTAGAAAAATTAGATGTGACAAAAAATGAACTAATTAAACAAAATCAAGGCCACATGAGGCATTCCAATACATTTATAAGTAAACAGAAATTTAGTTGTCATTTTTGCAATAAATCGCATGCCATATACAGTTGCAAAGCATTTTTAACGTTACCGGTAGAACAGCGAATTACAGAAATTAAAAAACTGAAACTGTGCGTATATTGTTTTCGCAAAACGCATTTTTCCGCAGATTGTCAATCGAGTAAGTGTCGAAAATGCGGCAAATGTCACAATTCGTTGTTACATCTAGAATTTCCAAGGGGTAATAATGTGCAAACGCAAAGCGAAGAGGATGCAGATACCAGCGAGACGTCTGTAGCGGGGACAGCGGCCGACTGTGAGTGGGTCATGTTATTGAAGACAAACCATTGGCGTCCCAAATATTATTGTCTACGGCAATTATAAAAATAAAGGACTCGCAAAACAAAGTGCATACCTGCCGTGCTTTGCTGGACAGCGGTTCACAGAGTCATTTCATATCAGAGCGGATGTGTAAAATATTAAATTTAAAGCCGTCAAAGGTAAATTACGCGGTTAAGGGTGTAGGACAAGTACTAGCAAATATTAATTAACAAGTAGATGTTAAAATCATGTCATGTGTCAATAATTTCAGTGTAGGCATTAATTGCCTGATGTGACCGGTTATAACAGAAAAATTGCCAATCATGTCCTTCAATAAATATCATACAAATTCAAATATGTGTATAAATGCTGTAAGTTGTCTCAATATAATCACAATTTCTATTGATGACGAAACAATAAATAAATTTTGGCAATTAGAAGAAGTTTCTAATAATTCACGTTTATTTTCAATAACTGGGCAATATTGCGAAGATCATTTCGAAAATACAACAAATCGCGACGCTGCTGGGCGATTTATAGTAAGTATACCATTAAACGACTCAATTCATCATTTGGGCAATTGAAGGAAAATGGGGTTAAGTAGGTTTCAGTCTTTAGACCGCAAGCTAAACAGAGAACCCGAATTAAAACGCGAATATACCCAATTCATGGCTGAATACAACGAATTAGGTCACATGATGAAAATACGCAAGATTCAAATTTTAATTATTGTTTACCGCACCATGCAGTAATAAAAAATACCAGTCTTACTACAAAACTTCTTGTCGTGTTCGACGCCTCTGTAAAAACAGACACGGGAGTATCTCTAAACGACGTACAATACAATGGTCCAACCGTACAAAATGATATGTTTGCTATTATTTTGCGATTTCGCAAACACAACTACGTTGTGACGGCCGATATATCTAAAATGTATAGGCAGATTTGGGTCTAGTCAGCAACGCAATTTACAGTAAATATTTTGGCGCGCAGAGCCCAGTGACGAATTAAAATATTTTCAGCTAAATACAGTGACCTACGGCACTGCGTCGGCACCTTATTTAGCAGTGAGGTGTTTGTACCAGTTATCAATTGATAATAAAACTACATTCCCCACAACTAGTAAAATTATAAGGGATGACTTTTATGTTGATGGCCTTTTGAGCGGCGCGAATTCAGTGGCGGACATTTTAGAAATTCAAAGAGATATTTCAACAATATTAGCCAGCACGGGTTTCGAGCTACGGAAGCGGTTAAGTAATAAGGGTGACATTTTAAACCAATTTCAAGTAAACACTGAACTAGATTCAAGCATTTTATAATTAGGGGAAGATCAACAAAATAAAACACTTGGTATATTTCGAAACTTGAAGTCAAATTCAATTCAGTATTCAATCCGCGAATTTCCCGATTCAAGTAAAATAACTACACAGACAATACTATCGGCAGTTTGTCAGATTTACGATCCATTAGGACTTTTGGGCCCAATAATAGTAGTTGACAAATTAATTATTCAAGAATTATGGAAAACAAAGTTAACGTGGGACGAGGCAGTACCTCAAAATTTACACACAAAGTGGTTACAATTTAAAAACGATCTACACATTCTAAACCAATTAAAAATACCGCGACATGCACTGATTTCATATTATGCACAAATAGAAATGCACGGATTTTCTGACGCGTCAGAAAGGGCGTACGGCGCTTGTATTTATATTCGTTGTGTTAATGCATCAGGTCATTTTAGTTCACAATTACTATGTGCTAAGTCGCGAGCTGCTCCTCTGAAACAGGAAACTTTTCCTAGATTAGAGCTATCCGGCGCCTTTTTACTCGCACACCTAGCAAAAAGGGTGGTAGGTTCAGTCGAAATAAAATTTGATAAGCAATATTTTTGGTCCGACTCAACTATCGCATTGGCGTGGATAAGGGGGACTCCAAACAGATGGAAAACTTTCGTGGCCAATAGGATCAGTGAAATTCAGCCAATTACTAATATAAATGATTGGTACCATGTTAGATCGTCAGAAAATTCTCGCTGACATACTGTCACGTGGTACAGATCCAAGTTTAATTATAAATTCACAGATATGGTGGAACGGTCCTAAGTGGTTTTTCTTGGACAAATCTCTATAGGAATCACAAGGTTCTCCTAATTTTGATATAGACCAGAACAACGCACCGTCGTGAGTGTTACAGTTCTTGCAGACAATTGAAACTTATTTGAGAAATTTTCGTCATTAACGCAATTCACAAAGAACGGTGGCGTATATTTTTCGATTTGCTCATAATTCAGGGTTATCTAACGAAAAAGGACAATTTGGACTTTTAACTCCGATTAAGTAAGAGAATTTTTTAAATAGTTTAATCAGACTGGCCCAACAAAATTAAAGGGTACAGGACTATAAGGATATGAAAAATAAAAAATTGCTTAGCAATAAAAGCAACATTTTGTCACTCAATCCATTTCTTGATAATGCGCAGTTAAGCAGAGTAGGAGGTAGAATCCAAAAATTCTAATTCAACTTACGACAAAAAACACCCAATATTTTACCCTCAAAGCACAACTTAACTGAAGTAATTTTAAAAAACGAGCATGAAAGGTTATTACATTGCGGACCACAGCAGTTACTGTATTCTGTTAGGGAAAGATTTTGGCCTATATCTGGACGTAATTTGTCAAAACACGTAATTAGGAAATGTATTAGTTGTTTTAAGGCAAAACCTAGTAGTAGCGAATATCTTATGGGTAACTTGCCAGCAGTAAGTGTTAATTAATTTACTCCTTTTCTAAATGTAGGAGTCGATTATGGCGGTCCTTTTTTACTTAAAGATAGGAAAACACGTAGTGCTAAATTAGTTAAAGCATACAATTGTTTATTTATTTGCATGTGTACTAAAGCGGTACATTTGGAGCTTGTCTTCGATCTAACAACCGATGCCTTCATTGCAACTTTAAAAAGATTTATTGGGCGTTTTCACATTTACCGACACCGACACCGGCACGACATCAGCACAGCACCGAACCGACACGATATCGGCAGAATAATTTGCACATATAACGACACGGTACATGCAGTTGCCGTGCGCCGTTCGAGAAAAAAAGCGTCATGGCGGGAGTTAACAAATTGTATTTATATTATTTGTTATATTTGAGGCGCAAAAAGCGAAATAAGCAAAGGCAGTTATAGGTACATCATTATAAAAGTGAGATATTTAGAGGGTACCTATTATACTCTCTTTGAGAAGTTGGCTGATGACCCAAACAAGTTTTTTCATTATTTTCGCATGAGCAAAAATACATTTGATTATATATTAGATAATATAATTAATAAGATCAAGAAGCAGGATACTCGATTTAGAATGTGCATACCACCTGAAGAAATGCTAGCAGTGGCGATAAAGTAAGTTTTTTTACCATTATATATTAAAAAAATTATTTTATTTTAAGTTTTATTTACAACTCAGATTTATACAAATAAAAACAGTAACTTAAAATTATTTTCTGATTAAAATTAACAAATAACCAATAGAAACATGATAAAAAAAATAACTATTTTATTTCACACTTTCATCAAATTGTTGATACTTGTTGGCCCCTGTATAATTTGTCAAAAATCTTTGGGGATGTTGTTCTTGTTGTTGGTGTACCATCTCAGTATTCGAAGGAGGAGGCGATCGATGATCAAAACTTTGGAGCGAACTTTGGTAGGAGTCTGAGTGGCTCATCGCAGGCGAAGGCAGCGGAACAGTAACATACTGCTGTTGAAACGGTCGTTGATTTGAAAGACGTCGTTGTTTAATTTTTTTTTATAGTCGTTAGAACTTCCATTTGCAAATCCATCAATTCTGTTTCACTCATATCTCGTATATATGGAAGAAAGGATAATAGTAATAGTTCTTGGTCGGATCCAGGATAATGTGAATGGGAAGCATTTCCTGAACATGGGTCAACTGATTGTCTTCCTTTTTTTAGTTCTGATAGGATTTCACGCTCTATATCATCCAATTGCCTTTTTGACTTTGGCCGATGTTCATTTGAAGTTGATGGAGCCTGCGTCTGCGACGTTGATTTAGGTGGATATCGCGAAGATGCAGTTGGCAGCTGTGACTCTGTGAACTCCTCAACTTCAGTGCTGTTGTCTTCTGTGCCAGCCTGACTAAAATTGCTCTCTGTCTCATCCTTCTGCGCGATCAGTCTTCAGTAAAAATTGGAGATGCTCGCTGTATATATAATTTGTTTTGCTCCTTGGCCACTAGGGTGGATCGAATCTATTGGTGACAAAAAATTAAGTACTGTAAACGACATAACCTGTATGCCAGAAAGTTGCCTTTAGGCGAGCTAAGCAATTTTGCAGAGTTTCGGTTCAAACAAACGTCATCTTCAGGTGCCTATATTCATTCAAAATCTTTTAAGTTGAAATGGTTTATTCTAAGTGAAATATTATAAATAAAAATATTATAAATAATTATTTGTCCATTGACTGTAGAAATTGTTGTGTTGTACTAACTTTAGGTAATTTTTGTCGCGAACTAATTAGTGATCGAATCACACTATCCCTCGCCTCTGTTCCCGAAACTAAAGTAGAAGCTTCAGTCACCAACCTGATGCACCGTTCGACGGCTTGTGTGTGACAAGGATATTTCAAAATATCAATTTCATCAGGTAAACTCGAAATCATGTCTTGAAAAACATCATTAGGTATATTCTTCGTTAAAGGTGGCTCAGTCAGGAGAACTGACTGCCAGTCAATGAGGTCTGTAAAGTTTTTTGCTTTGAAATCTAGTTTAGGTATTTTGAATTCCCTAATTTCAGTCTTTTGACTTCTCCTGCATTTCAAAATTCGCTTCAATCCAAGTTCAGGAATATACTTTTGGTCATCCCCCAACATAGCTAGCGAAATGTTCTCTGAGTGGCCAAAGTATGCATTTCTTTGTATAACTGGATCTACAATATTTTTTATTGGTTCTGGTAAATATCGAAATTTTTTCATTAGACTAAATAGGTGTTTAGAGGTGTCTTTTTTATTTCGAACTGGGTAGGAGCATATACTTTAACAATGTAGTCCGTTACCATTTTAAGTTCGCTTGAAGGGGTTTCTGAGGCCACATACAATCTCAGAACCCTATTTGCTATAGTCAGTCATCTTGAATGTGCCATTTCTCCTGGATCACGATTAGCCAAATTTAATGATATCTCACCTTCCTTAATCGCTACGCACATCTCGTAGAGGTATTTCTGGTCAGTACTTGCATCACTAGTATCAAATGCAGGCAGCTCTCCATCTATTTTCTCGAAGTTTACTATTGGCATGTCCTGACACAACGCAAGAGATTTCCCGATAACTCCGGAAAATCTTTTGAGATCACTGGTCTTGTCATCTAAACTCGGAATTAAATGCCGAAGAGGCAGCTCATTACCATGCAGTTAACAAATAAACCATTGCACTGAATGCCCTATGGCAACTTCCAATTGCTTGATCACAACATTTTTAAGTCCTGTATTGACAACGGTCCCATCACAGCCAATAACTAAAATCTCTTGCAAATTGGTTCCTAAGAGGCCTTCTATAAAAGCAAAAATACTTGTTTTCAGTCTATTTGCGCTGCCTGAAGTAGGAGTCACATGCCCCAGGTAGCTTGATCTATGTTCCGAAATTAAGACAACATGCTCTTCGACAATGAATTTTCTGTGATATCGAGTACCCGTTTTCTCTACAATTAGGGTCCTGTCTTTTCTCCCGTCGAAACAAACTCCCGTTAGTCAGGTTCGCCTTAGAACCACTCTGCAGATCCAATCGACGCTTTTTCCGTTCTCTTCTCAACTTGCTGCGATTTAGTATCCTCGAGGGGTCTTCCTTACTTACAACGCCTAAGTCTTGCAGAACAGCATTTGCTATAAGTAAAGCGGACCTGTCCGATACACCGGTCGCAGGCTTCAGCTAAATTTATGAAGTCTTGTCCTAGTAGATCTGAGAGTCCTAACGTCGATGGGGAGTTTGTGACGAAACTCCCTGGAATTTCAATAAGGCTATCCAAAAGACGGGTATTTTCACTGTCGGTGGTTATAAAATTTCCTCCTGCACCGTACTGAAAATGGAAACCCTCTGCTCTGAGCATGGTATGAAGAGCGTAATGGTTTTCTATTCTCAATATAAAAAATATAACAGGACAATTGAATTTCACATGATACTACTATATTTGCACCAATTTTGAAAATATTAGTGCCATCTAGGCACCTGAAGATGTTCACCTAGAGTGCTGAATTTTTGCACAGGTAATTATGAACCGAATAGGCAACTTTTGCATACACAGGCATTTTCAATTTCGAAAATTAGTTTTTTCGGTCCACCCTATTGGCCACGTTTTGTTCTTTAAGATCTCAAAAATGAATCCTTTATATTAGACCATTTAGCCATAATAATCTGTCCTACAGAAAAAAGAAAAACAAGTTAACTAACTAAAGAATTATTTTTTTCTAGATATTTAGCTACCGGGTAATTTAAAAAATAAATTTCATTTAAAACGAGTAGTAGAGAACGCTAGTCTGACTTTTGAAGACTAGTACTGTTTTGACCCAAATAGAAGCCATCTTGAACGCCAGACCTCTGTGTCCCCTCTCATCTGATTCCCATGATCTAACAGCACTGACACCTGCACATTTTCTGTTGGGGAAATCGCTAAGTGCCCTTCCAGAACCCAATTTTACGAATTCACCGAACAATCGACTTGACAAATTTGAACAATTGCAAGCCTTGTGTCAACATTTTTTGTCACGCTGGGCATAAAGAAGTCATCTTCGAACTTCAAAGCAGGATAAAATGGAAACGAAATTCTTCAGACCTGCTCAAGGTCGGTACATTAGTTCTGTAGAGTAACTCAACTCCATCCAGGCAACGATGGTATTACAAGGGTGGTCAGCCTCAAGGTTCAAAGTGGTGTGATAAAACGCGCGGTAACGCGAGTGTGTGCATTACCAATCGAAAAAGATGTGTCTTTAAACACTATAGCACGTCACAAATTTAAAATAAAACAGGAACAACTATAATCATCTCCTAAGTTTTGTTGTCTTATATTCACAACATATTGATGTTTATAAAATATTTTAATATTAATGTATTATTATTTACTAAATATTTATTCATTAAATATTGACAGTAATCATTGGTACTGATTTATGTTGCTGTACTTCATTTTTTTTGCCGTTGAAAGTAGTACTTTCAAGGCGGGAAGAATGTTAAGGCCCAAAATGCCTAAAATTAATTTATGTTATTTTTTGAATTTCGCACCTATGTTTGAAATATTTATGAGCAATACTATACCAGTGCCATGAAGCCATAGGGGTGAACTGGAGGAATCAGTGGGCTCTTGTATGTCACGCAGACAAGAAGTAAGTTGTAAAGAAGTTAT
The DNA here is from genome assembly GCA_958336395.1 of Ctenicera cuprea. NCBI lineage: Eukaryota > Metazoa > Arthropoda > Insecta > Coleoptera > Elateridae > Ctenicera > Ctenicera cuprea. The sequence goes on from OY284496.1 coordinate 28,566,525, forward strand.
AAATGATTTAATAAAGAAAATCTTTATTATTTCACACAGTGTTTTAATCCAACATCAAGTACATATACAGTCCACTAATTGCAAACACATACAACAAGAAAGTACTAGATACAACGATATATAGTCTCCAAAAATGGAAAGAGGAACTTACAAATACCGCAAATGAATGGGAACAAGATTTTGATATTTCACTGATTGTACCAGTAGCAGAAAAAGTTAAAAGTAGAGAAGATAAAACTGTTAATGTAACGGAGGAGCTGAACGACATTAATCATCTTAATGGAAGCCAATCAATAAAACAAGAAAAAAAAACAGTTTAACTTGAGTCTTAAAAAAACCTTTGAGTGTGAAAATACAGATGACGGAATGATTGATGATATTAAAGAGAGTTCAGATTCTTAATTCTATGGTAAGTTTTTGATATGAAATTATTTTTTCTTGGTTGGATGGTGCTATTATTATAATACAGCAAATAGGGCTGTGCCATTATCAAAATGCATAATTGATTATAGAAAATATACAGAGTGTTCATTGGAAAAGTTTCCACGTGTAATATTAAGAGAATCGGAAGAGATATTGATATGCGGTTTGTGGGAGGTTTTTAGCTGCCAAAGGGTACACATTTGTCAGGTATCGGTGTTGGATAGCACCCACAGCCTACCCCTTATGTGACATCAAACAAAAACCTAGAAAACTCTGGTCTTTTAACTAGAAAATTAAAATCGGTTGACGCGTTCTTGAGTTACTAATTAAAAAATATTTTTATTGTGTAAAAAATGGGAGCCAAGTATTTAAACTAATTACCCCGTTACCATAGATCTTGTAAATTATTTTAGTAAAAAACTGCAAAGCATCTTTTTCAACACTACAGTAAGTGGTGAAAATGTTCGTTGCAACGGTAAAGTCTGTTTTGAAATTCAACTTGAACCTTTTGAAATGTATTCCGGCAGAGCCCTACACTTTCTTGTTATTATATTTCTTAAATCTTAAATATCTACTGGCTGTGTCTTGTAAACTACAGATTTTAAGTGTTTCCACAAAAAAAATCTAGTAGCGTAAGATCTGAAGATATAGCTGGCCACTCGAACATTTTTCTGCCATAATTAGTCTTCGAGTACTTTAATTTATTCTACATAAAACAATTATTAACTTCAACAGGTTTTGTATTTTAGCTTTATACGTATTTCAACGTGTTTACACGTCATTATCAAAAGCAAGATTAAAAGTAAACAGTTGGTGTTACTATAGCAACAATAAATCTTCATAACTTGATCTTGGTTTTCTATATCTGCGTTTAGATGACTTGATTTTTCATTCCAAAACGTATAATAACGGTGAATTTAAGAGATCAATTTGTTCATTCATTAAAGGTACAGATTTTAAATGTTTATGAATTGCAAATGCTTCTAGTATATCCAACTTACGTTTGTCATCACAAAAATGTAAACATTTTATAGTGTTATTAGATGTCATCAAATGATTGTGTTCTAATAAGTGTTTAGCGTAATTGGATTTATGGGGGTGTTTATACTTGTACCAACGTACGTGTTGCTTGTACCTATTTTGTCTGTTTTTTAGCATTAAACAAAGTGTTTACAATAATTTTTGTTGTTTTAAAATTATTTTACATTTATTTGTTTCGTTTATAATTTTGGCAATTTTTTTCTGATTGATTGCCAAAATATGGAATTGAGTACTTTATTTAATTGGTTTTATTTACAAACAAAATAATATTTTGCTGTAATCACGCCAACTTGATTTTGTTAAATCGATAATAATACTTAAGTTTTATATGCTAAAATGCTGTGTCTGACTTTGTTACTTGTCTTGGTCAGCCAGTACTGAGAACCGACATGATAACTATAGTAACTTACCTCTTCTATGCACTGACTGACACCCTAAAATTTCAAATTTGTAACTTGAAAGACACCAGGGATAATTAATTACACCGACACCTTCTCTACAAGGTGTCCTAGCCAAAACGCCCCAGCTTTATAATTCCTTCATTTTAAGAGTTTCGGTTTTAACGGCTATTATGAACTAATCTAAGCATTGAGCACAATCCAAGTTAACCATAACATTTTTTAAATGTTTGCCCTTTTTCAGGTATGCTATTTTGAAATTTTGTTCAACTTTTTTCATTTTTGTATTCAAAATTGATTGTATATTTTTAAAAAGTTGAAGAGATTTTTTTCTGTTTCTAATTTACGTTTTCATATCCTCGCATAACAAATTTTTCGAAAAAAAGCAATTATTGTAAAAATTCTTAACGATTATTGAAAAATAACATAAATTAAACATAAAAAACTAAACATTATTATCAGTAGTAATCTGTTTATTCAAACCCTTGTGTCAATGAGAAGGCAGTTCGCGAATACAAATCTAAGAAAATTCGAAAATGATTTAACGTTGGAGAACTGGTCAATAATTACAAGTTATAATAGTTTGGATGATGCTTTTAACCATTTTCATAGTCTATTTATATATAATTTCTATAATATTTTCTCTCTTATAACTAAAACCCGTAAAATTGTAAATCATACAAGGTCTTGGGTTAATAATAACACAGTTAGAATTTCAAGTTCTAAATTAGGACTTATATACTCTAAGGCCCCGTCTTTCAATGTCTAGTTAAAATTATTGTTAGGCTGGCCGCCATATAAATTAGCTGTCGGCTAAATCCTGCGGTTATCGAAAAATATGTCTTTCAATGCGACTTAAACTTCTGGTTAGCTAGCCGCCCATTACGAACGTGTTGAGTACCACTGTTGCAACCATGCTGTACCATGTGGCGTTAAAGCGTAATACGATATATCTCATAACTTAGGTGAAAGAAGAAGAAATTCCAAATGTGTGCAAGGCTGCACGTGGCGTGATCTGTGATGTTATTTTTGCAAGCTCAAATTTAAATTTTTGTGTTTTACCAAGTAAGTGACCAACGGACTAACCTAAAAATAAAAAGAAAAGTAAAGGAAGCCAAGGAAAAATGGCTGGAAGAAAAATGTAAAGAAATGGAAGAACTACAGGACACATTTGATGAGTTCAACATACATAAAAAACTCAAGGAAGTTACCGGCAATTGTAAACAAAAGATACACTACACACTTAGAGATGAAAGAGATAAAGTAATTTTAGATAAGAATGAATTAATGAAAACATGGGAAAGATACATTACAGAACTTTTTGACGGCAACCGCGAAGACATAAATACTGTCAGAGATAAAGATATTGAAGGACCAGAAATAATGAAATCAGAGGTTGAATATGTATTAAGAACAGCAAAATGTGGTAAAGCGGTTGGACCTGATGAAATCCCCATTGAATTAATAAAACTACTGGACGAGAACAATATACAAATTTTGACAGAACTTTTTAATCATATCTATGACAGCGGTAAACTTCCTGACATCTGGATGAAGTCTACTTTTGTTCCACTGCCAAAGAAAAACAATGCCAGAACATGTAACGACTTCCGATTAATCAGTCTGATGTGTCACATACTGAAGCTTCTATTAAGAATAATTCAAAATAGAATATCAAAAAAGTGCGAATTTGTTATAGATAATTCGCAGTTCGGATTCAGAAGCGGCCTTGGAACACGAGATGCGTTGTTTGCAATGAACGTTCTGTTACAAAAATGTAGAGAATTCCAAAAACCGGTATTTATAGCCTTTATAGACTTCGAAAAGGCGTTTGATAAGGTGCAACACGCGAAACTAATAAAGGCATTAGGGGAAATAGGATTAGACGAAAAGGATGTACGGCTAATCAGAGAGTTATATTGGAACCAAAGTGCTACTGTACGTGTTGATAATGACGAAACAAAATATTGTCCAATCAAAAGAGGTGTGAGACAGGGCTGTGTATTGTCGCCTGTTTTATTTAATATATACTCAGAGTGTGTGTTTCAAAAGGCATTGTGGGAGAGGACAGAAGGAGTCAGAGTAAGTGGCGAAATAATAAATAATATTAGATACGCTGACGACACCTCTATAATTGCGGAGAGTTTGGAAGATCTGCAAACTCTCATGAACAGAGTTAAAGAAACTAGTGAAGAAATGGGTTTGAAAATGAACAAGAATAAAACAAAATTTATGGTTATAAGTCAACAGCCTATACAAGCAGTACAGCTCTTAATAGATGGAATAGCAATAGAACAAGTTACACGATTCAAATATCTAGGATGCTTAATTAGCGCTGATCTAGACCCAGATATAGAGATAACCACCAGGATAGCAATAGCAAGAAACGCAGTCTTTAAGTACAAATCAATGCTATGTAACAACCACCTGCGACTAACACTAAGATTAAAATTTCTAAAATGTTATATTTGGTCAAACTTGCTCTATGGAATGGAATCCTGGACGTTAAAGGAAGCTATTATAAGGAAAATCGATTCTTTTGAGATGTGGACTTATAGAAGAATTCTAAAAATTTCATGGATGTCAAGAACAACGAATAACGAAGTAATGCGGAGATTAGGAAAAGAAAAAGAATTAGTAAAAACCATTAAAATGAGAAAAACTGCATACTTCAGTCACATCTTAAGAAATGATAAATATAAAGTGCTTCAAACTATAATCAGAAGAAGAATACAGGGAAAGAGACCAGTAGGAAGAAAGAGATTATCCTGGCTTCGTAATATTCGCAAACCGCTGCACAATTATTCCGATTAGCTGAAGACCGCGAGCAATTCAGACGAGTGGTAGCCAACCTCTGATTACGGAGAAGGCCTACTAGAAGAGAAGTAAGTGATTCATGTTTAGTCGTCAGAATTGTATCCATTGAAAAGTAGACCAGACAAATCTGCGTAATTTCGAAGGTAGGACTTCTGCAAAAATAACGTCTTTTTTTTCACTTAAAAAAATACATAAAAACTGAAACGGACAATTTAGAACTTAATTTATACTATCTGCAATTATTATCTAAAAAGATAATGTTGAAATTAGACACACTAGACAAATATTAACCAATAGGATAGTAATAAACAATAAATAGCTCAATACTTTCTCGTAGCACACTGCCATAGTCACACTCAGTTATCAATTGTGCGGTTTTCAAGTTAAATTTATGAAGTTATCTAGCACTCTTAAATTGCAACCACCCCACAGTCAGTTAGCTAAACACCAATAGCACTGTAAGTACAATATTTATCTATTAAATCAACGTAAAACTAGCCATTCTAATCCTACCAACGAAAATAAAGGTTAACCACAATTAGCGCGCCTTGCGCGCTCGGAGCGATAAAAACCGACTGAGTTCAAAATCTCAAATCCCATTTAAATCCCAAGTAATAATGAGATGGCCTTAAACAATTTAAACTATGACGGGCAGTATTTGCCGCCAAATGTTCCACAAGCAGCACCAGCATTCTTAGTGATTCAATATGGAAATCAAACAACAGGATTCGCAAATACTCAAAACATGGCTACATGTACAAATAACTATGTCATGTGGCCACCATTACCACAAAACACAAATACATACCAAAGTCAGCAAACTTATTTAAGCCAACTATTAACCACAAGCCAAGTCTCCTTTCAAGCCAACCGCTAAACTACAACTATAGTCAGCCATACCCTTCTCAACATGAACAACCTTTGCAACCAGTGACGTACACCCTAGCACAACCACTGCAAAACAAATGGCAACCACCCATAAGTCTTAGACAAGAAAATACAACCAAAACCTTAGGTCAACGTAAATTACTCCCACCCAAAATCGGGGCAAGTCAACAGGCCGAAAACACAACGGATCGATCAACGCCAAATGGGGCAAAAGCAACTAAAAACCAATCATCAGATGACACTCCGGTGAATGAAGTACCATATGAACCAAACCAGCTTCAAACACTTCAAAGCGAAAAAGGAACAAAAACAGTCCTCAAAATCTAAAACGTGCAACAAAACTCCGTATAAACGATACAGGAATACTAGCAAGAAATCGTTATGGACCACTAGGTAGTATCCCAAAAGATGGAGAAGGAACTACAACACAGGACAAAACAAAAACACCAAACATCGACAAAATACCACCATTTATTTTGTATGGTGTATCCAAAGAATTACAAAGCCTATTACATCTTATAAGAAACGTAACTGAAAACTTTACCTATCAGTTATTGACAGACAACAAAATGAAGATCCAAGGGAAAAATGTAGAAGACTACAAAAACAAAAAGAAAGTACTGGAGAACAACATTGTTAGACACACGTACAAACTATCACAGAAAAAAAAACTACCGAGTTGTACTGAGGAATTTACACCATAGTACTGATACGCAGGAGATCACAGAAGCCCTAAAGGAAAAAAGGCATAATGTGAAACAAATCATGAAAATCTTAAACAGAGAAACCAGAGAACTGAAAAATCTGTTCTTTATAGATCTAGAAAGAAAGGCAAATAATGGCGAAATAAATGCAGTAATCCGCTTTGAAACACCAAACAAAAAACAAGCAATTGTACAATGCAAACGCTGTCAAAATTATAAACATACCAGAAATCAATGTACACAACAATATCGATGTGTTAAGTGTGCAGGAGCCCATGACTACCGATTATGCACCAAAACAAAAACTGATGGTATACCAGCAAAATGTGTGCTCTGCGACGGTGCACATCCAGCAAATTTCAAGGGCTGTCAAGTGTACCAAGATATAGTTACGAAGAGAGCCCCATCACAAAATGGTACAGCAACAAGACGAACATACCTTCCACAGAGAAATACTCAGCAATAACCTACCGGAGGGCCTCAAAACCCTCGAGGATACATAAATCAAAATTCGAACCAAAATAAGAAAAGCCAACCAAACCTGCCACACAGGCAACCAGGAGTGTCATTTACTTAGCCCCCACAACACCAACAACCAAATTCAAACTCCTCAAACGTTCAACAGAGTGAATTTCAATCAAGCTTTTTCACCTACATTCGGCATATAATAGACGAACAACAAATGACAATCAGTCAACTAACCCTAGAAAATAGCCACCTACAGCACATACCCATTATACATCCAATCTGTACCTAGACTGCATAATTCAAAAACAGACTGGGACGAATATAAACGCAAGTTGTCAGATGCAATAAATTTAAATCTAAAGCTTAGAAACCCAAATGAAATTGAGGAAGTCACAAATAGTCTCATTAACACCCTACAAGAAGCAGCCCAACAAGATACTCCAAAAGTAACACACAAAAAAGACATCACGAATATTCCTCTGGAAATTAAAACATTGGTGGCTGAAAAAAGAAAAGCAAGAGCCAAATGGCAACGAACACACACCACAGTAGACAAGAATATCTTCAACAGACTAAGCAATAAGCTGAAATCTAAATTAAAATCTCTAAGAGAAGAATCATTTGTAAACATTATTTATCTAATTTAAACCGCTATGACAATTCTATATGGAAACCAATTAAAGCTAAAAGTAAACCAACAACAAGTTTTTCTCCTTTAAGAATAGAACAACCAACACAAGAACAGTGGGCAAAAAGTGATAAGGAAACAGCAGAAGCATTTGCGAAACACCTTGCTGATGTATTTCAGCCTCATGAAAATGACCTGGATGAGGAAATAATGGAAATATTAAGTCTCCCGTGCCAGCAGTACAACCAATTAAACCCGTCACACCAATAGAAATAAAAGATGAAATAAGATGCCTGAACCCAAGAAAAACCCCGGATATGGATCTTATAACAGCAAAAATGCTTAAAGAACTGCCAAAAAAGGCATAGTTTTACTGACGTATATCTTTAATGCAATCCTCCGAATCCAATACTGGCCCCAAAAACTAAAAACCGCTGAGATAATTTAAATCCTTAAACCTGGCAAAGGCCCACATAGTGTAAAATCATATCGTCCTATAAGCTTATTATCAGCTATTTCAAAATTGCTTGAAAAACTACTACTTAATAAAATCAATACAGAATAGATACCAGATTATCAATTCGGATTGGGGCAGGCTCACTCGGCCACCCAATAATGCCATCGTATATCGCAAACCATCCTCTCTAGTTTAAACAACAAAGAATACTGCGTATCAGTATTCTTAGATGTAAGTCAGGCTTTTAATAGAGTCTGGCACCCAGGATTACTGTATAAAATTAAACAATACACACCAGAGTTTAACAAACTACATTAAACATATTTAGGTGATAGATAATTCAGAACAAAAGTAACACAAGAAGTTTCAACTATACTCGCAATCAACTCTGAGGTACCCCGGGGCAGCGTCCTGGGCCCTCTACTTTACCTTTTATTTACCTCGGATCTTCCAGTTTCACCAAACATCACAATGGGCACATTTGCTGATGATACTGTCATACTGGCTAGCCACAATGAAGTCCTCCGAGCACACACTCAAGATTATCTACATATTCTGGAACACTGGCTTAAAAAGTGGAATGTAAATTCCAAAAAAAGTAAATAAGACAAAATCTGCTCATATAAAATTTACCCTAAAAAAAGATCCGTGTTTACCCATATACCTAAACAACATAGAAATACCACAAACCGTGACAGTAAAATACCTGGAACCCCACTTAGATTCTAAATTAAACTGGAGATATGCAGCTAAAACAGAGAGAGCTATATTGGTTGATTGGTAGAAGGTCTCCGATATCTATTGAAAACAAACTATTGCTGTACAAATCAGTAATCAAACTTATATGGACTTAGGGAGTAGAGCTGTGGGGCTGTGCCAGCAAGTCTAATGTCGAAATAATCCAAAAGTGTCAGTCCAAAATTCTAAGGACAATAGTTAACTCCCCATGGTATGTGACAAATGAAATGATCCATAAAGATTTGAAGATATCAGCTATAAAAGAAGTCATCCATGAGAACAGCACCATCCACTACCAAAAAAAGAAACACACACAAATCCCTTGATGCAGCCCCTACAAGAAGATTAAAAAGACAGTGTCCAGCTGACCTGTAAAATAGTCTTCGAGAGTTCATCGCTGGATGAGATCTCATCATGCTCATTAATCGATCTAAACTCTAATTTTAGATTGTAGGCTAGCAAATTAGCTAATAGAATACTGTGTATTTTGATTGCTAATTAAATAAACAAAAACAATATCTAAACCACAAAAAGGAAAAGGAAGAGATGAACCAGCAACCTCTGCTCCTCAACAAATCTTGTAGAAAACAATTTTACACATAACAATTTAGATAGCAATTCCAGATATGCACCACAAAGAAAAGGAAAAAAATGAACGATCAACCTCTGCATTTTCACTAAATCACGTAGAACGTAATTCTGTAATTCTGCACGCAAACCACAGAGCAAAGTGAGAAATCAACAATCAACCTCTGTATCTTCACTAAATAATTTAGATAGCAATCCCAGATGTGAACCACAAAAAAAAGTAAGAGATGAACAGTCAGTCAACCTCCACATCTTCAATAAATCATGTAGCAGCCAATCTCATACATAAACCACAAAGAAAAGTAAGAGATGAGCAATCAACGTGTGTATCTTCATTAAACCACTTAGACAATAATCTCATACATTTACCACAAAAAATAGAAAGAAAAAAATTAACCATCAACTTCTGCAATAAACAATTTAGCAACCAATCCCATACATAAACCACAAAGAAAAGTAAGAGATGAATATTCAATCCCTTTATCTTTAAACGATTTAGATGACAATCCCAGATGTAAACCCCAAAGAAAATTAAGAGATGAACGTTCAACCTCTGCATCTTCAGTAAATTCACCCGATCTCGACACTAACGTAATAGTACTATATCGCTCTCTCGATAGAGATCTCAGTAAATTTCTTGATTGCTTAACAGTCTTATTCACTAAAATTGATTGTGTTACCAGAAACCTTATTATTAAAGGCGACTTCATCATATGATTCAACCAAAACGACCGTGAAGAAAAACGTGTAATGGATTTTATGGAAAGCTATGGTTTGAAAGGCTTACTAAAATTTTCAACAAGAGGCAAAAACTGCTTTAATAATATTTTTACAAATCTCCCGGAATTGTCAGTTTATCCAGTAGATACTCACCTATCTGATCATAGGGGCGTGAGCTGTAAAACTCATTACAAGTCAGTCACAAATCCAGTAATAAAGCGGATTTGTCGGCCTATCACAAGAACAGATAAATTTAACTATTACAAGCTACTTGAACGGACAGACTGGAACTTTACAAAGGATTCTTGTATAAATTTTATTATTATCACATCTTTTCTTGACCAAACCAAAGCGAGAAAAACTTGGAATTGACTACTAAACACGAGTCGCACGATTTGGCTGCTATTGGGACCACACATATAGCATGTGCTTGTGGAAAACCGGAAGAATGTGCTATAAATAAGGGTCCACTTAACAAGAATGGAGAAAGTACTGATACGTAAGTTTATATTTGCCTATTTTTAAAATAATAATAATAAAATCGTCTTTATTGCACAACACAAATAGCTTTAATTAGAATAGGCTCGCTTGTAACTGCATAAGTAGGGTTTCCAGTCCCGGGATCCTGCTCCAAATATAATTTGGTTTGTCGTGCAAATGCCTATGGCTGGTCGAAGAAAAATATTGGGGTATCATACGAATTGTTACAAATTGTGCTTTTTAAAGAACATGACTTAATATCGTTCCATTTGAAAAGATATATTTTTTTTCAGAAAAACAGTTTAAAAATTAATTTTACTTCATTTCAAAATTTTATAGAGAAAATGAAATTATTTTTTTTAACATTCCTTTGAAAATTAAATATTTTGATAGTATTGAATATTTGAAAACATACATAACGTGACCAATTCTTTATAAATTTGAAAAAGCAAAACTGTTGAAAATTTTGGAAAAAGTTTTTAAGGTTCTAAAAACTAGCAAAATTTTAGAAAATTTGAGTATTCTGAAAAATTTTAAATTTTTTAATATTTTGAAAATTTTGACAATTGTTTAAAAAATTGTAAATGCAAAGTTGTTCCTATTGTTTATTTAACATGTTCATACTGATTTTGACGTTGCAATTCCTACATTTTTGAATTAACAAAATCGACATTGCTCTTACACAAATGGGCTATTATACGTAGAATACATATCTGAGCTTCTTTTTTCTAGTGTGCCTATAAATATAGAGTAGAGCCGAGTTACCCTCTCCCACCTCCCTATTTTTTAAGCTTGGCATTTTGTTATTGCAAGCAATGGTGATTCCCGCTGAAAGCTCAGTTGGTTTTGGAAACCGGTGGCCATATTTTTGGCGTTTAGGTTAACGACTAAAAAGAAACACTCGAGAAGCTTTTCTTAAATTTATTGAAATTTGTTTTTTTTTGGCAGATCAACAATTCGCCCTCAAAGAAATTTGTTTTATTAACAGAAGCTTTTGAAGCACACGCTTGCTCCGACAAGTCCAATCAGTGACTTTCTTTGACTGGTACCACGGGGACCAATGCCGAGCCCGCGGGGATTCACACCCCCCGTTTTTGGTCACGGAGTAGGACTCGTGGTGGCAGTGGTACAATCTAAGTGCAGGCTAGGGCCGTCTTAGTGCGGTTCGACGGGTGAGCTGCGTTTCAGCTCGGGCACTGATCTGCAAAATCAGTAGAGATTTAGGTAATCTCCCTCCACCAGTAGGGGCTTAGGGCTCGCATGCTGATGCCAGGACTGGTAGCCTGTTCTCTTTCTTGTATTGAGGGCAGGCTCGTTGATTGAGCGTACCTCGATCATGGCGTCCCGAAGGGTTTCACCGCCTGGAGGGGGGACGGATATGCTTCATTGGTGGGTGCTGTCCTAGTCTATCATATTTACTGGTGCCATGACTTGCGCACCTCCTCGGCATGCAGCTGGAATGTCTGTAAAGCTATCGCAGTCAGCAGAGCACGTAACCTTCCTTAATCACACGCACGTGTTTTAAAATTTAACACGTCAATTGTATATGTTGCTTTAAAAGTTAAATAATAAAAAATACGTACAATACAAGTTAAAATTATTATTTAATAATTGTTTTTTTTTTCAAGAGCTCTACAAAATAAGTTTAAAAAAATATTTTTAACATTCCGTCTTGTAAAAAATTAAAATGAGAAGTTACTTTTGCTTGGTATTTTCTACGCTGTACCGTGCATGTTATAAATTAAAAAAAAAGGATTTGTTGTTTTGTATTGAATGCAATTTATTAGCAATGAAAAAATCGGCTTTCACAATGCAATTTCACTCTACACTTACACTTTCATTAACTTACTTTACTTTTGATGTAAATATCACACTCCCACAAACAACCACATTGACAAGTTAACACTGCACAACGCGAGCCAATATTAAACGAGGTTGCGCTAGTGTATTTCTCTGAAGTACTAGATACTGACATAAGGGATGTAGAAGATGACAAGCGGGAACAGAAACCAGATTTTAGAAAGGTCTAGAAGAAAATAAACACACAGTATAATTGAAAGTAATAAATCAAAAAAAAGCTGAAGTGTGGACTACGACTGGCCTTTCCCATACTAGATATTAATAGTTGCCGTATTTGCAAAAGTATAAATTTTATAATTATAACGACATAACCAGGCTTAGGATAATTACGCATTTGCATATTTGCATATGCAAATGCATATTTTTAACATTTTATACAATAAATGCATATTGTGACCATTTCTAACTAATATTGCATTTTTATAGAAAATTTGTTTTCAGTTTGCAAAAATGGCAATTTTCAATTTTTTAGCTACTTTCAAAGCAGGCAGCGTAAAACTTATACTTGTTTTACATCTAAAACCCCTTGAAAACGTTTAAAAACAATTCAAAGATTCTTAGAATGACTAAGTAAGAGAGAAGTTTACGGATTACATCACTTTCTAATAATTTGCAGGTAAAAGTATCTTTTGCAGAACCTAGCCTTTGTTAAATTAAATACCTACCTCATACTACTTAAGGAAAAAGTATGTTCTGGGAAATATCTAACAACCGTTCTTTTCTTGCTAACTACTTAACTTTTATTCTATAGTAAAATCCTTAGTTCTCTAATATTCATCGAACCGTTAACATTGAAATATTAAAACAGTAAAGTGAAAGTGTTAAAATTTAAAATGGGAAAAGAAAAAAGGTCTTTAAGTGTAGTTATGAACCAGTTTGTGCATGATTTTACAGACTTTTCCACCGATGGTGCTGCGCTATTTTGCAAATGTTGTGAAATTACAATATCGGCTACAAAATTTCAAATTACTCAGCATATGCAAACAGGAAAACATCTTAGCAATAAAAATAGAAAAACTGCTAATAAACAGCAGCAATTATTGATAAGTGCAATGCCAAAGCCAGGGCCAAAACATTCCGAATTTAATTATGATTTGTGTAAAGCCTTATATCTGCCGATATACCTATGGCCAAGTTACAAATCCCAACACTTACCGAATTTTTCGAGAAGTACATGAAAAGAGATATACCAGATGAGTCAACGTTAAGAAAAAATTACGTCCCTGAATTGTATGCTGCTACATTAAACCAAATGCGGGCGAAGGTGAAAGACTCTCAAAATATTTGGGTTTCACTTGATGAGACAACCGATGTGGAAAACAGAGCCGTTGCAAATTCTGTGTTTGGCGTTTTGGGGTTAAATGAGGAAAAAATAAGTCGTATTTACTGACGATGAAAGTGTTGGACCATACAAACCATTCCACAATTGCGGCGTTTTTTAACTATTCGTTAAGTCTTTTGTGGCCCTCAGGAATTCTTTATGAACAGGTGCTAGTGGTATGTACGGATGCAGCCCCATATATGTGCAAAGCTATGACCGGCCTGAAAGTTTTGTACCCCAAAATGATACATGTTACCTGTATGGCTCATGGATTGTACAGAGTTGCAGAATTAGTTCGCTCCCTTTATCCTGACGTGAATGCTTTAATATCCACTGTGAAAAAAGTATTTTTGAAAGCACCCAGCCGTCAGCAGAAATTTAGAGAATTTTACAACAATCTACCACTTCCTCCTGTACCCGTAATCACAAGATGGGGAACATGGATCGAAGCTGCCAAATACTACGCTGAAAACTTTGAAACTATACAAACCGTTGTAAATGAATTTGATAGCGAGGAAGCTCAAAGCATTAAAGATGCGCAATGCATTCTAAAGAACAAAGGAGTCAGCGAGGAATTAATTTTTATTGCAAGCAAATTTACTTGCATTTCATCTGCTATTTGCAAATTACAAGGAAGAGGAACTCATATAAAAACAAACATCGAAACAGTAGAAGAAGTAGTTCGTGCTTTGAGTGGGCTAAAGAAAAAGGTGCTTTCAAAAAACAGTGGCTATCGCCAGCTCAAAAATATTAGTGACGTGTTAGAAGATAAGGTAACAATTGATGACAGTCTTGTTAATTTAAAACTTGCAGATATAATTAAGTTAGAATTTGCTCCTATGGTTTCGTGCGATGTCGAAAGAGTGTTTTCTGAATACAAAAATATACTTGCAGATAACAGGCGTAAATTTACCTTTGAACATTTATTACCAAATTCATAAAAAGCGCCACGGTGATATTATAGTTTCCAGAAAGAAAAAAAATTGTAGCCAATCTTCCGTTCTAACAGCCTACAAAGTTAAAAAAATCGTGTCAGCAGTTGGATAGTAACGATATTGTGAAGGTAGTGAAATCACAGAGGCTGAGACACTCACTCAGAATGTCAGACCAATGAGTACCAAACAAAGTGTTAAAAGGGAAGACTAATACTAGAAAAAAAGGCAGACCGAAATCAAGATGGTTTGATAAGGTACAAGGAGATGTGGGGCACCTAGGGCCACTAAATTGGCAACAACAAGCTAGCGACCAAGACGCTGGAAGGATATAGTAAAACTAGCCATAGACCTTAACGGTCTATAGTGCTTATACACATGAATTAATATCGGTAAAAACCGACTTTTGAACTTTTAAACAATATTTAGATATTTTTGCTCAATTATTTATTAACTGGTGTGCAGGAGCCGATGCCTGTACTCATGGCGAACAAAGCGATCCAAAGGCACTTTTGATAAATTTCTATAGCCCAAGTTATTAAATTTAGAAATATACTTCCTAATCTCACAGGATCGAAAATTTTCCGCTCTACAGAAAAGGTAGAACAAAATTGTTCGATATCTATCTTAGTTTTCGATATGCAGCTGACTGATTAAAGCTCGAGCCAGCCACAATTTAAAATCTTTTTCGACTGATATAAATTAACTGACAAATTTCTCTGTCATAATTTTTACCGGAAACGTTATTGATATAGTATAGAATCCAGTAAACAACAATTTTTTGCAATCAACTTTATTTCTGCTTAAAGCATTGCAGCGTCATTGCTACACTGGACTAAATAAACAAGCAAAAGGAAAAGAGATACGGATTTTTTTGTTTATTAAAAATTGGCATTAGAATAATACCTATAAGGGCAACAGTCGCACTACACCGTTCATATTTTTAATGTTTAGACAAAAAATTAACAAAATTTGAGTTTTCTTTTCAGTTATTTTAGAATTAGGTCAAATTTCTTTTATACTATTCTATTCTATCATTAGAGCATAAAATTTCACAACTTTGTCCAATAAACAACCCTACTCACATCCCTTCAAATACGCATCAAAAAACGAGCAGCCTGCATGTAATTCCTCATGGGAGTTTTCATTTCTGTTGCAAGCAAAGTAGCATCTTTTTTTTTTGACTAAAGTAATTCAAATTTAAAATTTTGAAATACCAAAGCTAAAAAAAACCTTACTTTTTTTAAGAGGTACAAATAACAAAACAAGCAAGCACACGACAAATGGAAAATAGCAAAGTATATCCACGCAAAAAACAGTTAAAACCAAGACTCACCCATAACAGATCCAAATGAAGTAAAGCTACTGTTGGGGTACACTGGGTTATTAAACGGGGGCACGTAGTTCCTGCTTTCAACAACATCATACGCATCACACTTTTCAATTTCTTCGATTACCATTGCCGTTGCCGCCGCCTCTTCCACTTTTTCTGTATCTTCTTCGTCAGGAGTATAAAACATTTCAGGCTTAACAGGATCTTCGTTATGTTGTTCAGAATCCTCGTCCATATGCACAGGGGAGGCTACAATTTCTTGCTCATCAATATTGGAAGTTTCCATATCGACATTTTCCTCCTCTTTGGATTCTGGTACATCCGAGACAGTTCTTCCGTAGGTGATTGCTCCGGTGCATGAGCGGATTCTGCAGGAGTAGAACTGAAACTGCCAGGAATTGGAAAAGTGGGACTGTAACGCTGTATAGACATTGTTTTATTTGCAGCGGCTCCTAATTCACAATTAAGCAGCGTTTCTATTTTCAGAGCTGCAAATATTAATTCGAAAGAAAATAATGACGAAACTATACTTAAAAACATTGCAACGGTTTTGAATTATACCAACCTGTTTTACTAGAATCTTCATCTATGGAAAGACCGAAAGCTTTCTTAAGACGCAGGCCGACAGTTTCACGCTGCTTCTCTAATTCAGTGGGTTCAGAATTGAAAGCGGACAAAACTGTAACATTGCACGTCAACCTTACGTATACCTGATTTTGACCACTTTGTATGAAGAAAAATTAATAATCAGTGAAACCTACCTTTCGTCGATAATTCAGGGGTATGAATTTCATCATCGGACGTTGCACTGCTGGCACTATCACTTCGCGGTCGCAATTTCTGAGTCGGCGATTGAGACAATGTACTTTCCTCACTAGCGGGCTCTTCGACCATCTTCTCATTGACTAATAGTTGCTTTCTCTGTCTGTATTCACTTATTGAAAGCTAAAAGAAAAATTAATTTTAATAAAAATGTTTCATGGTGAAAATAGCGAGAACTACCTTGCGTTTTGTGGGTGTGGCATTATCTGCTTTTTGTTCTTTAAACCCCAATATACTGAGATTTTTTTCCACTGTTGCAACCAAATGGTCACTATTATTGAACATGGGTCTCGATAATCGAGGATCCAATACGCACCGCAACGGAGATGGCGCCACTTCTATGAAGTATGAACACAATAAAAATGTTAAGTATGAACACATTAAAAATGTTAATAATTCCCTTATAATGATTGCGTCGCCAGCTTTACTTTTTTGTGGTAAATCACGGGGTTCTGGAAGCCTAAAACACGATCCGATCTCTTGCTGCATTTCCGCAACCCGCTCCTTTAATGTCGCATCATCAATTACCACCTGAGTTGGGCTATCACCATCTGTACCAAGAGTAACAATTTCAACGCGATCTTCTTGCTCTTGAAACCGTTTTACTTCATCCCCGTCACTATTTATATTTTCAAAGCTTTCAAAATATTTTACCAGAACACCAGAAGGAGCATTCGGTGTGGTAGGTGTGGTTGGTGGCGAAATATCAGTTGACAAAGACTCTCTGGGAAGCCTTCGCTTTTTTGGAGGAGCCACCATTTCTGACAACGGTGGAGACTCTATCAACATAAAACAAGTTCTATTTAACAAACATTACACGACAAAGTTATTATAACTCACCAGGTCTACCAGTGGGACTATCGCATTGATCCTCGCTAATAGCTTGACGAAGCCATCTTTTCTTAGCATTACCATGAGGTTGAGATGGTAAATCGCAATAGTTAGCTGCTTGAGTCAAAGCAACTAAAGTCTTGGATGGAGTGAAAAATTATTTGCTGAAATTGTTTCATAAAAATTGTTTTCGGGTGGTGGAGCAATGTGGGGCGTTAACGACGAGGGATATATCGAACTTGCCGATTGCACACACTCTGGACTCTTATTAAGCCATTCATTCATCAAACTCTTGTCAGAAAAGCATACAAATTACAATAGGAAATTATGCATACTATACAATTATGTGTGTGAACTATATTCAATTTTTCAAATTTTTAATTCAATACATGTTAGAGACTTGGAATTTAATTGCAAAAACATCAAAATTTAAAAATAGGTACCTTTTTAGTTTTTGGAAATTTAAAGCTAGGTTCGAGAGATTCAACAGCAGTGGCAACTAAAAGACAGGCAGATGAAAGTGGTGTTTCGGGCGATGAATTTGCAGAATTCGAATTACAGTCAACATCAGGAATGGGCGACCAAAACAAAAAAAAAACTTATTAAATTTACAAACAAAACTTAAAAAAGCTATTTTTTTAACTATTTACATAACTGAGTTTGTGTAATTATTTTTCAAGACCAAAATAATCTTTTTCGTCAACGAATAATAATAATAATCCAAATTTTGCAACTTCAGGCAAGCTGTTCAAAAGGTAATAGAGGATTGGAGGGGGGGGCGGCTTTTTACAACCTCTCTCTATTTAATTCCTATTTTTGTAGCTAAACCTATTCAAAGAATTTATTTCAACATCATTCAATCAAAACCCATAACTCCTGCTGTATAAATTACATTTAAAAAATACAAACTTATTAACCTAGCATTTCTTACCTTGAGATCGCTCCTTTTACTATTCTCGCAATGTGCCAGAGCAAGAAGTAATCCAGCTTGTTTACTAGGAGAATTTTCTCAACTTATATCTCTTGTGGGCATTAATACCTGATTCTGTCCACTATTATCGTTAGGAGAGAGCAAGTACTCGTCACCAGACGACCCCGGTTCTGATTCACGCCTATGAGCCTGCTTTGCTTGATGTTCCTGTTTTCTTTGCTGTTGCCTTTGCATGCGCTCAAAAGCTTTCATGCTTTCAGCTTTTTGACAATTGTTTAAAAAATTTTAAATGCAAAGTTGTTCCTATTGTTTATTTAACATGTTCATACTGATTTTGAAGTTGCAATTCCTACATTTTTGAATTAACAAAATCGACATTGCTCTTACACAAATGGGCTATTATACGTAGAATACATATCTGAGCTTCTTTTTTCTAGTGTGCCTATAAATATAGAGTAGAGCCGAGTTACCCTCTCCCACCTCCCTATTTTTTAAGCTTGGCATTTTGTTATTGCAAGCAATGTTGATTCCCGCTGAAAGCTCAGTTGGTTTTGGAAACCGGTGGCCATATTTTTGGCCATTACTCAATCAAACTGTTCAGGTTAACGACTAAAAAGAAACACTCGAGAAGCTTTTCTTAAATTTATTGAACTTTGTTTTTTTTGGCAGATCAACAATTCGCCCTCAAAGAAATTTATTTGTTTTATTAACAGAAGCTTTTGAATTTTTCAGCTATTGCAATTGAAAATTCTAAAATTTATATTTTATAATTGTTACAGCAGTAGTTCCACTAATTCTGGAGGAGGACTTCGAAAGAAACGTGGTCGTCGAACAGTTTCATCAACATCAGAACAAGAACCCCCTGCTATCACTCCAAAAACAAAACAGGAAATTCCACCTGCATCTTCAGTTGAAATTAAACAAGAACCGGAAATCAAAGTTGAACCTGATATTAAACAGGAAGAAATAAAAATTAAAGTAGAGGAGGAAGCCATCAAAACAGAAGAATGTCGCCCCGCAACTCCAGAAATTGAAACAGTGAAAGAAGAAGATGATGATGCTGTTCGAAGTCCATCACCACCACCTGCAATGAATACTAGAAAATCAACTCAAAATCAGAAAAGTGATACTGGATAAAAAGGAATCGGTTCCAAAGGAAACGAGTAGTTCAGCGGATAAACGAAAATTGAGTCGTGAGGAGCGCAAAATTGAAGCGTACATGAAAGCTTTTGAGCGCATGGAAAGGCAACAGCAAAGAAAACAGGAACATCAAGCAAAGCAGGCTCATAGGCGTGAATCAGAACCGGGTCCTCTTCCAAAAGATGAGGACAAGTCGGAACCTAAAACAAAACGACGAAGGTAGGTTTTTCTCTTGTAAAAAAATTTTTGTAATTGTGACGAGTTTCATTTTTGTAGGCGTAAAGGTAGATCAACGACTGTCAGTAGAAATTCTCAAGCGAGACGTAATCGTCTCAACTCGGCAGATACGTCGTATGCTACGTCTGGTGACGAGTACTTGCTCTCTCCTAACGATAATAGTGGACAGAATCCGGTATTAATGCCCACAAGAGATATAAGTTGAGAAAATTCTCCTAGTAAAGAAGCTGGATTACTTCTTGCTCTGGCACATTGCGAGAATAGTAAAAGGAGCGAGCTCAAGGTAAGAAATGCTAGGTTAATAAGTTTGTATTTTTTAAATGTAATTTATACAGCAGGAGTTATGAGTTTTGATTGAATGATGTTGAAATAAATTCTTTGAATAGGTTTAGCTACAGAAATAGGAATTAAATAGAGAGAGGTTGTAAAATGCCGCCCCCCCCCCCCCCCAATCCTCTATTACCTTTTGAACAGCTTGCATGAAGTTACAAAATTTGGATTATTATTATTATTCGTTGACGAAAAAGATTATTTTGGTCTTGAAAAATAATTACACAAACTCAGTTATGTAAATAGTTAAAAAAATAGTTTTTTTAAGTTTTGTCTGTAAATTTAATAAGTTTTTTTTTTGTTTTGGTCGCCCATTCCAGATGTTGACTGTAATTCGAATTCTGCAAATTCATCGCCCGAAACACCACTTTCATCTGCCTGTCTTTTAGTTGCCGCTGCTGTTGAATCTCTCGAACCTAGCTTTAAATTTCCAAAAACTAAAAAGGTACCTATTTTTAAATTTTGATGTTTTTGCAATTAAATTCCAAGTCTCTAACATGTATTGAATTAAAAATTTGAAAAATTGAATATAGTTCACACACATAATTGTATAGTATGCATAATTTCCCATTGTAATTTGTATGCTTTTCTGACAAGAGTTTGATGAATGAATGGCTTAACAAGAGTCCAGAGTGTGTGCAATCGGCAAGTTCGATATCTCCCTCGTCGTTAACGCCCCACATTGCTCCACCACCCGAAAACAATTTTTATGAAACAACTTCAGCAAATAATTTTTCACTCCATCCAAGACTTTAGTTGCTTTGACTCAAGCAGCTAACTATTGCGATTTACCATCTCAACCTCATGGTAATGCTAAGAAAAGATGGCTTCGTCAAGCTATTAGCGAAGATCAATGCGATAGTCCCACTGGTAGACCTAGTGAGTTATAATAACATTATCGTATAATGTTTGTTAAATAGAACTTGTTTTATGTTGATAGAGTCTCCACCGTTGTCAGAAATGGTGGCTCCTCCAAAAAAGCGAAGGCTTCGCAGAGAGTCTTTGTCAACTGATAGTTCGCCACCAACCACACCTACCACACCGAATGCTCCTTCTGGCGTTCTGGTAAAATATTTTGAAAGCTTTGAAAATATAAATAGTGACGGGGATGAAGTAAAACGGTTTCAAGAGCAAGAAGATCGCGTTGAAATTGTTACTCTTGGTACAGATGGTGATAGCCCAACTCAGGTGGTAATTGATGATGCGACATTAATGGAGCGGGTTGCGGAAATGCAGCAAGAGATCGGATCGTGTTTTAAGCTTCCAGAACCCCGTGATTTACCACAAAAAGGTAAAGCTGACGACGCAATCATTATAAGGGAATTATTAACATTTTTAATGTGTTCATACTTCATAGAAGTGGCGCCATCTCCGTTGCGGTGCGTATTGGACCCTCGATTAGCGAGGCCCATGTTCAATAATAGTGACCATTTGGTTGCAACAGTGGAAAAAAATCTCAGTATATTGGGGTTTAAAGAACAAAAAGCAGATAATGCCACACCCACAAAACGCAAGGTAGTTCTCGCTATTTTCACCATGAAACATTTTTATTTAAATTAATTTTTCTTTTAGCTTTCAATAAGTGAATACAGACAGAGAAAGCAACTATCAGTCAATGAGAAGATGGTCGAAGAGCCCGCTAGTGAGGAAAGTATATTGTCTCAATCGCCGACTCAGAAATTGCGACCGCGAAGTGATAGTGCCAGCAGTGCAACGTCCTTTGTGTCGTCCGATGATGAAATTCATACCCTTGAATTACCGACGAAAGGTAGGTTTCACTGATTATTAATTTTTCTTCATACAAAGTGGTCAAAATCAGGTATACGTAAGGTTGACGTGCAATGTTACAGTTTTGTCCGCTTTCAATTCTGAACCCACTGAATTAGAGAAGCAGCGTGAAACTGTCGGCCTGCGTCTTAAGAAAGCTTTCGGTCTTTCCATAGATGAAGATTCTAGTAAAACAGGTTGGTATAATTCAAAACCGTTGCAATGTTTTTAAGTATAGTTTCGTCATTATTTTCTTTCGAATTAATATTTGCAGCTCTGAAAATAGAAACGCTGCTTAATTGTGAATTAGGAGCCGCTGCAAATAAAACAATGTCTATACAGCGTTACAGTCCCACTTTTCCAATTCCTGGCAGTTTCAGTTCTACTCCTGCAGAATCCGCTCATGCACCGGAGCAATCACCTACGGAAGAAACTGTCTGGGATGTACCAGAAACCAAAGAGGAGGAAAATGTCGATATGGAAACTTCCAATATTGATGAGCAAGAAATTGTAGCCTCCCCTGTGCATATGGACGAGGATTCTGAACAACATCACGAAGATCCTGTTAAGCCTGAAATGTTTTATACTCCTGACGAAGAAGATACAGAAAAAGTGGAAGAGGCGGCGGCAACGGCAATGGTAATCGAAGAAATTGAAAAGTGTGATGCGTATGATGTTGTTGAAAGCAGGAACTACGTGCCCCCGTTTAATAACCCAGTGTACCCCAACAGTAGCTTTACTTCATTTGGATCTGTTATGGGTGAGTCTTGGTTTTAACTGTTTTGTTGCGTGGATATACTCTGCTATTTTCCATTTGTCGTGTGCTTGCTTGTTTTGTTGTTTGTACCTCTTAAAAAAAGTAAGGTTTTTTTAGCTTTGGTATTTCAAAATTTTAAATTCGAATTATTTTAGTCGAAAAAAAAAAGATGCTACTTTGCTTGCAACAGAAATAAAAACTCCCATGAGGATGTGTGTAGGGTTGTTTATTGGACAAAGTTGTGAAATTTTATGCTCTAATGATAGAATAGAATAGTATAAAAGAAATTTGACTTAATTCTAAAATAACTGAAAAGAAAACTCAAATTTTGTTGATTTTTTACCTAAATATTAAAAATATTAACGGTGTAGTGCGACTGTTGCCCTTCTAGGTATTATTCTAATGC
The DNA here is from genome assembly GCA_958336395.1 of Ctenicera cuprea. Classification (NCBI taxonomy): domain Eukaryota; kingdom Metazoa; phylum Arthropoda; class Insecta; order Coleoptera; family Elateridae; genus Ctenicera; species Ctenicera cuprea. Next base: position 28,589,542 of record OY284496.1, read on the forward strand.
CAATTTTTAATAAACAAAAAAATCCGTATCTCTTTTCTTTTTGCTTGTTTATTTAGTCCAGTGTAGCAATGACGCTGCAATGCTTGAAGCAGAAATAAAGTTGATTGCAAAAAATTCAAATTGTTGTTTACTGGATTCTATACTATATCAATAACGTCTGCGGTAAAAATTATGACAGAGAAATTTGTTAGTTAATTTATATCAGTCAAAAAAGATTTTAAATTGTGGCTCGAGCTTTAATCAGTCAGCTGCATATCGAAAACTAAGATAGATATCGACCAATTTTGTTCTACCTTTTCTGTAGAGCGGAAAATTTTCGATCCTGCGAGATTAGGAAGTATATTTCTAAATTTAATAACTTGGGCTATAGAAATTTATCAAAAGTGCCTTTGGATCGCTTTGTTCGCCATGAGTACAGGCATCGGCTCCTGCACAGCAGTTAATAAATAATTGAGCAAAAATATCTAAATATTGTTTAAAAGTTCAAAAGTCGGTTTTTACTGATATTAATTCATGTGTATAAGCACTATAGACCGTTAAGGTCTATGGCTAGTTTTACTATATCCTTCCAGCGTCTTGGTCGCTAGCTTGTTGTTGCCAATTTGGTGGCCCCAGGTGCACCACATCTTCTTGTACCTTATCAAACCATCTTGATTTCGGTCTGCCTTTTTTTCTAGTATTAGTCTTGCCTTTTAACACTTTGTTTGGTACTCATTGGTCTGACATTCTGAGCGAGTGCCCCAACCATCTCAGCCTCTGTGATTTCACTACCTTCACAATATCGTTACTATCCAACTGCTGACACGATTTTTTTTAACTTTGTAGGCTGTTAGAACGGAAGATTGGCTACAATTTTTTTTTTCTGGAAACTATAATTTCACCGTGGCGCTTTTTATGAATTTGGATGGATGGAATAGAGGGTTGCCTATACAGCTTGCTTTCTTAGAAATGTAACAGTGGGTGAAATGTACAACGTTATGTCGTTATAATTGTAAAATTTATACTTTTGCAAATACGGCAACTATTAATATCTAGTATGGGAAGGGCCAGTCGTAGTCCACACTTAAGCTTTTTTTGTTTTCTTATTACACTTTCAATTTCCTCAATACTGTGTGTTTATTTTCTTCTAGACCTTTCTAAAATCTTGTTTTTGCTCCCGCTTGTCATCTTCTACATCCCTTATGTCAGTATCTAGTACTTCAGAGAAATACACTAGCGTCTGGTGACTTTGCCAACAGCCGATCCTAACTTGCGCAACCTCGTTTAATATTGGCTCGCGTTGTGCAGTGTTAACTTGTCAATGTGGTTGTTTGTGGGAGTGTGCTATTTACATCAAAAGTAAAGCAAGTTAATGAAAGTGTAAGTGTAAAGTGAAATTGCATTGTGAAAGCCGATTTTTTCATTGCTAATAAATTGCATTCAATACAAAACAACAAATCCTTTTTTTTAATTTATAACATGCACGGTACAGCGTAGAAAATACAAAGCGAACGTAACTTCTCATTTTAATTTTTTACAAGACGGAATGTTAAAAATATTTTTTTAAACTTATTTTGTAGAGTTTTGATAGATGGAATTTAAAAATCTGGTTCAGATAGACTTGATAGATGGAACAAGAAAAAATTTCTTTCATTTCGAGAATTGTATGAAAATGGACCTATTTTGTTTAAAATAATGAAACAAAAAAATCTGGTCCTGAACGTACACTTTAATAACTACTAAAAAAAATTTTAATTAATAATACAACATCGGTCGCCATGTCGACCGGTGAAATTTAAAAATAAAAATTTGGTCTAGCTATTCAAGTTAATTCTCTAATAATTCTGGAGCGGTTCCATATGGAGCCGGTGGAATTTAAAATATCTGGTCTAGGTATTCAAGTATTCAACAAATCGAAATCGGCTTCAACAAAAATCTGGTCTGCCAATTTATGTATTTAAAAATAAATTCGTTAAGGCAATTATCCATTTAAAAATAGGGTCCGACTAACCGGACCCTGAACTTTTCAAAATGTAAAACGGTTTCCATAAAAATCTAATATATGTATTTAAAATTAATCCAGCTTACTTCATGTATTTTTCTCTACGAAAGAATTGTAAAGTATATCTATAAAATCTTTTTCTTTCAAATAAACTTCTTGTTCAGAAATCCTTGCAGCTTTTAACAAATTTAACATTTGTTTATAAAATTTATAAACGCCTCTGGACTGGCGAAGCCAGGCATCTCCATTTATTTTTTACATTTTTTTCTTACGGGAACTAGTCTTACTAGTCGGTCCATGTTTCATTTGTGATTTTTCATTTCTACATTCAGCACATATTGTAGAATAATATTTACTTCCACTTTTTCCTGTTTTTAATTCAACGCTTCCTTTATTTTTTGCATATTTTTTACAAGCCACGCAGTACATATTACAAACCATTTATATTAGATCAAAACATTTAAAGACAATTAAATTTACCATATCAATAGTAAGGAAGCTATACTTTTCTTTCCAGCATTTTTCACACATTTTTTTAAACTATTGTTTAGATATATTTGAAATGTAATAATGGTGACAAAATAGGAAAATATGATGACAGATTGACATGTAGCTCCGGCGCAAAATGCTTATATCATGCTAAATGCGCGGGCTTTGATGAGATAAAGTATGAAGAGATGCAGAAAGCAGGAAAGAAACATACATGGGTATGTAAAAAGTGCGAAAACGATGACGATGATAAACACCAACCCCCCATGGACAAGGAAAGAGCAACCAACCTACAAAATAATGAGGCACCACCACAGGGAAAAGGGACAGCAGCCAACCATACCTACAACTAATAGAGGAAATTAAAAAATATAGAACAGAAACTACAGAAAAATTAGATCGAATACTGAAAAACCAGGATACGATGAGTGCAATAATAGATAAGCTAGAAAGAAAACACGAAGAAGCACAGGAACAAATCGTGATACTTGAAAATGAAAATACAAAAATGGAGAAAGTACTGAAAAATGCTAATGACAACAACAATAAAACTGAACAAAAATTATTAGAGAACGATTTAGAAATACAGGGGCTACCAGAGACACCACACGAAAATGTAACCAATACATTCTTAAACCTATGTAATCAAATAAACTGTGCTGTGCAGGACATCAACACTTGTTACAGGTTTAAATCAATATACAGGGGCGAAAAATCTTACTCCAGCAAAATCGTGGTGTCCCCTGTGAGAAATGCAACAAAAGAATACCTCCTACAATGTAAAAAAAGCTACGGCAGGCTCACTTATAGAGATGAGGAATGCCAAAGATACAGTGAGTATACCTTAATGACAGACTAACAAAGCACAATGCTTATGTATACAAAATAGCAAGAGACCAAAAAAAGAAAGGCAACTACAAATATGTGTGGAATAAAGGTGGAAGGATTTATGTGAAAAAAAAATGACGAATCGGAAAAAATACAAGTCACTGGACCCGACTTCTTTGATGAATAGTGAGGAATACGATTTAGCTGAACTATATAACAATTGCGACGAAAAAGAAATAGAAAACCTGACAGAAATAAAGACTCTTAGTGGTAAGAACCTTAATGCACATAGTTTAAGAAACTATGGATTTGTTAGATTTAAGGAATTAATTACTCTTAATACGATAAGTTTAGATATAATAATTGTTAGTGAAACTTGAATTAGTAATGATGAATGTGATTACTACAATATAACAGGATATAATAGCATACATAGTTGTAGATTAGGTAATAAATGAGGAGGAAGTGTATACATGTTTTTAAAGGCTGACTTGCAATACAAAATACAAAATTATGAAACAGAGTGCAATAATATATTGATAGTGGAAATTACAAACCTAAAGATAACCAACAAATTAGTCGTAGGTGGAGTGTATAGGGCACCTAGCCAAATCAAATCAGAAATAGAAAGCTTTATAGATAAACTGGAGGAAATAATAATTGCTGGGGACATGAATCTGGACATCTCAGTGAATGTAAATAACAATGCACAACTGAATCGATATCTGAGCACGCTCGAAAATTGTGGCTGCAGAATCTTGAATAAACTTCCGACAAGATCAGCACTATTAACAAAAAGCACCATAGACCATGTAATTACAAACATATCAAATAGAACGAAAATAACAATATACAACGTCCACAATGATTATAGTGACCACAACATGCTGCTGACCAATATAAGAAATGTGAAAAAAATTAATGATACCCAAGAGGAAGAAAACACAAAAAGTATAAATATTACATGCATAGAAAAAGTCAAAGAATATCTGAAGAAGAAACCAATAACCATCAACGAAATAGAAGATGCAGGTGAAATGTACAAAGAGTTTGTAAACCAACTAAATATAGCAGTAAAAAGTGGAACGAAAGAGAAAAAAATACGAACAAATAAAAATACAAGAATTACCACGCCGTGGATGGATGAGCAGCTAAAGAAATTAATCAACACAAAGAATAAATTATATCACCTCTACAGAAAAAATAAAACTAACGGCAATCTAGAAAGAGAATATAAGAACATGAAAAATCAAATCACAACACTTAGAAGGCAGCAAAAAAGAGAACATTTTAGTACAAAACTAAACAAAAACATTGGTGATGCACGAAAAACATGGAACACAATCGACGAAATATTAGACGAAAGGGTGTAAATGGGAAATAAAATCATCAAGATAAAAGAAAAGGATAAGCTAATTGAGGAAGGGAAACAAGTAGCTAACATTTTCAACAAATTCTTTTCAAAAATTGGAGAATCTCTAGCAGACAAAATAGAAAGCAAAAAAACGGATCAACCAACAATAACCAAGTTGCAGGCACCGCACAAGAACAGGACAGCAGGTAATGGAAATTATAAATGGGTTAAAAAATAAAAAATCGAAGGATAATGATGGGATGACGAACTACATATACAAGCAATTAAAAAACGAATTAGTAGAACCAACAACATTAATAATCAATGCATCATTAAGAATGGGAAAAGTACCACAAAAACTCAAAGTAACGAAAGTGATACCAATTTAGAAATCTGGTGAGTCGACGGATCCGAATAACTACCGACCCATCTCAATCATACCAATAATGTCAAAAATAATAGAAACAATTGTAAATTTGAGAGTGAGGGGACATCTAGAAGAAGTAAATTTTTTCTGCAAAGAACAGTACGGATTTAGGAAAAACAGCAGTACTGAAGTAGCAGTAGCGGACTTAGTCATTGAACTACAAAACACTATGGACAAGGGAACGTTATCGGCAGGAATATTCATAGATTTGAAAAAAGCTTTCGACACGGTAAACCACGACCTACTCTTGAAGAAACTAGAAGCAATAGGGATTAACGATACCATGATGAAATGGTTTAGAAGTTACTTAAGTGGAAGAGTACAATATGTGAGGATAAATGAAGCAAATGGAGACAAAATAGAAATTGCTTACGGGGTACCTCAAGGAGCAGTACTGGGCCCCCTGCTTTTCCTAATATATATTAACGACATTAGCCAATGTGAACTTAAAGGAAAAATGCAGTTATTCGCAGATGATACGAATATCTTCTACAAAAGTATGGCTCCCACTACCTTATTTAATGATATGCAAGAAGATCTCAACACAATTACCGAATGGTTAAGGCTGAACAAATTAACAATTAACACCAACAAAACAAACTACATGCTAATAACCAGTACCCCGGTGAACCATATTAGACAATTAAATATAAAAGGTGAAGATATAAAAGAAACCACATCGGCACGTTACTTAGGACTAACAATAACGAATGATCTTAAATGGGAAAAACATATTGATGGTGTAAGGAAAAAAATATCAGGAATTACAAGAATACTCAGAAGAATGGCGCCAGTTACCACTGAAGCGACTCGGAAGTCAATATAAAAATTATTATCCTACTTTTTTTGTAGTTCTTGAATTTTTCATGATTCCCAAAATACAAAGATCGCCGCAAATACTTAGTGCTACCCCATCAGAAAAATAATTGCAGCATAGCTTTACTGTTTTGAGATTATGTTGCAGTCATCAATATTCTTAAATAGCATGATATATATTTTGTTACATTTTGTGGTACAGGGCTTTCTTCTTTAGCAACCATATAAAATATGTTTAAAAACCGATGACATCATTAGCCAAATATAACAAAGCAAAAATTTAACAAATATCGCTAAAATGTAGTTTGATGTTAAACAAGACTTTAAAATGTTTTTTGTTTACAGCAGTAGTACATCAACCACCAATTAGTTATAAAAGCTTTATTGTTTAGCTAACAACAAGAAAGAAATACTATATTATTAAAACTTTACAACGTACAGTATGCCAATAAGAAGTGTTTTCCTGTAAGATATTTACATATTTATCTTTACAATTACATAATTGAATCCAGGCAAGGTGTAGTTCCTGTAGGCACGATGCCGGCGTTTTTATGCCGCGTAATTGTGTAGCATAATATGCAGTATAATAACGCATTAAAAATTATGCAGTTAACGTTTCTCGGCGGTTTCTATAAAACCAATTTCGAATAGGAGAACGTGCCACTTTTTGAGGTTTCTCTTTAAAAAAGATGATTGGAAAAGATTCCAAGCAGCATTATTAATAAATCAAGTGGACGTCGAATATGCAGTAATAATTGAATTAGCATGTAAAAATCAAAAACCAAACGGTAATAAATAATATACAACGCGTTAGAATTTAATTATGCTACGCACAGACTACGATGACATACTGTTTATAGAAACCATAAGTTTTAGCATACCTGCTTAGGGTAAAGTTGCCAGTCACGACAGTTTTTTCTTAATTTCTCGGACATGTGTTGATTTGCTGGTTTATTATTCAAAGCACTAAAGAACACTAACAAAGCACTAATTATTGGCAACAATTTTTTCGTTAGTGCTTAATGTGTGCCTGCTGAGCGTGAAATTGGCAGGCAACTATTTTTTTTCATTACTCACATGTATTTGTTTGCTGATATTTTAATCAGAGCACTAAAGAGTACTAACGAAGCACTAACGATTGGCAACATTTTTTTGTTCGTGCTCAAAGTGTGTCTGCTAAGCGTGAAGCTGGCAGGCGATTTTGTTTTTTTAATTACTCGAAAATGTGATGGTTTGCTGGTTTTCTTGATAGGGCACTAAAGAGCACTAACGAAGCACTAAGGATTGGCGCAATTGCTGTCGCTAGTGCTTTCATTGACCTGCCAACTTCATGGACCCCGTTGGCCCCCACTGGCACCTGACATGTATCGCAAATTTTTTTTTCTTTGGGGATATCACCAGGATAATATTTATTAAGATAGATACAACAACGTAGTGTAGAGATTTAGACGAATCTATTACAAATGCATTGTAAACAATTACCACGGAATGCTACGTTGAGCTTCGAAAACTGTAGTTCAACAATTTACTGCTGCTTAGATAATGACAGTGTTTAATTTAAACAGTTACTATAATAATTACTCTTATACATATTAATTTATTGATATTTTGACCTATACCAAAAAACAAGTAGCTTTTGTTTTATGGCTGTTACAATTATTATGTTATTAAACCATTAAAAGTTAAAATATGGCGTTTATTGTTAATTTAATCATAGAGTGACATATTTTATAAAATTAAATGCGCAATTCAAAAAATAAAAAAATGCAGAGCGTTCGGTTTACAAACAGTCATTTTAACAAATAACTCAAAAACACGATGCGTAATTGTTTTTTCATTTTTACCATCGTAACGAGAAGAAAAATTTACACCTTTTTCCTCATTTAACCAATTTTGTATCTTTAAAAATAAAAAAGTTGGTAATAGTGGCCCAGTTCCCATGATGTATAAATGAATGTATGTAGGTTCAAATAATACTTAAATCGACCATGTTTTGTTTTGTAAAAATATTGTATTTTTAGTAGCTGTGAATTTTTTTTTGAAGCACATTTGGTATTTGTATAATTTTGTTTCCGAACAGTAATTCTTCACAATATTTAAGGTAATGTAATTAGCATTTCCAACAATTACTTTGTTAATTCAACGGGTTGTCGGCGATTTCTGAAACTAGTTAATATTTGAAAATAATTAGAAATACTAAAATTATCGATTACAAATAGTACTTAGCTAATGCATTACATATAATATAATATTTAGAACAAATGTCGCAGGTGCATAGTATATACATTTTAATTCCATTGAATTTGGTTGATAACAAGTTCGTCAGAACTTGGTTACTTATTGCACCATTTGCACATAATCTCAACTTAAAATTTAAGCTAATGTCCCGTTTCACAAAATTAAATATAATTTATTATTCATAATCAGCCGTTTACAAAGTGTGGTGTGGAGTGCGTTGTGCCTTGTTTTTTTTATTATTTTCGTGCATTAAAACGGCAAAATGAATACAAAAGATCAAATTGCAAAAATAATAAACGACCATCCGTTTGGTACGATAAGTGACGAGTTAGTTGGCGTAGTAATGGATTATTTTTGTAACAACGACACAGAGGTTGAAGATACTAACTGTGACGAATCAGATGAAAAGAATAACAATCAATCTACACAAGAACAAGAGTCAGATATTCACTCTTAATATTGAAGATGTCCCAATTATTATAATACCTGTAAGTACATTTATTAATACGCCTTTACGGACACCGCGTAGTAATTAATGTTTGCCACTTTTTCTACAGGATAATATACCACCAGAAAAACAGGCTGCAGTTGTTGTTGAAGTGGAATCAATACATTTAAATAATGAAGATATTGTCATGATGTGAAATTGGGAGACTTTAAAGAACCAAATTAACTAAATTATTTATGTATTATTTCCAAAGCTTTGAACAAAGTACTGGAATTGTTATACAATATTAGTCATGTTCCACCTTGTGATTACTCAGACCACAGGCAGCTCTCTGCAGCTATTAATAACATATAAATCAATAACCAGTAAACCTATATCAGCTGTAGCCTAGCAGAGCTGAGGAGATTCTCATATGGGCTTGCCAAGTCTTTAGTCCATATTCGCGTTGGTTCACTAAAAGTATTAATGATTTGATATTTAGAGTCTCTACTTACCCTTCCTTAACAATGTGTAACTCAAATCAAGGGTTCACAGTTTAACATGGGGTTCGTTGTAAAGTATTTGTGTATAATCATGTAAGAGTACTTAATATTTAATTTAATATATTGTTGTTGTGTGATTGTGTGTTTTCTTCAGACGTAATTACTTATGGGTTAATACAACCGATAACGTAATAATATTCCAGATTTAATAGAGACGCGCCGATATGGGTAAGAAAACACTTTTCAGTTTACATAATTATTAACATCCATGTATCATGCAATATAAAATCATTATTGACACACAAATACGGTTCCTATAAATTAAATTATTTAATTTATAGAATCCACTCGAAATTTGAAATGATGAAGAAGATACAGATACAGAAGAAAAATTGGTATCAGATTTCATTAATAAGAGATGATTACCAAAAATTGCATTACCAAATTTCAACTCGATGAAATTGTCAGATACAGGAGGGAATCTCGAGAGTTAGATTTTTACAACAATAATTCAAATGCTCTTGATCTTCTTTTGACGGGGCTCATTAGAAGCATGTGTCGAACTTCTAATGATATTACATCTGGAAGAGTTGTCAAAATTTCAGAGCGTAGAGCTAGGCTAAATAATTTACTTCGAGGCGTGCCTGTTTGCGAAAGCATTTTTATTTGCAACAAGAAGTCCATAAAAACTGCCAGCGGCTTCTTCTCAACGGTTGTTACTTTGCAACTGTAAACAAAGTTGTTCAATTTATACGTAACTATGCCGAAGACAACGCTCCGTTTATGCTAGGGCGAGTTGCTACACAATTTCGCATAGTAAAGCTTTCGCCGACCAATGAAAGAAGAAAAGACATTTATAATAAATACAAAAAAAATGTGAACAGGAAGGAGAAAGGTCTGTTAGTCTTGTTCTCTTTCGGAGAGTGTGGGCTGAATGCTGCTCAGATGTATTACTAAAACCCAGTGATCTATGTGTCCAATGTCAGCAAAATTACACCTTGCATTCCAACTTTCTAATGCGTCTGACGAGGAAAAAAGAAAGTTATTTATCAAGTGTCAGGCACACTTTCAGCGAGACAAAACTTTCAACGTCAACACTTTACTGATGCTCCAAGTGAAAGTTGTTCATACGGTGGACATGTCCACTATTCATTCGATTTTGCGCAGCAAGTACACATTCCATCTAATTTTCAACAGCCGGCACCAATTTATTTTCTTACTCCGCATAAGGTAGGGTTGTTTGGTGTTGTGTGCGATACAGAAAAAAGGCAGTGCAATTTTGTTATTACCAGAAGCTGTTTCTATTGCAACACGCGCAAATGTCATAGTTAGCTATACAGATTACTATTTTGCAAACTATAATTTTGGTGAAAAACACATGCACTTGCATGCGGATAATTGCGTGACACAGAACAAGAATAATATCGTGATGTTGTATTTGGCTTATAGGATAATGAACAATTTGAATGACACCATAACTTTATCATTCTTACCTGTCGGGCACACAAAATTTGGATGCGACTGGGCGTTTGGCCTGTTTAAGAAAACTTTTAGGATGACTTCTGCAACCAGTTTAGCTGATGTGAAAAACGTAATTGAAAAATCTACATCAGAATCAAAACTAAACTTTGCAGTGCTAACTGGAAATGAGACAGGTGACAACCAATATTCCCGTTCTAAATTGGCAAGGGTACTTAGTAACACAGAAGTAGAAAAAAGAATAAAAGATCCAGGAATTACTATGCACAATCATTTTAAATTCAGTAAGAAGTGGAGTGGCTCGGTAAAATGCCAGCTAGAATATAGTGGACAAATGATTTCACATACTCTAACTGACCAAACAACTCCTCAAGACAAACCTTTGGCTATACATTCTGATGGTCTGTCAAAAGAAAGAATAAAATACCTTTATGAAAAAATTAGAGATTTCTGTTCTGATGACACAGATCTATTGTGTCCAGCACTAATTGAAGAAGAGGCAGTTAATGATGAAGATGTGCCGCCGCCGCCACCCCCTAAAAAACTAAGACTCAGGAAGGCAAAGACAAAAATTTAGAAGTTTTTAATTCTTGTTAATTTTTTATGTAATAATTAATAAACGCTTTGATTAATTTGTTCTAGTATTATGAAATGTATTTTTTAGGGACAAACAAAGAGAGGGAGGGGAGTTAAAATCTTTTTGTGGTACCTATCTGAAACTGCACGTATTGTAAAAATTTCAAGATTCTGACTGTTTTCATTGTTATTATATTCAAGGAACTAACCTGTTAAAAAAGCCAAAACTTGGAAGCGTGTTTTCTCAAAATATGTAATCTATGGTTTTCACACTTTAAAACGCTACAACTTTTCGAATTATTGAGATAGAATAATTCTGAAAAAACCATTAAATTCAGAATATAATTCTCTATAAAAAGGTATCGAAAAGTGAAATTGTCTAAAATCACCTTAAGGTTCCTTTATCCAGATCGCATAACATATTACCGATAATTATATCAACAACTGGTCTAGTACACGTTAACTCGCGAAAGAACATCACTGAAATGGGACTACCCGACGTCATCTTTAAAAAAATGCAAAAATCAGTTATTTCGCCTAAATTGGAATTCCCTGTATAGGTATAGTAAAAAAAACTTCTAAATTATTGTAATAATAATTAGGAACTGATAAATCATTTTACGGAAATAAAGATCGAAAATAATGTAACGTTTCTTTCTTTAGTTTTACAAGTTTGTAATAAAAGAATGCTATTTTAGTTTTCTGTTTGGATTGGTATTGTTGTTTTGTAATATTGCCTAAGTATTATGAATATAATATTCGTATAATCCTATACGAATATTATATGCTAAATATTTTATATTTATATCTTAATTACCGTTATATTTTACTTTAAATAACTGTGAGTATATTGATAATATTATTTTTACATTAATTTATAATATAAATGTAAAAAAAGAAACACTTTTGTTTGAAGCTTGTTTTTTTTAAAACGAGAACGGGTAGCGTTCGTGTTCAGAGCATATTCACTTCGTAAATTCTCTGTAGAACACATAGAACACACTAGCGTCTAGTGCTAACTGCACATGTCCGATTGTGCACGAAGCTAATGAAAGCACCAATAAGAAGTAGGAACGGTTGCATACTATTGCATAAATATGAGAGTGAACCCAAAACAATTGTTAATGTACATGAAATGTGAGTGTGTTGAACTTGAATAGTTACCGTATATATGACATGTGCCAGTTTATTAAGCTTTTCATCAATTTGCAAGTAAGTGCTTGTTACGTAAGTACACACTGTATTTTCGGTGGTGTTTTCCGTCAGCTGAAATGACCGCTGACCTTTAGGTAGCCGACGCCACGTTTCCCGCTAAAAGTTTGGCGCGCATTTTCAAACATACCGTTTGCAAGAATTTCGTTTACGAGAATAAAGGAGCCTCCATAATTAAACAAATTTTGTCAAATTTCGATCCCAACCGTAATCCTCCACGTAAACCTAGTTTATGTCATATTGTAACCTCAGACCTCGTCCCAGAGCAATCTCCCAAATTTATAAAAGTTCAGAATAACTGTCCAAACACAAATTCGAACGCTCCCATGGAAACTGCGGTGGCAATGTCACCAGGCCTTGCTAGAAGGTATGAAAAATATCCTAGCGACTGATAAAAATCCAGTTCCGGTTGCAATAACGACTACAACTACCAGCAATTTTTCAAACTGTCAATCGCGTTTTGCCGGAAAAAAAATGAAGACTGTGATGCCTTCATTGACGCCATCTGCGTTTATAAAGAATGTCTGCATATTTCGGGTGATAATGCAATCAAAGGACTGTCTATGTTGCTTGACGATTTTCTACATGGTTTCAAGGTGTCAAGGCTTCAATCATCACGTGGAATGATGCCCTTAAGGCACTCAGACATGCGTTTGGTTTCAACAAGCCACCACGTCAAGTATTTAGAGAACTTTTTTCCAAAGAGCAAGGCGACAAGGAGCCTGCCGATGTTTTTGTAAGTTCTGCTCGTGCGCTATTGGCCCGCTTTCCCACTACTCCTACACTCTACGAAACGCACCAGTTAGACATGATATACGGTTTACTTAATCGCAGAATCCGACAGCGATTACCGCGACAGAGTATCAAAACTTTTGCCGATCTCATCGATAAAGCTAGATCCATACAGGACAGCTTCACTGAAAGGTCTACCGCCCTTAATAAAATTCAAAGTAATAATACTATTATCTCTTCGGAGAAATAGACCCAAAAGCAGTTTCTGCAAACATTTTGGACATGTTCAGGCAGATTGCCGCAAATATGCGTTTTCTCTGTCGCGCGCTTCACAAGCTAGTACAGGTGCACATTGGCTCAGAGTAACGGTTCACATCTTACTTGTTTTGGTTGTGGAACGCCTAGATACATTAGGTCCCAGTGCCCAACTTGTAAATCATCTACTGCATCTATCTCCTCAGCTAATCATGCTGCTTCTGTGGAATTACTGTCTACGGATGTGAGCTGAGTAACCGGTGCTCCTCGTCCCCTACTGCTGATTTCGGTTTTCGATAAAACTGGTTTAGCGTATGTTGATGCAGGTGCAAAATGCAGCATCGCTGGAAACAACAACAAAATTCTTATTTACGTCGATTGCCCTATTACTTCAACTGCTATGCAAATGATTTTAGCAGATGGTCAAGTCAGAACTGTTGATGCTGAAATTTTTGAATGTAGTGTCCGACTTCAAAATAGAACTATGCCTACTTCATTTGTGGCTATTCCCAACCACACTAACAGTAAAACTCTTCTTGGCATTGATTTTATCACTCAATCCCAAATCATTTTGAATTTTTCTAAAATAAAATGGTCCTGTTCGGATGACCCAAACGCTTGCTTCGATTTTCAACAAGAACCAATAAGCCATAGTGCAACCCAAGCGTTATCAGTCAATTCTATTGAAATTGACCTATCACTGCGGGATAATGAGGCAACCCAAGCAAATAATTCTGAACGTGCTGTCCTGGAATCTGTCATTCAGGAATATAAGGAAGTCTTTCAGAGAAATTTTTTAAGAGAAGACTTTTGCTGAATGTAGAATTCCCTTGACAGACGACACGCCAATTTCGGTACTCCCATACCGCTTATCTCCTGCAAAGAAAGAAATACTCAGACAAGAACTAGACCAACTACTTCGGGGTGAAGTTATTGCAGAATGTGAGTCCCCTTTCAACTCTCCTATTGTACTAGTTCAGAAAACAAATGGAGCCACCCGTCTCTGTGTGGACTATCGACGCTTAAACGACGTCACCCGTTCGGATAAATACCCGTTTCCAAGGATTAGACGATTTGGATCATTCTACTTATAACGCTGTCTACATGACTACCCTCGATCTAAAGAGTGGGTATCATCAAGTACCAGTCAAGCGCGAAGATAGAGATAAAACAGCGTTCGTCTCTCCATTTGGTACTTTCAAGTACCAAACCATGCCGTTCCGACTGAAGACGGCGTCTGCCACGTTTCAGCGTTGGACCGTTTTCGATCCGGTTTACAACATATCTCTATGTTTGCTTAGCTAGATGATCTGACAGTTCTTTCTCCTTCATTTGAAGAACACATAAACGATTTGAGGAGAGTTTTCGATCGCCTCGTTTTGTTCAAGTTAACCTTGAATCGTTCTAAATGTAGTTTTGGTAGTACCAAGGTCGCATACCTAGGCCATGTACTTACCCCAAACGGGATAGCACCAAACTCAGAAAAGATACGTGCGATAGCTTGCATGTCTGAACCTAAGAATGTTAAACAGGTACTGACCTTCCTTAAAACCTGTTCCTGGTTCTGAAGAGTTTTTTAGAACCCTTTGCCGAGGTAGCAAAACCTCTTACCCGTCTGACGAAAAAGAACGTGAAATGGGAATGGGGCCCTAAGCCAGAACGGTCCTTCGAGACGTTCAAGGAACTATTGACGAATCCTATCTTGCGCCAGACCGACCCTGCACAACCGTATGTACTCCGTACAGATGCCAGCGCGAACGCAATAGGCGCGGCTTTACTCCAGGGGGAGGGGCCGGATGAAAGGCCTATTGAATACGCCAGTAGACTACTGACGCCGGCTGAATTGAACTAGCATACATACGAAAGAGAAGCTCTCAGTATTGTATGGGCAGTAAATAAGTTTCGAGGATACATTGAAGGTTCCTCCGTTGTGGTCAAGAGTGATCACCAACCGCTGCGATGGCTAATGAAGCTAAAGTCTCCAAGTGGAAGATTGGCCAGGTGGGCCCCAGCGCTACAGCCTTATGACCTGAAGATAGAATATACACCAGGTCGTTGCAATGCCCTAGCGGACTCCCTTCCCAGACCGCCGTGTCACGGCGGCCATGACACCAACTATGAAATTTGTCTAGTATCCGTCGACTTACCAACCAACGGACAGTGCAAAGACTATTCGAAAAACCCAGATCGATGCAAAAGGTTGCCCATGTCCTGAACTTTAAACAAAATCTCATTCCTTCCTACTATCCTGTTGAGCGTAAAAGACGCAACTCGCGATTCTAACCGGTAGTGACCGTTCCAGCTGGAGAGATAAACTTGCTTGTGTTCGGTACGCGATGAACACTTCTCGGTGCCAATCGACCGGATTTACTCCCGCGTACCTCACATTTACGCGTGAACTACGCACCCCCGAAGATGATCAACGTGATCTACGACAAATCATAGACGACGAGAACTTTGTGCCTGTAAGTCAACATAAATTAATTTCAAAGAAAATGATGAATGGCACAGGTAAAATATTCAAAAGTAAATTAAAACTTGTCCAAGGAATAAATAAAAATCAAAATAAGGTACCGTAGAATGGGGTTACTTTGAAACCGTGTGGCTACTTTGAACAAAATTTAAAATTTGTTATTTTGAATAATTGTGAAACAATTACGAGGCTTAGCGACATCTAGTATCTTTTACTAAATTCATCACACATTTTAGAATGGTGGAGCAGTATTGGTACTAAAATGTTTGGTGTAGGGTTGGCAACATGGATATTTAGTACTTTACCTGTAAATGTGAAGTTTCTTGTGGTGTGTAAACTTTTATGGCTGTAGCAATAATAAATTGCATTACAGTGTTCAAAATTTAGTTATTATAACAGTATAGTGTTCCAACAAAGGTAAGTTAAAAAAATTTAAAATATTTCGACGAACTTTTTATTTGTAATTTTTTTTTTGTTTACGTGGACCGTAATTTTGGGGTTACTTTGAACATGTTCAAAGAAGCCTCGGGTCACAAATTAACTTTGTTATTTTTTGCAGAAAATGGTCCGCACATACAACAGAAGACCTGGCACAAGAAAATATGCTGACTACACCCCTGAAATTTTAGAGGAAGCCCTTCGTGAAGTACGATCAAAAAGGAAGTCATTGCGTGAAGCAAGCAAACAATATAAAATATCATTAGGCACATTAAGCCACAAATTACGAGGCAAATATAATAACAAGTTTGGTCATCCCCTTGCTCTCACCGAAAGTGAGGAAATGCTAATTGTAAAAAATGCACAGACCTTGGGAGAGTGGGGATTTCCATTAGATTTAAGAGACACAAGGAAACTGATCTTCTATTACTTGTCGAAGGCTGGAAAAAATATTTCCCAGTTTAAAAATAATTATCCATCTAAGGACTGGGCACTGGGTTTTTTAAAGAGACACAAGCAGCATATAACTCTACGAAATTGCCAAAATATAAAAAAAAATAGATCTGCTGTTTCAGCAAAGATGGTGGAGGAATTTTTTGTACATTTGAAAGAGACAACTCAGGGAGTTGCAGGAACAAATATCTTTAACTACGATGAGACCAACCTTTCGGACAACCCAGGAATCAAAAAATGTCTCTTTAAACGTGGGGTAACATATCCCGAAAGGATCAGGGATTTTTCCAAAAGTGCCACCTCAATCATGTTTTGTGGAAATGCCATGGGGCAAATGTTACCTGCTTACGTACCCCCAGAATACGTTGGAGCAGTAGAAACAGATAAATTTTATGTGGTTCAATTTAAAGTGAAAAATCTAGTGCGTCACTATGTAGGAAAAGTTATTTCCATTGATGACCTAGGAAACAACAACGTTGAAGTTGCTTTTTTGAGAATGTCACAGAAAGTGAATTATAAATTTACTTGGTCACAGGTTAATGACGAGGGAATTATACGTACATCTGAATTATTAACAGTTCTGCCAGACCCCAAAACAGATAGAAGGGGGGCCTTTGTATTTGGGGCAAAAGAACTACGCCCTTACTTGAAAAGTTTACATTAAATTTCATAAAGAATACAGTTACCTACTTTTTTCTTTAAGTACCTATTTTTTTATAAAACCGTGCCATTATTGCCAAATATTTGTTTAGTTTTGTTGAATTCATATTTTATAGGTACCTATACCTACTTTTCTACTATGTTACTTTAGTATGTATTTTGAGAAAAAGTTTATTAGTTTGGTTTTAAAGCTGTTAAAAATAAAATAAAGTATTTTGTGCCAATTGCCTCTTTTCTTTAATTTTTTTTTTTTTTTACTAAAAACACGTAATTTTTAGTTTTAAGGAGTTCAAAGAAACACTATAAGAGAGTTTTCGTTGAACTTATGTGGTTTTAAAACCCACGTTCAAAGTAACCCCGACTGTGGGGTAACTTTGAACATCTAGTTTTTTTTTTAAATAAAAAATTTAGTTGGTCAATTGAAACCCGATTTTTTGTCAGTGTAGAGTACTAACTGACGCCCGTAACATATAATTTTTTCAACATTTTTGTTCAGTAACTTATTGAGATATGTATTTTTAAACTGAAAAACCGTTCAAAGTAACCCCGTCTTACGGTATTACAAAAACCTGCGAAAAAAATGTCTCAACGCTGTTTGGAATTGGAAGAATCACCTTTAATTTTGAAACCCAAGAAGCTTGTCAAATTATCAAGTAGTGAGTCTACAACATCAGCAGGTTCAGCAAGTACTTCAACAATATTCACACCATTTCAAAATCGTCCACAGGAAGCGTTTGAATGGATTGTGGCACCACTTAAGCCATCTACATTTTTTGAGTCACATTGGGAAAAAAGACCCTTATATATTAAAAAAAGTTATTACATTTAAACTGTGACGCAACCAATTAAAATTAATAACTGATTTGTTTTTAGTTTCTTTAGACACATTTTTAAGTAATAAATTTATACTATTGCCGAAAAAGAAAACCAAAAACTCGCAGTTCAAAAGTATGTATTAAGTAATACTAAAAAGGATAATGTTTGAATAAAGCGTTTTTTAGTAGATTGGTGATTTGATAATTAACACATCAAAGTAATTTACAAAACGCAATTTATTAGAAGCTTCAGCTTAGTAAAATAGAGACTACCAGCAGAAAATTAAAGACGAGTAAGTACCGTTTTAATTTTACTAATTTTAATCAAATATGTATGTAGAATAACAATTAACTAGTAAAAACACAGTTAAGAAGCTGAGAAATACTTATATGAATTATTTTCAGGCAGTTAAAAGAATTGTACTTCCGATCACTGTTGATAATAATCACAACATATAAAAATTTCCTTTTGCTGTAATTTAATCAATCAACATCGTTTGTATTTTAGTACGCAGCAACATGTTACAATGGAGAAAGATGGTTCAATTTAAAATTACACTAATGCTAAAATACCTATAAGTTAGTATACTCTACGATTTCTAAATAGGTATTTTTTTTCAGATCATATTTAACTATGTCTCTTATAATGATTGCAATATTTTTTAGGATGCATAACAACATGAATGAAGGAAGAGTTAAAAGAGCCTCTTTAATTCATTTGAATGAAGTCTGCACAATTTTCGTTTCCCAAACCAATGGTGTACAGTGTGATTCATAACATGTGGAACGAATTTTCAGGATAGATTCAGAATGTAATAATAATCGAAAAAATTCTCATTAACATGGGCCTGAAAACCCTTCATTATGGGGTTACAGCTTCTTGTAGATGAACCAGGCTAATCACTTTGTGTAGATAACGTTTGCAGTAATTGCACTAAAATTTTTAAAATTTCATATGTGAGCATTCACGTAATTATTCATGTATTTGTAATAATTTTGGTTTGGTCCATACAAAATTGCCCAATAAATTGTACTCATGTTGAAAATCTCTAAATCTAACAGTTTTCGAGATAATTCCATGCTTTTCTAAAATTAACTTTCCATGAAGGTCTACAAGTGTTTTCTTAATATGATAGAATAGAATAGTTTCCACAAAACTTTGAGAGTAAATTCTATAAACATGCGTCCATAAAAGCTGCTTATGAAATTAAACCTCTTGAAGGGGTAATACTGATCCCACTTCTGTAGACTGCAACTTGCCCTGTAACGAAGCGTTTTTGGGCAAATATTTATAGGAACTTTTTATTATTTTCAGATTCTTAATCTGTACTGAAAGTGCATCCCAACATGTTATCAATCATCCTGCGTGCATCGCCACATATAACCACAAAAATATGCGGTGGCACCAGGTCGAGGATCCCGCGCTATGATTTCCTTGTCGACGTACCATTATAGTGGAACAACAACAAATATAATAGTGTCTACTTGTTCAGCGTACAGACATGCAGTAATGTAGTTTTTGTGAATATGGAATTTGTAAAAATTTTGTTTAATGCGACTTTATGGTTTAATTATGATGTTTCGCAGACTTGCAAAACGCATTAATTCTTTTATAATGTAAAAGATTTTTTTAATGAATTTATGCTTATATCAAGTATATTTTATTGCAGTGCTTGTCTAATGTTTAAGTTAACTTGCTAAAAACGTACTAAATTATTTAACGTAGATTTTAAGGTTTTCATGTTTTCTACGTATTTCATGTGTTTTAATCCTGGTTTATAAAAGCTACCATTAGATATTTAAATCATAGGTTAGAGAAGAATATTATACAATGTTTATTGTCATCTGTATAAGCAGGAGTCCTGAAATTTGGTAAGATAATCGCTATCCGCACACAAGTAAATAATAAACTTTTGAAGCACTTAAAATACTTGTTTTTATTACTAATTATAATACTACAGGGGAATTACACTAGTAACGCCCTCTATTATGTGCGGCGAGAAAAAGTTGCAAAGCAACAAACCGGCAAAGTTGCGATCGGAACCTGCTAAGCAGGTATCTGCGATCGCACCGGCCTCTAAGCACAAAACACAGAAACGCCCCCCCCCCCACATGTAGTGGTCTATTCTAGCCATAATTGAAACCAAATCTCTTCTTTCTTATTTCTTGCCACACGGGCGTTTCTGTGTTTTGTGCTTAGAGGCCGGTGCGATCGCAGATACCTGCTTAGCAGGTTCCGATCGCAACTTTGCCGGTTTGTTGCTTTGCAACTTTTTCTCGCCGCACATAATAGAGGGCGTTACTAGTGTAATTCCCCTTTAGTGTTATACTTTCTGGCATATATCTGCTTGTTTGCTTTTGGTTTCAATTATGGTTAGAATTATGTCCACCTGATGAGTTCAAACAAGAACGAAACATGTAGTGGTCTATTCTAGCCATAATTGAAACCAAATCTCTTCTTTCTTCTTTCTTACTAATTATAATGTTAAAGAGATGTCTAGAGTGACTGTCCGCACCGATTTTGTCAATACAGTACAATTTTAATGTATTACTATGTACTGATTTTTGTTTCTATTCTATTTCTAATGTTTTAAATTACGATTATCATGTTGCGATTATACGGTTTGTATGTTACACAATTGTATGTGGAGGTAGATGGTACCCTTGTAGTTAAGTGTTAACCGACACGACATTAAAGCACTGCATTAATTCTACGATAAAATTGCGCAGTTACTTCGTTGTCTTCTAATTCGATTACATCTTTTTACTTTACTACTGCTATTGCCTAGTTTCACTAAATAATTGCAATAAAATTTAGTACTCTACAGTATT
Organism: Ctenicera cuprea; assembly: GCA_958336395.1. NCBI lineage: Eukaryota > Metazoa > Arthropoda > Insecta > Coleoptera > Elateridae > Ctenicera > Ctenicera cuprea. Next base: position 28,610,530 of record OY284496.1, read on the forward strand.
TAAGGAAATATTTAGAGTAAGCAATAAAGTATGATTCATATGGGAGAATTATAATTTTTTTTTCTTTATATTAAATTACAATGCCTTAGAGTCATTTCAGTCTATAACTACATAAACTGTAGCAATTTTGTGTTTTCGTTTTTTTTTGTTTTTGCTTTGCAGTAAGCATTTTGGGGGACTTGTCAATGTCAAAACTGACTGCATTAAAATCTGGTTTTTTTTTCGAATTTCCCAAGAAAATCAAAATCAAGTTTTACCGCTTCGTCGCGTTAAAGATCGTTTTCCAAAAGTTGAATTCCATAACTACAGTGATAATCAGTTTGAAGATATGAATTTTCAGGCTATATTAAATATTAACCTTTTCAATATTGCAATAAATAATGAATTATAAGAAAATATCATCGAGAATACAGTGCGACCTCGATAATCCGGACCTTCATTATACCGGATTCTTCAATAAGCCGGCCAAGCATTTCAACTGCATTGTGATTTTATAATTCGGATTTGATAGTACTCGGTAATCCGGACCTACGTTTTTAGACGTCTCCGTCATCGATCGTGAGGGATTCCCCTAACTTCTTAAATTCGGCCGGATCTGATATCTGGGGTTTCACATAAGCAGTGTGTGCCTTCGTTTTTACTGCTACGTATCGCGTCTGGGGATTAATAATTGCTTAGCTGTTGGTTGTTACATAGTTGTATGTACATACGTGTTATTTTATGTGCTACATAAGTATATAAGCATTTTTTATACATACACATATTAAAATGCATTCTAAAAGAAAACATACTACGTTGTCAATAAAACAAAAATCCGATATAATAGAAAGACTAGTCCGTGGTGAAAGTGGAAAAAAGTTGGCAAATGAATACGGAGTAGGAACATCAACAATTTCCGATATAAAAAAGAACAAAGACAAAATCAAAAAGTACAATTTATTTTAAACACCATTTTGTGCTTTTACTGTGTATATGTGCCACTTCTTTTAGATTTATTGGCAAATGTGATTCCGGTCCCGGTGCCAGAGAAACCTTACGAAAAGCCGAATATCCAGAAATGGAAACTCGTTTGTATGCATGGTTTAGAACACAACGATAAAGGGACGTCCCAATTTCCTATGAAATTTTATCTGCCAAAGCAAAACAGATTTATACCGAAACCTATGGAAATGATAATTTTAGAGCTAGCAGGGGCTGGATTTCTAACTTCAGAAAAAGGCATGGTCTGCGTGCTTTAAAAGTGTGTGGCGAAAAACTATCCAATGATCAAAGTGCCGTCAATCCTTTCCGAACTGAATTTGCAGAGAAGATAAAACAATTAAACCTCGCACCTACTCAAATATACAATGCAGATGAATCTGCTCTGTATTGGAAAATGTTGCCTGAAAAAACGCTGGTTCGTTCTCAGAAGAAGACCGTACCAGATCTAAAAATAAGCAAAGAACGCTTTACATTTCTAGCATGTTGCAAAGCCGGTGGATCACAAAAATTAAAGCTGTTAGTGATACGAAAGATAAAAAATCCAAGGCCATTTAAAAATGTGAACATACCTGTTGAATACAAATCATCTGCCAATGCATGGATGACTACAGCAATTTTTTTAGACTGGTTTAATTCCTCATTTATTCGTCAAGTTAGAAGTCATTTAAGAAGTCTCAATTTGCCTGAACTAGCCCTGTTAATTGTAGATAACGCCTCGAGCCATGAAACTATAGAAGAGCTGACTAGTGAGGATGGACAATTTACAACATTATTTCTTCCACCAAATTATACAGCACGTTTGCAACCTATGAAACAAAATACCATCAGACTGACAAAATTATTTCGTCGGAAAAGGCTTTTAGCCCATATTTTATCTAGTAACGAAGAGAACATTGTTAAGTTATTAAACACCATTAACTTAAAGGACGCTGTATGTCTACTATGCAATGCTTGGGAAAACGTCTCCCCCAAAGTCTTGCAGAAGTGCTGACACAAAATTATGGCTCGTGGGGCAAATAACGACCTAGACACTGAATATGATGCTGAAGATCTAATTCCTCTGAGTCAATTGCGGCGCAATCTGCTTTCCTTGTATGAAGAGATGACGTACATTTGTTAAGCGCGAAATTTTTCGTTGAGTATTTTTTTTGTTAATCCATAAATATTTGACAGATGTTTCAGATAAGCTCAATATTCTCACTGAGCAAAATCTCACGAACGTGGAAATACGTAACTGGCTTGCAAATGGTGAAGATTTGTTACCACTGGAAGACAGATGCTACAGACGAAGATAATGATAGGAGTGACAATGAAGGTCCAGAGTTAAATAATACAAACCAGACTGTTAAGAATGACGAGGCAGTTAAAATATCCCACTACATGATGTTCTTGTTCTTCAAAGATTAAAAGACAAAGCCCAGTTGTTTCACAATAAGCTATTAAGCGACAATCGAGGGAAGCAGAAACCTTTACTTTTCATCATATTGTTGGCATATGGCAACGAAGAATGAGTGGTGTCTATGTCACAGGCGAGATGCAATTACAAGGGATTTTGAAGGGTATTTAAAGATATGGTCCTTCAACGATGTGAAACGTTCAATTCTTGTGCACTTATAGATTTTATTGCCAATGTATTTGAGACCTATTACAAAAAACATTTATTAGAACTCGTCAATTCAAGGCGCAGTCAACCCAAATAAATACTTAGCGCTTTGTAAGAAAGCAAAAGACTTGTTGATAAAGTACACGACAACATTTACAGAATTTGTTCGTCTGACGATAAACGTGTTATTTATACAGCATCGGTGGATGTAGCATTATGTGACTGCCCCTTTGGACAAGGAGGTCGGTTCTGTAAACACTTATGCGCAATTCAGGATCGCAACTCATTAGTCATTCGTACATCGCCGCTATTAAGGGGCAGTTGTACAATCAATGGTTAACCACTAGATCAAGTGAACCAGAGTTCAATAAAGACTGTGGTTCAGTCCTGATAGCGTTGCACTACTCACTGTGGAAGGCTACAGCGAAGATTAACAAAGCCCAAGAAACATCCCGCCAATAAGACAGCTTGATGGAACATGGGCACGGGCAGGTAAAGAAAAGGCTGAAGTATTTGCGGAGCATCTGACTAATGTGTTTCAACCCTTTTCATCTGAAGTTCCACAGGCAGAAGATGAGGTCATAACTTGGTTTCTTGATGCTCCACATCAACCGGATCTCCCCATAAAAACTATAAAACTTCCGAAATCAGAGAAATCAAACGACTACCAGTAAGTGCGTTGGTTCTAATAGGTATATACTTAATGCAATACTAAGATCTGGCCACTTTCCATCCCAATGGAAAGTTGGACAAATAATCCTGATTCCCAAGCCTGGAAAGCCTACAGAAGTGGCATCTTCCTATCGGCCAATTAGCCTCCTGCCCATCCTGTCTAAGCTCTTTGAAAAGCTACTTCTAAAGAGGCTAAAGCCAGAACTTGATAAACTAAACGTAATACCAGAGCACCAATTTGGGTTTCGAGAGAACCACGCAACCACCGAACAAGTGCACCAAATTGTCGAAATAATAAATAAAGCCTTCGAAAAAAAAAGGTACTGCTCAGTCGCCTTCTTAGATATAACAGGCTTTCGACAAAGTTTGGCATCACGGCTTGATGTACATACTTAAATCTAAATTGCCTGTATCCTACTACGAAGTACTGAAGTCATACCTAACTAACAGATACTTTATAGTTAAACACCAAGAAGAAGTGGCTGGCCTGTGTCCTGTGTCAATCAGGCGTCCCCCAGGGCAGCGTCTTGGGGCCGGTGCTACACCTGTTGTATACTGCACACATCTCTACACCGCCACATTTGCGGACGACACGGCCGTCATAGCAACAAGCGAAATCCCAAGATTCGCGTCTGAGAAGCTACAAAATGCACTACAAAACATACAACTGTGGTTAAAGAAATGAAGAATCAAAGTGAACGAATCAAAGTCGCAATATGTCACGTTTACTCTAAGAAAAGAGACCTGCCCAGTGTTTTCCTAAATGACCATCAGCTTCCACAGTCAGAGACAGCGAATGTGTTACCATAGATGAAATGTTACATCCCTTTCGAGGCCGCTGTTCGTGGATCCAATATATACCAGCCAAATATGGCATAAAGATGTTTGCTTTATGTGACGCCAACACTTTTTACACTAGTAATTTAAAAGTGTACTGCGGACAGCAACCACCAGGGCAGTACCAAGCCTCAAGTTCTCCTGCGGATGTAGTCAAAAGATTGATATCTCCAATTGAAAACTCTAGTAGAAACTTGACCACTGACAACTGGTATACAAGTTTTGCTCTTGCTGATTATTTGCTGGAAAAGGGGGTTACATTGTTGGTACAATGAAAAAAAAATAAGAGGGACCATTACAATTTTTACCAGATAAGAAGCGAGAATTGGGACAAACTCTGTTTGGCTCCCAAAAAAACAAAACCTTAATGTCATACGTACCTCGTAAAAACCGATCCGTAATTTTATTATCAACTATGCACGACACCCCAACAATTGATGAAAGAACAAACAAACCAGAAATAATAATGGATTACAATTCTACCAAAGGAGGAGTAGATACCGTGGACAAAATGTGCGCATCCTACTCGGTGTCTCGTATTACGAAAAGGTGGCCACTGGCAATATTTTATACTTTTATGAACATTGTTGGTATAAACGCCCAAGTATTGTATTCTTTCAACACACCAAAGGAAGCTCAAAGCCGTAATGGGATTTTTCTTAAAACGTTAGCTCTAGACCTAATGAAAGAACATCTTATGAAAAGAGAGCAAGTAGCATCATTACCTAATGACATATATGCGTTTTTATCAGAATACCGCATGATGCCAGATGGAAATGACGAAAATGGTAACAATATCCCAGCAAAAAACATGTATTTGTGGACGAAAGAAAAATTCATCTACTTCAATAAAATGTGACAAATGTAGTAGATTTGTCTGCAAAATTCTTTCAAGAAGCAAATTGTATGTGGACAGTGCGTTGGACAAGAAAGTGAAAACAGTGAGTGATTTTGGCAATGCCTATTTTTATACCTTACAATGCTGTTGTTTTTTCGTTTTATAATTACCATTTTAACACATTTAACATTTGTTAACTCTTTCTTTCTTGAATGCATTATATAGTGAAACATTGTTCTTATATTAGTGTTTATTAGTTATTAAACTTTTTTATCGGTCCATACATTTCATTGATTTTTATTTATAAATATTAGCCGCTTAAAATAATAAAGAAGGTATAAACTAAGTTTCTGAAATATCCTGTACAGAAGCGCATTCTAACTATTGAAAACCGCACGTTGTAAAAAGTACAACAAGCGCCCGTTCATGTTGCAAACCTAAGCGCGCTTTCCGAAAGGTTAAGTAATCTAAGTACACGGCCCTGTTTAGGCAGGCAGGGCCTACGAACAAATATTGCTCAAACGTTTAGAGCAAATGCTTGTAAAGGCAGAAAAGCTACAAGTCGGTCCTTACCTGATTATGTTGGGTGTAGTTCCCAAATGACGACGCGGTCTAAGCCGAAAATAAATTGTAATATTGACAGTTCGAGAAACCGCGAAAGCCTCAAAGAATATATCTCTAATGAAGACAATATGTCTGTTGCAAGTGATAAAACAAAAGTCATAACTCTTAACGACTTTCAAGAAATAAGAAGACGTAAAAAAACCACTGATTCATCCTTGCAAAAAACAACGGAATATTTTTAAAACGCCTGTTACAATATAACAGGCGATCATCGTCCACAAAGTTCAGTGAATCAAACGTGATAAAAACGATAGGCATAAATGTTTGTGAGCTCAAGAGAGCACGTGCATTTCAGAAAGTATCGACGATGTGATTGATTAATGCTAGGAATTACTTTAATTTTAATTTACCAAGATTCAGCGACATCAACAAATATATAGAACTCGTAGGGCGGATGACGTGTATGTCACCACACATAGATTAGTGCAGACAAAAAATGGACCTTTTATAACATCTATTAAACTGTATAATCACGTGCAAAAAAGAATCAAAAGTTTTGCAGATTTAAAGCTTTTTAAGGCTTCGGTAGCGCAACTGTTAAAACAAGAATGTTTTTACTCTCTTCAAGAATATTTCAATTTTATGAATAATTTTTCAGATTAATTTTAATAAAGCTGTGTAGATATGCATATAGACTGTGTTCCTGTATGTATGTATGTGTGTGTGCATGTGTTTTGTATGTTTTAATATAATAATCTATACAATAACGTTATATATGTTTATACAATTTTTCTTTTCATTTTCTTTCTACTTATCACAATGCTGATACCTATGTATAATGGGTCAAAAGAAATAAATAAATTATTATTGTTAAACTCAAAAGGAACGCGAATAATGCAACAAACGTCAAAAAACCAAATACTGACGCAAGAAGATAAAGTTTTTAAAGTCAAAAATATCTTTTGACGTCAACAAATCATTTTATGACATTAAAAAACATCAACGTCATAATTTTTTTCTTGGCGTTAATAAATGTTTAATAAAAAGTAAAACTGCGTTTAATAGGGGGAGGAGGCATTAATACAAACTAGGCTCTGTCCAAAGCTATTTCTTATGTAACGTTTTCCTTTTTTTGCGATTCATTTCTAGGGAAGTATTTCGATAGCTAAGCTACAATCATCATCATGATGATAGCTTAGCTAGTGAAATACAAATCTTGTATTAAGTTACTTGTGTGGAAAGGTGTGTTTTTCCAAGTGTTTCATAGTTAAATACAATTTTTAATTTTCAATTTTTACTACTTCGGTGCAATGTTACAAATCTTCTCCAACTCAACAACATCTATTCTAATATTTTGACTTCCACTATAATATGTTTTGTATGCTTCTACTTGGTATAATTACGGATTGTCAATTTTAAACGTTTCTGTAAATACATTTATTGAAAAAACTTTTATTTACAGTGATAACAAAATTTCAGAATTATTAAAATTGTGTTGCAGGCTACAAATTTCACTACGGAATATTGCAAAAGATTTTAAAGAAATTGTTTAGCAAATTTCCTTTTTGGCTTATGCGTTTCTAGTAACTTTATAAATGCATAATAAAAATAAGGTAGTACAATTAACCAAATCATTTTTATAATCATTATCACTTTAAGCAACATTCCAATAGAACAAAGACAACAATATAGATCAAAACTCTTTTAAGCCAGACACAGGCTTGCACGATATTTTGCAAAAAAAAACACAGCCCCCACAAAAATTAGTCTGTACGATTATATTTCTTTTACCTTTGCTCTTTATAATTAATCAGCAGTCCCTCACATCTTAGTTATCAAGCAAATGTAAAACCCTTAATTGGCTCAAAATTTTGATTTTTTTTCAGAAAACTTAACTCTATGGCCCAAACTTTAAACTCTTTTGGTGAGAAATTTTATAAATCTCAGTAAAATGTAGTTTAATATGAAGTGTAATACTGATCTTTGTGGTACCACTGGTTTAAATTATGAGTATTTCAAAAAAATGTAAGGAGTGTAAGGAGAGGGAGAAAACGTCAACGTTTAACCGCGTATATTACCCACTGATATTGCATCGCAATTGTCTGCTTTGTGTCAACTGGATCAGATCACGAAATTGTGCCACCATTTTGAACAGTGAAATTCAATTACAACGTTGCAAGAAGTCAATTTGTGATTGTTTTTTTTTGATGAATTTTTTAGGCTAAAATGTAACAAAATTTGAAACGTTTTAGCAAAATGGCCAACAATTTTATAGCAATATTGGTATGCTTTTGGGTTTTTAGATATTTTGAGGTTTTCTATGAGAAATTGTTTTCCAATAATCCCAATAAATTATTTTTATACCAATTTCAGTCAATTACATCAATGGTATAAACTAAGATTGTAGGGGGCAGTGCCACGCCCTGTACCGTATATGGGGTTACTTTTAGCCTATGAGAATAACATTTATTTTTTATTTAATATTTATTAGTTTACTAGAAGTTAGTCTGTTTATTTATTGTAGAGACAATATTTTAGCACTACAATATTCCGTTCAGATCGATTTTTAAAGTTCAACTGATTTTTCGCTGTTAATGCGTTTGATTTCTAAACCCTTTGGTTGCCAAGGGGAACGTGTTTAATACAAACAAGGGTCCTGCGTTTTCGTACACCTCGGGGTGATTTTTGTAATTTTTTTCTTATTGCGCAATTTTTAAAAATTAGTGAGCGTAAGTGAGACAGACCGCGGTTAAGGTGTAGGGAGAAAGAGGGGGGATAAGGAGTCCGTTTTATCCACAAAGTCTAATTCGTAGGGGGTTTAGACCTCGCCCTCCTGATGCTGTTTGGCTGTGAGCGGAAGCGAATGGAATGAAGTTCTCATTATTACAAAACTTGGTAGCGTCTGGAGCTCTAAATCATGTCAAAGATGCGAAATTTGATTTGAAAAATTTTCCGCATTTTCTTTAACGCTCAAAACGCTTATAATTTTCAGATTATCGACATCGTGAATCGCCAAGAAGTGGATGCTCTTGTACAGCAGATGAGATATGCCACTTGCAGTGATTACTTGATTCGCCCCCCAATAGTGCAACTCGAAAATGGTACCAGTGTTTGTGGCAACTGCACTCCACCATTCCCACCAATGGGTCCTGATGGAGCACTCGTGAGGCAATTGGCTTTGGAACAAATCTTGCGCACATTTTCGTTCCCATGCAATTATAAATCAGAAGGATGCCAAGAACGTCTCGTCTTTGGCCACGTGAACCATAATAAAGATGAATGCGTGTACCGTCCCTTTCCTTGCCCAACCGGAAAATGTCCATAGTCAGGTTCCATGTTCAGCGTAACGAAGCATTTTGCTGATGCTCATTCTACCCTAATAAAGAACGTACTTAATTTCAACCTGCACGTGGATCAGGATTCCGAAGAAAAGAAAGTTTAAAAAGTTCCTTTTGTAGCCAAGTATGTCTACATGGCAGACCAAGGTCAACCATATTTCAAAGTGAACTGTTTGACTTTGGACGACGTTTCGTATAAAATTTGGATGTTTAATGATTGAATCAAAGATTATGGGGTCTCATTAAAGAGAAATGCGCGTTTTCCTTACACGTCGCAACATGGCAGTGGTTTGACTTTGAGCTTGGACAAATATCTGCCAGTCTTGGAAAACACTGATTGCGTATTGGTCAGCGTGGAGATGCTAATTGAAAAAGGTGATGAAAACGATGTTGCTGTACCTCCGGCCGCTGCAAATGTTCCAGGTAATGGAAATGTGGCTGCCGTTATTAGTTCGACTGTACTGGATGCAGATATTACGTAATACTATTGCATTAATTATGTTAAATAGAAAGGTGAAATTGTGCACGTATGACAAGATTGGACCTACCCACAACCATGAAGAATGAAGAATTAGTGGTAAAATTGTATTTATTATAATTTAAAATAAGTAAGAAATAAGTTTTTCTTAGATAAGTTATATCTTTGCAAATGAGTAAAGTTGATCCATTTAAGGATATTTATGAAGAGGTTAGAGTTTTTAGGAGAAACCTAGTTAAAGATAACCAGCAAAGAAGGGTAGATTTAAATGTTAATAACAGTAAAGTTTTCGAATTAGACCAGATAGAAGTCGAGTTAAATAATTTAAGAACGGCATTTAATACTGTTGCTAATGAGCAAACAGAAATCAAGGAAGTAAAAGGTTATGTTGATTCTATAAAACTAATTATTGCCGAAATACGTAAAACTTTAGCCGATAGGATAAAAAAATATTCCTCAAATATTAGAGAATAGTGTTAATTTAGGAGAAAAGATGGGAGAAAAATTTGACTTGAAAACTGCGTCTAGCTTGTTGCCTTCTCTAGATACCACAGAAGATTCTGTTAAACAATTAATTGATGCTATTGAATTATACGATAGTCTTTTAAATAATGACGGGAAAAGTATTTTAACAAAATTTGTTTTGAAAACTAAACTCTCTCAGAGTGCAAAAGTACGTTTGGAAAGTTCATATGAGAATAATGACGACTTGATTAATGATATCAAAAATAATTTACTAGTTAAACATTCCCCAACGGCATTATCGGTTGAATTACATAATGCGCGACAAAATGAAAAATCTATCGATAAATTTGGCAAAACAATTGAAGAGTTATTGGTTAATTTAACGATAGCACAATCTGACGGTAACAACGGCATACTTAAAGTTTTGAAAGGTACAAATGAAAGAATTGCAATAATATCATTCGCGAACGGGTTACGTAACCATGAATTACGCACAGTTATTAAAGCAAGAAACTATTCCAAATTAAAAGACGCCATAGCTGCAGCCAAGGATGAGGAGGTTACAAAGAAAACTCCTTCACAAGTTTTCCACTTGCGCGGAAAGCAAAATTTTTCTAGGGGTAATAGACAAAATAGTAACGCTCAGCGAAATTCTTTTCAACGGCAGTACGTAAATAACAATAATTACAGGCGAAATAATCGCGGAAGTCAATCCACGCGCGGAAATATGAGACGACATAATAATAACAACAGGAATTTTACACAAAGAGGTTATTATGCAGCAAATGATGAGTCAGGTCCTTCCAGTTCAAATCAAAAATTTTTTCGTCCCCCACAGTAAATATACAGGTGATTCTGTAATTTTAAGTATGAATGCGTTAAATTTCATAAATTTGAAATATGAGATGAATGATTTATTTTTTTTTGTTAGATACGGGAGCTTCAATGAGTATAATAGTTGCATCATGTTTGGGAAAAGATCAGTATATTGATTGCAAAAAGAAAATAAAAATAAAAGGTATTTCTGGTTGTATGTATTCGCTAGGTACAACAACTATTTCTTTAAAACTAGGTAAAAATGTGATTAGTCATGAATTTCTTGCGGTTAATGATTTTGGAAGTGATATGAATGGTATATTAGGATCAGATTTCTTTTTAAAATATTCTGCAATTTTAGATTATGAAAAATTCATGTTTTCATTTTTGTTTATGGGTGAACAAATTTCTATTCCACTTAAATCCAAATCCGATTGCTACACAATAATTCCTCCAAGGTGCGAAGTCATCAAATACTTCCGAGTTGACAATAACGAGGATTGTGTTGTAATACCTGAAGAAATATGTGAGTTTGTTTACACAGCAGGAATTCTAACGAGACCTACGCTACTAACAACATGATACCAGTTAAAATTTTGAACGTAAGCGATAAAGAAATTAAAGTGAAAAATTTTAACCCAAAAGTTGAAAAACTTTCTAATTTTGAAACTTGTAAATTTGGAGATATTCCATTTTCAGTAGATCGTGTAGATAAATTGCTAGATACCATAAATGTAGAAGGTTTAAATGCTGAAGAAAAAATTTCGATTCATAAAATATGTGCAAAATATTTAGACGTATTCTGCCTAGAAAATGACCCTCTTAGCGTTACTAATATTTTTAAACAAAAAATTAAATTGCAAAACGGAGCAACCCCTACGTATGTGAAACCATACCGATTGCCACACGCCCAAAAAGCGGAAATACATAAACAAATTGATAAAATGTTAGGTGACGGAATTATTGAACCCACAAAAAATTCCGAGTGGTCAGCACCACTTCTAATTGTTCCGAAAAAAGCAGATAACACAGGTCACAAGAAATTAAGAGTAGTAATTGACTACAGGTTATTAAACAAGCGAATCAAAGACGATAAATTCCCATTGCCTTGCATAGAGGAAATATTAGATTCTCTATCAGGTGCAATGTATTTTTCTCATTTAGATTTATCTCAGAGTTTCTATCAAATTGAATTGCATCCCGCCTCACGCCCATGTACAGCTTTTACCACCGATCGTGGCCAATTTCAAATGACCCGAATACCAATGGGACTTAAAATCAGCCCTAATGCATTTTCTCGAGCAATGACAATTGCAATGTCAGGTTTAAATTACGAAAATTATTTCATTTATTTAGAAGACTTAATCGTTTTTGGTAACAATTTGGTAAGCCATAACAAAAATTTAATAAAAGTTCTACATCGGCCGAGATGAGTAAATTTGAAATTAAACCCAGGTAAATGTAATTTTTTGAGAAAAGAGATATTGTATCTTGGTCATAAGATCTCCTTGGACGGTATATCACCTGATCCGGAAAAAATTCGAATAATGCAGCAATATCCTGTACCAAGGGATTCTGGTGAAGCGAAACGGTTCGTCGCATTTGCAAACTATTATAGGAAATTTATACCAACTTTAGTGACATAACAGTACCTTTAAATCACTTATCAAAGAAAGGTGTTGTGTTTAAATGGACTAAAGAATGTCAACACGCGTTTGAGACACTCAAAGAAAAATTAATTAACCCACCTATATTGCAATATCCTGATTTTTCAGAAAGCAATACTTTTATTTTGAGAACAGATGCATCAAATTTTGCTTTAGGTGCAGTACTTTCTAATGCAGATGACAAACCAGTAGCTTTCGCTAGCAGAACATTAAATAAAGCTGAGAAACACTACAGCGTTATTGAAAAAGAACTTCTTAGCATTTGTTTTGCTGTAAAAAAACTTTCGACCATACTTGTACGGCAGAAAATTTCATATTTTTACAGATCATAGACCTTTAATATATTTATTTGGAATGACTAACCCCTCGAGTAGATTAACAAAATTTAGGCTGACATTAGAAGAATACGACTTTAGTATAAATTACGTGAAAGGAAAAGAAAATGTTACAGCCGACGCTTTATCGCGAATTATTATTGATTCCAATGAGTTAAAAAATCTTAATGAATCTTCATGTGCAACTATAAATGTTTTAACGCGAGCACAAAAAAGGGTTATTGAACACGATTCTGTAGGCGTTTTTGATAATGCTCTTTCTGACAATAGGCTTGATCACCCTGGAGTCGTTGAGATATTAAAACCACCTTTAGATTCTGTTGAATTACGCCCAATTTTAGATGAAGAGTTTAATCAATTTAGTTTGAATAGTCAAAGCAACTACTATGAGTTAGGGAACATTATCTATGATATAAATAAAAGTGTAATTCACTTAAAACAGGATACTCGATCATCGTTAGCATTAACTGCAACGTTGAGAGACCTGAAAATAGTATGTGAAAAGTATAAAATTCCGGAATTAATTGTAATTAAAAACGAAAGATGCGCATCGTTATTACAAGAAATATTAAAAGTTCCCAATGAAATAAAAAACTCTGGCATAAAAATAAATATTGTCAATGCTTCTAAGACTATTACTAATAAAGACACGCAACAACTAATACTTAATGACTTTCATATGTTACCGACCGGTGGAATGCAGGCATTAATCGCATGTACAATAATATTAAGAAATATTATTTTTGGTCAGGTCTTCGAAAAGACATCGAAAATTTTATTAAACGTTGTGATGACTGTCAGAGATATAAACATTCTCGACCTAACAAACAACCCTTGACAATCACCACCACTGCAAAATCAGCATTTCAGAAAGTTTTTCTTGACTTGGTGGGCCCCTTAGAACAAGACACGGAAAACAATCGTTATATTTTGACCTTGCAGTGCGAATTAAGTAAATTTGTCGAAGGATATCCATTACAAAATAAAGAAGCGGTAACAGTAGCAAAATCGTTTGTTGAAAACTTTATACTACGTTATGGTATACCCCAAGAAATCGTAACAGATCAGGGTACCGAATTTTTGGCTTCGACTTTTAAAGAAGCTTGTAAATCACTAAAAATTAAACAACTAAATTCTACGGCATATCATCATGAAACCCTAGGAGCTCTTGAAAATTCGTACAAACATTTAGATGCTAATTTACGAATTCAGGCAGCAAACCATCCTGATACTTGGAGCTCTTGGATTCCTTTTTGGTGCTTTTCATACAACAACACGGTACATTCAGAAACGCGTTACACGCCTTATGAACTAGTTTTTGGTAAAACGAGTCGTTTGCCTTCGAATATAACTACAAAAATAGATCCAATGTACAACTTTGAAGATTATCCATTGGAAATAAAGTATCGTTTACAAGTAGCATGTAATGACGCGAGAAATAATTTACTAACATCAAAACAGAAAAGGAAACAAAATTATGACGTAAAGACTAATTGTATTAATTTTAAGATAGGTGATAAAATTCTTATAACACGTCAAATAATAAGAGTGATCCAATTTTTAAGGGACCTTATGACGTTGTAGAAGATAAGAATACTAATGTAATTGTAAATATAGATAATAAAGTAGTAGAAGTACATAAAAATAGAGTTAAATTATATCACAGTTAAAATAAAATAAAATTAACATTGTATTTTATTTTTCAATTAGCGAGGAAGGTGTACTGGATGCAGATATTACGCAATACTATTGCATTAATTATGTATGTCATATTACATTTCAGTGTAACCTACTTCTAGTGTACTTCGGCTATGGAATGTCATCGTCAGCAGTACGTTGACTTTACATTATATTATGTTACGTTAATATTAAGTGAGAGATAAGTAGATCGTTGTATTGTGATGATGTGTGGAGTATTAAATATATTATTAAAGTTATAAAGAATGTGTCTCTTCATTTTCAACCCTTCAATGAACCAGATTAAGAAGAATATTACACGACGTCTATCACGGAGATTATTATATTGGGTAAGAAAACAAAACTATTTTATAAAATTTATAGTTTGGACTCTTGCTATTTCTAAAATGTTAAAATCGATATCTCTATATACCTAATAATTATTTGACAGTTTTGCTGCTCTGAAATAAATTTTTTTGATGTTTTCAAAAGTTTAAAAATTAAATCTTTGCCTTCTATCAAACCAATTTATTTATTTCCATCTAATTGGAGTATTTGGGTATTTTTGGGACAATATGCAATAGCCTTTGCCGAGATTTATTCCATTTTATTTGGTTGCTCTGTTTTTTGTAATAATTGCACATAATTTGCTGCTCAAATAAATTCTACAAAAAATTTACAAGCACTTTACATACTTCCAAGCTTTCATGCTTGTAATTATCCCAAACTGTTTTCACTTCACAGTACATTTGTTTAGTAACTCACTTTTTATCACTTTTATCAAAGTTTGTGAATAAAACATATTAAAATATGTTCACATTTCTTACTCACTTACAATTTGGCAAGCTTTTTCCCTACTGTAATAAAACACCACAAAAATATTACTTTATTGTCAAATTTGTAACATAAATATGTATGCGTGAGAATACTAAAAAGAATAGCAACTATATAACTAAATAAACAAAATGCAATACAAAACAATAACTATCAGTTATGGGCAAATCCAGAACTAAAACCCTATAAATCCATAAAAGAACTAACAATTTCCAACGAAGTAGTCCTAAAAAGGAATCGTATCTTAATCCCAGCATACATGCAAGAAAGGGTTATACAACTGGCACATAATAGGAGTTGTAAAGATAATGCAGTTGTTAGGTACCAAGGTATGGTTCGCCAACATCACCCTACTGAAAATATATATAGAAACCTCATATAACCTGATAATGTTTTCATCAGGTTGTATATGGTTTTATGCGGTTTTTGAAACAACCAGGTTCATTTTGTATGAGGTTTTATGAGGCAACTGAGGTGATTTTCAGTAGGGCAATGAAATGGCCGACAAGCATGTTAAGAGCTAATGTCAAACAGCAACACCTATCAAACAAAGCAACCCACCACCAGTCATGCGTTCGAAAGCGTCGATGTTGACTATGCAGGACCATTCCCAAACAGTAAATACGCCTACTTTTAAATTAGGCGATGGTTTTATGCAAAACAAGTAAACGCAACTTTTGACCATTATAGGATCTCCATCCTTGGAAAACAATCGGGATCGCAGGTGCTCAAATTGAGGCAACGAAGAAAGAATCATAATTGGAAACTCTTCTTCAAATTACTTGTCTCAAGAACAATTTCTTCAAACCCCAACACTCCTTTCTTAAGCATATCATCCAAGCCCGGAAGTCGGGTACTTTCACAAATAGACAAGCCCAGCAAGATCAACAACTACCTACAGAAGTATATGAAACACCCTCAATGGAAACAAGTTCCTCCTCCATGGTCGTCAGTCCTGGGACTGGTTTGTTGCCAACTGCTTTTCTTGGGAAAAATCTGTTTTAAACGAAGTGGTTTCCCTTTTCCTTCTTCGTCGGTCTTACTCTTAAACTTCCAGGTACACATGCTAGCATTTCCTCTACCATGATTCTTTTTGTGGTTATACCGCCAATATTCGGTCGTCAGAGCCTCATTAGTTTGAAACAGGGGGTACCGTGCGAAGGCGAGGTTGACATTTGGATGCGAGAGGCTGTGTATGACGCTTTCAACATCCCATTATCACTAGCCCCAAGTTAACAAGTTAGGAACATAAAACAGGAAGCAGAACTACTACAATCTCAGGCAGTCGCAGTCCATAGCCGAACATGACACCATCAACATCAGTTTACAAAGCTGACGAAGACCAACACCTTGAAGAAAGCCCACTGCCTTGCATCAAGAGACCAAAGTGACAAACGAAAGCAACCGACCATTTAAAAGACAATGTATTGACGAAACTCTAATCAGAGTACAACGGAACACAGATTTCACAATACAAGCAACAGAAGCAATGGAAAACAGAAAATACCAATTAAAATAATGAAAAAGAAGCACTGCAGAAGTACACATGACAATAAACAAGAGTTTGACTGAAGTCAAGAGTATAGCGAAGGAACAGCGAGAATGGAAAGATTTAGAGGAAAATATTTGAAATCGGTAAACCCAACTCAACTGATTATTCCATTATTTTTAGTTTGTTTTTTTTTTGTAATAAATGCGCATAAAGCGCTAGTTTCCTTCATTTCCTTTTGAAAATTTGTTCCTCAAATACATCCACCAAAAAATTTACAAGCACTTTACACACTTCCAAGCTCTCATGCTTGTAATTACCCCAAAATGTTTTCACTTCACAACACATTAGTAATTCACTTTTTTTCACTTTTATCAAAGTTTGTGAATAAAACATATTAAAATATGTTCACATTTCTTACTCATTTACAATTTGGCACGCTTTTTCCCTGCTGTAATAAAACACCACAAAAATATTACTTTATTGTCAAATTTGTAACATAAACATAAATATGTATGTGTGAAAATACTAAAAAGAATAGAACTATTTGTAAAATAAACATTAAAATGTTTGTAAATAACTTCAATAGTAATAACATCTCAAATCTCACTAATTCTTTCCTTTTAAAAACAAACTTGCATAAAAATGTTCTTCATTGAAGATTAATTTGCCTCCATCATAAATACTTTCACAGAATCTGTAACAAAAAAAAACATTATTTAATTTACATACCTAACAAACCATTTAGTATTTTAATGCAATGTCAGCTTTTTAAAATACCCATAAATAAATGTGTATCAGTTGGACATAAACATACACAATGTATGATGGTTTCACTTTGTGAAATTCAATTAACAATTAACAATGGAAATTAAAAACTTTAAATTTATGTTGTCTTTGCGACTATATTTTCCCCTTTTTAAGTATTTTCAAACAACTGATTGCCAACAGTCTGTTTACAGCCAACAATTCATTTCGAACTACATTATTCAATGTTTGCCTGTTCATATTTCCCGGATGATAGAGTTTTGAAAATTAGGGAGTATATCACAAATTCAATGGCTAAATAAGTTTCTAATAAAAATCAAAAGATGTGGAAGTTTGTATTATTTGTTCAAAACCTGAATTTTAGAAAGAATTTCAAATAAATTGCATCTACCTGCACAACTGCTACTGCATGTGTGTGTCAGGAATGCTTGCTTCTTTCCCCTTGCTGCGCTCCTTGCATACACACATCAATAACATTAAAGATTGTGATTTTCAATCAAAAAAACGCCTCTTTAAAATTGTCATCTTGTCAATTTTCAGAGTTTTTCTGTTAATTCACAAAAATAAAGGATTAATTTTTATTCTTTAATATAGCACCTACCCTAATATAACAATAAAAAAAGCTGTGGGCCAACCACAATAAGGCCTTTATCCCATACATCCGCTGCTTCAAAAACGTCAAGTATTTATAAATTTTCAACAAATAAAAAAATTACTATTTACAACATTTTTATTTGAGATTTTTGAACATTTTAAAAATATTTTGGAAATTTCAAAAATTGTAAAAATTTTTGTTTCAAAAATTAAGAAACAATTTTTTCTCACAAAAGTGTGATTTTATAGTGTGATGATAAACGTAAATTAGATATAGTAGAAGCTTTTGAAATTCACAAACATTTAAAAACTGTACCGTTACTGAATGAGCAAATTGATCTCTTAATTTCTCCTCTATTGGACATTTTGGAATAAGAAATCAAGTCATCTGCAGACGATTACCGAGATCAAGTCACCAAGTGTTGTTATAGTAATATAACAACACTAACTGTTTACTTTCTAATATAACCTTTGACAATGACATGTAAACATGCCGAAATACGTATAAGGTTAAAATAAAGAAATATTGTTAAAGTAATTAAGTATTTTATATACAGATAATCATTAACTCTAATGTGCCTAACTCGATTTTTTTAAATGGAACACTTTGTGTTTTTACAAGTTGGACAGAACTTTCATCGCTTGTAAGTTTTATTTACCAACGGTTATACGTAAACCAATGGTTGTCGAGAAAATTAGGTTTTCTAAGGAAAATATCAGGTAATTTCTAGAATGTAGTAAGGGAATAATTTAGAAAAAATAAGTAAAAAACAAAAGGGAGAGAATAGAGATATTAAGACGCTTGTTTTACTTATTTTAGAAATCGATATCATAGTAGGAATTTAAACCTGCTTTTGTGTTCCTGCAAGAAACAAATACGAACATTGTTTCAATTCATGTAAGAAATTAGTTTTCATAAATGTTGTAATGTTAGATTGCGTAATTTTCTATTTCACATTTTCATTCTTGAACTAAGATGTGGTGTGATCGACTAGGGTCTAGACAATTGGACTTACAGCCGATCCTGCATTACGCAATATCGTCTAATATTGGCTCGCATATGTGCGAGTGTGATATTTACATCGAGATTTGCATTGTTAAAGCCGATTTTTTCATTGCTAATAAATTACATTCAATAGAAAACAACAAATCCTTTTTTTTTAATTTATTACCAGACTTGCGTGTTGGTATGCTGTCAATCAGTGAGTGAATGCAAATTTGTCTTCGTATTTTTTCTTTAAAAATATAATTGCTCTTAACAAATAACCTCGCGTAAACAGCAAAATGTAACGAGTATTTTAAAAAAAACTATAAAATAAAAAAAAATTTTGGTCCCAACCGAGATTCGACCCCACAACTACTGTAAAAAAACAGTACACCCGAACACACCCGCATAACCATCTGTGCCACTACGAACTTGTGGTTTACACACATTCTAGCTGCATGCCGAGGAGATGCGCAAGTCATGAGGTAGGATCGGCTGTAAGTCCAAGCGTCCAGACGCTAGTGTTTGATCGACACTGCTACATGCTTTTTGAAAAGATTCGTGGTCAAGTCGTACCTTGGGTGGTCATGTAAACAAAAACTTCTCCTTCTAGCTCAGCGAGTTAAGAGAGAATGCCAATGGTGGTGCGTACAGTTGTTGTTGTATGGCGCCACGGACTTACCAAAGAAAGAACCTAAAGTACGGGCTTTCCCTGTTCCATAGAAAAGGCTAACCCACTAAAGGCATTCAAATAATACATCAACCACTACCAATAACACAAAACAGTTTATTTATTGAGAGTCACTAAACCCAAACAGAGAAAAACATTTAATTGTTTAACAGGGTGGCCACTTAAAACTGCCTTTCAAATTCCCTGACTTCCCTGACTGATAACCTTCAGTTTTCCCTGACTCATTTTTATGGTACAAAAGCCAATTTTAACTGTTTCTTTTTAAATAAAAATTGTAAGCCAACATAAAATTAGCAAAGTAAACTTAAATTACTTTATAGCAAATGGAAATTTTTCAACCAGCATAACAAAATACAACATCTAAACTTTAAGGAAAAACCAAATAAAATATAAATATTTCACCATGTGCCTACCACACAATCAATTCAAAATATAAATAAAATAAATATAAATTTTATAAACATATACCTAGGTAACAAAATTTTCGTTTTGCCGGCAAAAATAAAAATATTAAAATAATTGCATTTTACAGAATTTTCCCTGACAATTTGATGAAATTCTTTATGTTGAAATTGGTACAATTCCCTGATTTCCCTGACCAGAATAAAAAAATTCTAAATTCCCTGACTTTTCCCTGTTTTACAGAAAAGTGGCCACCCTGTGTTAGGAGTCTTAATCTACAAAAACATACATTAGAATTGTTATAAATGGAAATAAATTTACAGTTATGTAATTATACAATAGTAGGTCAAGTTAAAAGTTATGCTGAAAGTAGAATAGAGGTGTCAAATGCAATGTAATTTTGAGAATAAAGGCCTAAACATAATTGTTACGAAATTTTTTAATCAATCTCAAGTGAAATGGTAGGAACGCAACGAAGCGAAACTTGCTTAGATGAAAAACTTCAGTTTCGTAAGTAAATCAGATATAACAATTCCAACTCACACAAAATCCTAAGTTTGAGTATATGATTTCTCACTTGAAACCTTTATATTCTTAACGAGTAGGATTAGCCACGCCGAAAATCTTCAAACCGAATAAGTCCCAGATTGAACCAATGCCGTAACAAATCGCAAAAGATATCGAAAATTCCCAGACTGAACGCTGAGACAACGAAAACCAGGCCCTTCCTCAGTGGTCTTAAACAGTGTGGGAAACCAGCTTGATAAATATACATTAGACAACTATTTATACAGCCACAAATTTATAACTCTTTTTGTCCTAATTACTATGCTTTTACGTATTTATAGTTACTCGTAAGCGAAGTTTTTAAAATATGTACTTGAGAGTATTCGCGTTGGTAAATTTTCGATGTGAGACGATTCAGTGTAGCAATATCCTTCGTTCTTAATTACTGTGATATCAAACATAAGTAGGTAAGTAAAATTCAAAACTAATCTAAATATGTATGACAACGTTGCAGGTACAGAGTGACAAGTGGATGCAACTGACCTTATAATCGAACGTTGGTGCGACAGGCGGCGATTGCAATACGAACATTTTCAAAATGACCTCGGATAGTCCTCCACAGGTGATAGATATTAACAGGTTAATGGCTCTAGCACATCCACGATTTAAGATAAGCAACAGGTCCCAGATTTTAGCCATGATCAAACAGGGCTAACCTATTTGAAAATAAATATGATTACATGACTAAATTGTTTTCTAAATAACTAAAATCTAATTTATTTCAAGTTATCTTGTCTTATCTACAGTATAATCATCAATACCAGTTCACGTAAATAATGTATTTATTCAAGTAAACTAAATGCAAAGAACTTACCCATAAAAAAAAGCCGAAAATAAATTTTGACAACAAAATGGTGGAGTGATGCAACCGCAAAACCCGAGTGCCGTCCGGCGATGATCGTGCGTATTCGTAATTTTTATGATGCGCTGCGACAGCAGCGCCATCTACTACAAACAATTCAACTAAACGTCCTACTGCAGGCGCAATGTCAGTTACCGGCGCGTCTAGCTCCACGTTAACGTGGAGCATTAAAATATTTTTAGATCCACGCGATTACGTCACAATCCTGCGCACTACTTTAACAGTGAGTGAATGCAACTTTGTTTTCTTATTTTTTCTTTAAAAATATAACTGCTCTTAACCGTAACCTCGGGCATACAGTAAAGACCAGCAACATTGTTTAAAAAAAGCAGTATAAAATTTTAAAAAAAATTGGACCCAACCGAGATTCCACCCATCAACTGTTTATGCAGTAAAAGGCTCTACAGCGGCATGTCCACCTGAGCCACTACGAAGTTGCAGGCAGTCGTTAAAAGACGTAATATAAACTTCAAACAGTCAGACCCTGCAGATGATGTTTTGGGTGGTTCTAAAAATATTTTAATGCGCCACGTTAACATGGAACTAGACATGATGAATTGAAAATCTTTTGTTTTAGAGCTGCAATCAACAAGTTAGAAATTGTTGCATGATTGCAACAAACACCCTGTGTAACCAAATTTAACTTTACAATACCTGGAGGATAATGTATGGTCTTGACTAACATTTAACGCTAAAAGTTTGTTTAATCAAAGAAAATACGGGTTGTGCAGTTGTAATAGAGAAGTCTACAAATATCAAATTTTTCAGAATTAATGTATGAACGCCTTAAGGGAATTTCAAAAACAAAACACATTCAGAATGGTTAATAAGAATATATAAAAATATAAAAGATGTTCTATTAAGAATAACAAGTTTGGTATGCATGTATTTTATGAAATCCCCTGTATAATTAAAAATAATTTTAAAATGTGGCCCTCTTCGGCACCTACAAATTATTGTATTCTAATGCACTAAATAGTATATTATGTAAGGAGTGCCAAAAGAGCAATTTTTTTTGCACTAATGCGAACCTTTTAGACAGAGCCAATAGGCATTAATTAGCACCTATCAGACTTTATTTTAGAACACATTTACAACATAACGTATGATACTTACTTCTTTATTGTAGAAAGGATATTTGTATGAAATTGGTACAACTTGAAAAATAATCTGAACTTTCCAAATGTTCTGCAATTTCAGTTTACACATTTGGCAACAATTTTTTGTCTAGTATCGCAGCTTGGGTAAAACCTAAACTATTAATAATAATTTACAAATTTTCCTAATAATATTTATAGATTACTTTGTCTTTAATTGTTCAATAGTGACAGGTATAAATTTGAAAAAAAATTTGAAATAAGCCATACTGTAAAAAATTGTGATTGTAGTATACAATTATGGTGGGTTAAACATTTAAATTCTAGCTACAAAATATTATACAAGGTGATTTCTAAAGCTTGCATCAAATTTCGCTGATTAATTCTAAGGTCCAAAATAGTCAATACATGTATAAAGATAAACTGGAAAACATCCTCATTACTTTTATTTCCATCGACCATGATAACAAATGCTAACAGATAGTAAATACCTTTGGAATAATCTCTAAGAATGCATTTCATTCTGTTTTGTTACCAGGAAAATCAATTAATAGTATTCATTAATAATACTTATTTTAAAACTTCAACAATTCAACTACAAAGTTCTCTGGGCAGGATTTACTCGTTCGGCGACAAAGTCCTTCCAGTTCTTAACTTAGCGACGATCTTTTCCTTTTGTGAAGCTGAAATTATTCACAAAAAATAACCAGTGAATTTCACTATCAAATAATGTGATAAAATACAAAACTTAATGGCAATCCATTTCAACAAGCATTCATTAAATTATTATTTTTTCTTGGCAAGTTCCATAAGCATCAAAGAATAATAAATAAGTTAAATATATTACCCGGGCATTGCTGCAGTGTCCTCCCATACCTCTATTGGTAAAGTTGATGCTGCAGGAGCCGATCAAGGTATTGCAACCATACCTGTATGTTATAAATTTTATATAAAACACTCAGTTGTAATAAATATATGGTACATTGTCTTACAGTGTGTGCCTTCTGTAGAAGGCTCGGGCAATCGCTGTTTAACACCTTGGTACTACTTAGAAAGCCATGTCGCAATACACTCGATACATCACCATTGATGTCCCTTGACGTTGATGGCAAAGACGCACCAAACTTTGCTAGTATTTCTACGATTACATTATATAAATAATTCCTATAACAGTTAATATCTACGTATTTAATAACATACCCCTTAGTTTTTCGGGAGTCTGAAACTTTTCATGTGCGGGATATCAAAATTATTTTCTGACGTTGAAACTTTGGAATTCTGAAATACGTTTCGTGAGCCACTACTTCTGCACAAGTTGGACTGTGCACGAAGCAAAAATTGCGGACCGAAGTTGTAACAGTAACACATTTTTACGAGACTGCACCTGCACGAAACCTGCAGAATGGTCAAGCTGTAGACGCTTGTACAATCTCTTGTGCTGCCATCTAAAAAAGCATTCCTAACTACTAGACTACTAGTGCGTTCCTGACTTGCATATTACAGTGAATACACCCTAACCTGGCACTGAGACAAACACAGCCATGCAACGTAAACACAATACGATAATCACGTGATATATAATGAGTGTGCTTCGAATCATCAGAGGCGCTTGTAGCTTTTCGCGTTCTAATCAATATAAACAAAATTTAAATTTATTACCGTTAACAACATACACATGGAAAACACCAGCTGACGAGAACCGCTTGCTTGGCATTGAATGCATGCGTCTTTGTAATTTTGAAATTTCCTTTGTGGTTATCAAGGTATGTTCTGTGGTGGAAAAACTGTGTACAGATTAATGGTTGTGTTGTAATTTTAAAAGAAGTTGATTTTCATTCAGATATGGTTAGTTAACACTGGTGGTGAGCGATATTAAAAATTTAATATCGAATATCAATAATGAATTTAGATCGATAATGCCGATAGTATCATTAGTATGATAATAACGATAATATTGCTATATTAACGATAATATCCATATTATAGATGTCCATATTACCAGTTTATTTCTCTTGTAATTTTTTTAAATTGTATCTACACCATGTAATAACAAGAGAATATTTGCGGGCTGATGTTGCCTTTGCTCCTAATCTTAACTAAAGGCAGAACTAGTACTATTTACAGCCCTTTTAATAAAAAAGGGATAACCATTCAATTCAGTTTGAAGTAGAGTAGGCAATCTTAGTTGCGGGTCAGTATGAGTTGTATTGCGTTTTGTAATCAAGACACAATCAAGTTGACCATACAAAAGCTTTATTATATAGATGCACAAAGATTAATATAATAATGCACAACTAAACTTCATAACTTGCTAACAGCAACATTTTTTTGTCTTGACAGACCCAATATAACATATATCAACTTACTTGCTACCAATAGAAAAAAGATACTTCAGCCAACTATGCAGGAACAAAAATACCTAAAAGATTTTGAACCAAATCTCAACACTTCCTCCCAAAATATTTTAAATAAAAAAATTAATCTCAAATTATTACACCAAGCATTTAACGTAGTTTTACAATCCGCGCATGAGCTAAACTTTTTGTAAATATATCTGCTATTTGTTCTTCACCTTGTATATGATCTACATTAATTTCACCTGCATTGAATTTCTCCCTTATGAAATGGAATTTAATGTCTATGTGTTTTGACCGCTTGTGAAATGCAGGGTTCTTACACAACTTAATTGCACTAGCATTATCTATCAGAAGGGTGGAAAACCTGATGAATATCGGTAATCTCAGAAAGCAGCCGCTTTAGCCAGATTATTTCTTTAGCACCTTCACACGCCTGCTATATACTCTGCTTCCATCGTCAAGATAACCACACACTTTTGTTTCTGACTCGACCAGCTGATAGCGCCACCTTAGTATTTGCAGACCTTTCCACTCCGCGGACGCCTCGTTTCGGAGTCCCCTGCATAGTCTGCATCACTAAATGCTTCCAACATAGTGTTTCCATAGTTTTCCTTGTATAATAGACCGAACTGTTCCCTTTAGATACCGAAAAATCTTTTTTACTGCCCTCCAATTCGAACCTCTGGGTCTGGCTAATGGTTTGGTCACCATTGGTTCCTACGGCCTCACAATACGGGATTTCCTCCATCACTGGTGGATCGTTTTCAGGATCAACAGCACTTCTCTCTGATGGCGTTCCCATTGGATTCGATTCATGCATACTGAACCGCTCTGAAATCCTCCTTGCGTAGGCACCCTGTCCTATAAAAATATAGTTTTATCTGGTAACCTGAAAATTTTCACACCTAAAAAACAGTTCATTGGACCAAACGTTACTTTAAATTGCTTTTTCAGTTCACTCCACTTTGAGAGCTAGCAACAACACCATGATCCACATATAAAGCAATAATTATTTTCGATACTCCTGTCTTTTTAATGAATAAACATGGATCTGCTACACTCTGAATAAACTTCAAACTTGTCAGAAAGTCCACAAAACGTTTATTCTAGCATCTGGGTGCTTGCTTAAGCCCATATAGGCTACACTTGAATTTGCATACACGACCGCTGCCATCGTTGAACCCCTCTGGTTGACTCATGTATACTTCTTCACGAAGATTTCCATACAGGAATGTGGTTTTTACATCAAATTGAATCAGCTGTAGGCCTTCCAAAGCTGCAACACTAAGTACAGTTCGTACGAGCGTCGAAACGAGCGACAGGGCCCAAAGTTTCGTCGTAGTCTAGTCCATGCCTCTGCGTAAAACCTCCTGCAACTAGCCTGGCCTTGTAACGATCAACAGATCCATCGGTTTTTAACTTTATGCGTAGCACCCATCTGCTGTCGATCACTTTCTAGTTTGCAAATGGTTCCACTAGCTCCCAACTGTCGTTTTCTTTCAAAGAAGCAAGTTCTTCCCTCATGGCTAGTTTCCAATTTTTCAGATTCGCTAGTTTCCATAGCTGCAACATAAAGACATTGAGTTTCAGATTCAGCAATAAAAACGTAATCATGCAGATAGGAAAGCTTTTTAATTTCTCGTCGCCTGATCATTTGGTTTTCTTCTTTTACTGCTACTTGCGAAAATGTTGGAGCAGCTTCCTTCACAGCAACAGCTTCCTCCAAAGCAGCACCTTCAGTAGCTGTAGCAATCGCTATCCTTCATCTACGCTCTTCTTTGCAAGGAAAAGGTAGCCGTCTTTTTCACCACAGTAACCTACAAAGCGTCCCTGTTCACTCTTTTTGTCCCATTTTGGTCGTTTTTGTTTTGAAATTTGTACCTATATAACCTCACTTTTAGCCGCTTGAACTTCTCGCGGTAGTTCAAACGCGTCATAGGAGAAAATATTCTTTGTACCTTGTCATATGCGCCGACGCACCCGAATCAGAATTCAGCAACTCAGCGGTCGGCCTCGTTCGCTACATCATTTGTTGCGCTTACAGCTTCTCCAGGATGATAGAACGAGGATTTTGAATTTCCCGCCGCCCTGCGCGTACTTTGTAGAAAATGCGATGCATTTCCCAGTTTATTCGGACACTGTTTCGCCATTTGTCCCACTCGATGGCATTTGAAGCACTTTCGCGCCGATTTCACTTTCTCGGATTTGTCGGTGCCTCCTCCTCTTTCCCAACAGAGCTGCCGATTCGTTCCGTTTTTCTGGCAAACGCATTTCGATAAGTCATCTTTATGTTAATTTGCTAATTTTTCGTTCACTCAGAGGTACCGATTCCCACACGCTCTTGAATTCAAAGTATTCACTAGATAACGTGGACATAATCCAGCTCACTAACAGTAAACCTGGTAGCTCAGTCTTCATCAGCCTCAAGAGTTCGTCGTTCAGCTCATAAAAGTTTCACTGAAGACGGGCAACGTGGGCAGTAATGCCCACTGACTCGTCCTTTTCGAAGGTGAAGAAATTTTCCAAGAAACTACCCAATATATTGAGAAAAAACTCAATATATTGAGAAGAAACTCAATATATTAAGAAAACACCCAATATATTTAGAAAAAACTTAATATATTGAGAAAAAACGCAATATAATGAGAGAAAAATTCAATATACTGAGAAAAACCACCAATATATTGAGAAAAAACTCAATATACTGAAAAAAACTATATATTAAGAAAAACCTCAATATATTGAGAAAAAACTCAATATACTGAGAACAAAACTCAATATATTAAGAAAAACTTCAATATATTGAGAAAAAACTCGATATATAAAGAAAAAAACTCAATAGGTATATTAAGTTTTTTCCTTAATATATTGAGTTTATTTCTTATTATATTGAGTTTTTTTCTGAAAAATAAAAACTAGTGTGACCCCTGAGCGCCTTTCTACATTTGTGCATCAGAGCATTTTTAGAAAGTATTGTTTAAAGTAAATAAAATAAACAATTTTTGTATCTCACAGAAATACCACCCAAATTTGCTATGGTAATAGGAGCTCCGTACAAGTAGGCAACTGACCAGATAGCTATGTACCCACACGACCCTGAAATTTTTACACAGACAGTTCATGATTTGTTGTTAATTGCCTTTCTTGAAAGAGGGGATTAACAGGGGTTTATATGTAATAGCGTACAACTCAAAACACTTCTTAGTTAGAAGTGCTATAACTGTTGTGATTAGTACAGTGCAAAAATGCTTCGCGTATTTTTTGGTAAAGAACACCATCAAATCACAATTACTGTATATCTATTTTTCGAGGACACAAGTACATAGAAATAGTGACAATGGAAAGTTTTTTTTTACAAGAGGGTGACGAAACCAAACGCAGTGACAGACAAAATATAAATTCCGTGATTGGCCGACATTACATTATGAGCTGCGATGTACTAAATCATTATATATTTAGCTATCATTTTTTGTTTAATTTCTAACTTCCTAAAACATAATTGTTGTTACATTATACATTAAACGTATTTTAAAACTTAAAATTAACGTTTTAAACAAGATAACTTATCTGCCGTTACATACTAATAAACACTGCATTAGTCCTCCTTACATCTAGCGGCTGATTTGCGAAATACGTTAAACCTCTCATTATAAACGAGACAAACTACCATAACGTGTTAATTTAAGTATACTGTCGCTACTCTGCGATGGGGGGCACTTACGTGCAGTTTTATAATCAAAATTCTGACTGCATCTAAATTTAAATTTTAGGATTTTCAAAACATGTACAATGTGCAATTTACTAACTTAAGACATATCCTGAAGAAGGAAATCTAAACGCAACGTGTTTCGTTACGCTGAGAGAGTTTTGAGAGAAGCGAAGAAGCTAATAGGTGAAGTAAAAATGTGTAATTTTATTTAGATCCTCATTCTATGCCAATGTTTTTTTTTTGTTTTGACTTGTTTTTCTTTTTTTCTGAAGATCTAATATATTCATGACGAAACGGCGTCATCTGACTTGAATTTGACTACTTGATAAATAAACTCACTAACGGATACTTTCGAAAAACAACTTTTTGATGTTTCTTTTTTAAATTGTGAAGGCGAATTATTTTTACAATTTTTAAGTTTACGAACATTTTGGTGTCGAAAAATTACAATAAATAAATATTTTTAACTTTTGCTGCTTTATTTCGGAAAATTTCTATTCTATTATTAGTCTGAGTAACTCATACTTCTCCCCTCTCATTATATGTCCTATATATTTCGTTTTTCTTTCTTTAATAGTGATTAGGAGTTCAAGGGGTTTCCGCATTCGAGCAAGCACCTCTTCGTTTGTTATTCTTTGAACCCAGGATATTTTTAGTATGCGCCTGTATAGATACATCTCAAACGCCTCCAGTTTTTTCTGTTATTGGATCCAAAGTCCATCCTTCACATCCGTAGAGCAGAACAGAAAATATATAGCACTTGATCATGCGCACTCTGAGCTCTAGGCTGAGTTCGCGCCTTGTAAAGAAGTGGTTCATATTTATAAATGCTTTCCTTGCTTGCTCAATTCGGGATCTAATTTCCTTTCTTGGGTCGCACTGGCTGTCAATATTTGTCCCCAGATATTTAAGCGTTTTCACTTGTTCTATAGTAGTGCCATTTATTGTTAGATTAGCATCTATGTTCCCTTTTGCGAAGACAAGCAACTTAGTTTTAGGTATATTCATATAAAGACCATGGTCTTCACTATATTGTACTATGCGGTCCATCAGTATTTGCAATTCGCCTATGTTATCTGTCATTATTACGGTGTCATCCGCATATCTAATGTTGTTTATTATAGTGCCATTTACCTTTATACCCTTCATAATGTCAGCTAGAGCTTCTTTGAAAATAACTTCGGAGTAGATGTTAAATAATAGTGGTGATAAAACGCAACCTTGTCTAACTCCTTTCTTGATCACTGTAGTTTCTGATGTTTCGTTTTCAATTCCGACTTCTGCTGTTTGATGCCAGTAGAGTTGTGATATAATTTTAATCTCCTCTTCGTCGATACCAGTTTTGTTAAGGATTTCTATAAGTTTGTCGTGTTTTACACAATCGAAAGCTTTTCTATAGTCGATGAAACAAGCATATACATTTATGTTCATATCTCTGCATCTCTGCGTCAGCACGTTAAGAGAGAAGAGTGCTTCGCGAGTACCATAACCATTCCTGAACCCAAACTGTGTTCTATCTACTTGGGCGTCGCATTTTTTTATAAATGCGTGTATGTATAATTCTTAGAAATATCTTGAGGATGTGTGACATAAGACTAATCGTTCGATATTCGTCGCAGGTTGACGCGTTTGCCTTCTTCGGTATAGTTACAAATGTTGATTTTAGCCAGTCGTAAGGTATAATACTTGTTCTACGAATAGTATTAAATAACAAAGTTAGTATATCCAGCCCCTTGCCCTCCTTATCAGCTATTAATTTAATTACCTCAGCGTAAATGTTATCCGGGCCAGTTGCCTTTTTGTTCTTTTGTGCTTTGATCGCGTGAATTACCTCACTTTTATTAATTTCTGGTCCCTTTTCATTTAACTCGCTATATGTATCTGGCGGGTTCTCTGGTCTGTTGTCATCGAAAAGTTCTTCTATATACTGTTTCCATCTATTGAGTTTCTCTGTTATCCCTATGATTATTTCATTATTATCGTCTTTCAGGATTGTTACAGGAGGTTTCCGACGTTGGTTTGTCATTTCTTTGACTTTTTTGTGTACACTGAATAGATCGTATTTTTCTTGAAGTTTTTCTATTTCTTTACATTTTTCGGAAAGCCATGCTTCCTTTGCTTCTCTACATTTTTTGCGAATGGTTCTATTCAGTTCTTTATATTTCACAGGTATTGTTTTGTTCCTTCTTCTTTCATTCATGAGTCGCAGTATTTCTAAGGTCATCCAATCTTTCTTCTTCTCACTTTCTCCATATCCGATTTCTTGTTCCTGTATTTCTGTGATAGCTGATTTAACATCTGTCCAGGTTTGTTCTACTTGTATCGGATTCGAAGTGACCACGTCTTTTAGCTTATTCTCCAACTTGTTTCCTATATCTTTTCTTATCTCATTATTTTTGAGTTTATCTAGATCAATAATCTTTCTGAGTTTTGGTCTTTTTATGTTTTTAAAACGTCTCATCTTGAAATCCATCACGACTGGATTGTGGTCACTATTAATATCCGCGCCCGGGCAAGTCTTTACTGATTTTATATATTTCTTAAATTGTGGTGCTATCATAATAAAATCGATTTGGTTCCGAACAATTTTTTCCGGCGTGTGTTGGGGCGAAGTCCACGTGTACAGTCTTCTTGAATGTAGTTTGAAGAGTGTGTTGGTTATTAGGAAGTTGTTCTCTACACAAAATTGAGCTAATCTGTTACCTCGTGCATTTCTTGTTCCCAGGCCAAAAGCTCCAATCAATTCTCCATCAGCACCTGATCCTATTTTGGCATTTAAATCACCAAGTATCACAGTTAAGTCCCCTTTTTTCGTTAAGCGTAAGACTTCAGTTACATGGCTGTAAAATTCTTCCAGTTCTGTATCTGGTCTTTCACCTGTAGGTGCGTATATTTGAATGATGTTCATTATTCTATGTGTTGTTTCGAGCTTAATTAGCATGACGCGTTCATTTACGGGAATAAAATCTCTGACCGATTTTGCAATATCATTTGTAAGTATTATGGCTGTACCGTATCTATGTACATGGTCTGAACTTCCTGAATAGTATATGTAACCGTTGTTTGTTGGCTGCACTCCTGTGCCTTGCCATCTCGTTTCACTGATACCCAAGATATCAATGTTTAGTCTTTTCATTTCTTCAGCAACATTATTTATTTTGCCCAGAGCAACGAGGCTTCTTACGTTCCATGTTGCCATTCTTAATATTCGTTTATAGATTTTAACATCTTTAGTAGTATCTGACGGGGGGATTCTTAGCACCCTCTCCTCATTTAAGAGGTGCCCCGGACTGAGGGCCGTTTTAATCATTGTTTCTGCCATTTGGATTGTTTGGAAAAATAGTACAGTAAGAGTTCCGTTTCTTTTCTGTACCGCAGTGTAGAGACCTTTCTGCTATTATAGCTCCGCTCTCTAGTATCCAGTATTTTGCCGTTTTGAAATCATCTTTCTCCTGCCAAAAACTGGTTATGATAAAACTGCTGCCTTTTACCATGTCCTGTCTGTAGGAGTACCGCCCCTAACTTGGAGAACCGTCGTGTCCTGTGCTAGTTTTGGTCCGCCCCGGGTATTTTATTTCCCCGGTACCCACTATATCTAGTGAGCTTTCCCCTATCCGCCACCTGGGGAGGCGCCCGATGGAGGACTAGCAACCCCACAGATAATATAAAGTATCAAAATTTAAAAAAAAAATATTCGTCTTTGGTTCATTTTATTTATTATAATTTTACATGTAAACAATGTGGTATAACCAAGTTAAAAATAGATATGGTACTAATAATTCGTTATTGTATGGTATGTCTTAAAACAAGGAATGACACATAGAGGTACACCGCAGGTATCGCACATGAAGCGAGTTTCCCTCCTTTTTTATTTTTGTAGCACACAACACACCTTCTTGCGTTTGCACGTTTTCCCGCAGTACTTGGTACAGATGCAGGAAAGTGTCTGCCATTTAGTCGGAAAGGAGTTCTATCCCCTAATGGACCAGCTAAAGTTTTGACCTTCTCCTTCTGATGCTTTTCTAGCATATCTTTGATCAATTGTAGGTGAAAGTCAGCAACATTTATTTTTTTTCCTTTTACGAATTTGTAGAGGGAATGTGCATTCAAAACGCACAAATCAATCAAGTGAAGAAACATTTTTTTATACCATTTCCAGGTTTTCCTCGCGCTCTCGATTGAACTGAGGAGCATATCTGTTTTGTCAACCATACCCATTTGCTTGTTATAGTCCGCTATACACTTGGGCTTCATTTTCCCTCTTCCTGTTGCTAGGTCTAGCTTGGCTACTCTGACCATTTCCACGTTATGCAAAGTGGAAATCATTCCATACTTCGGGTTTATCGCACCATTTTAGTGCCAGCATATTTCTGTCCGTGCTGCGGAATGTTAGTTCCCCCCTTTTTCAACTTTTCCTTTATAAGCGGCATGTTTTTCCTGTTCTTTACAGTTCCACAGGCGTAGGTATCGCGACGAAGCAGCCACCTATATAGATTTGGGCTGGAGTACCAATTATTATCAATATAAAGAGCTCTCCCTTTTCCCAAAAAAGGTTCAGTAAGCGTTGCCACAATATACCCAATTTTTCCAATATCTGCATCTTGCTCCTCAATATCAGTCGAAGCGCCAGTATATATAACAAAATCAAGGATATATCCGCTTCGGCAGTCACAAATTACAAACAGTTTTATTCCAAACCTGTGTCTTTTCGATGGAATAAACTGCTTGAAAAATAATCTTCCCTTGAACAGCATAAGACTTTCGTCGAGGCAAATGTCTCTGTAGGGCACGAAAGAAGTTTTGAAGGAATTCCTCAATCTGTCAACAACTCCTCTTATCTTGAAGAGCGAGTCACCTTCGGGTGGTAATGTATTATCGCAAAAATGTAACATCTTATGCAATAAAACGTATCTATCGCGAGACATTATCTTTGCGAAAGCAGGTGTAAAGAGTAAGAAGTCTTTGGACCAGCACTCTTGTATTTTGAGCTTTTTTACTCTCGCCATCAACAAAGTAACTGCCAAGAAGGTATACATTTCGTCGATATTTGTATCCTTCCACTTTTTCATTCGAGATTTTCTCGTAAAGTCACCATTCTCCAATAAGAACCTGTAATAGTTGTTACATTGCTCTACTATGAAGCTCATTAGATCTTCAGTAATGAACACATTTAGAAAATCTAGGCAGGAACTGTTTTCATTTAGAACTAGATGAGTCGAACTCTATAACGTCAGCATCAGGTTGTTTCATTTCCCAGTCAAATACCCCTTCATCTATTTCACTGTCATCTTCCTCTTCAGATGATGAAGATATGGCTTCATCGGCAGTAATGAGAACACCAGAGGTTGAAGGTGAACCTGCTTTAGAATGGCATGGCTTACTTGAATTTATCCTTTCTGAATTTTCATCCTCCCACCCATCACTGTCTTCATCATTCATATTATATTCTTCATCACAATCATCACTCTTTGTTAATAATTTTAGCAGTTCTGCATCGTTCAAATATTTTTTTCGCCACATTTTTGTAAATAAAATGTTGCTACTACCTTACGCGAAGTATAATAGAACAGTACCTATCAAACTTGCAGTACACAACCGCTTATCAACCAACGACTGACCGTTGTTTGCCACATCCAATGCAGTTGTCGCGGGTTACTATCCCCTCCTAGAAGCTTCGCCTACGTTACAGACTCGATGCCGTCGTTATACGGCAAACGCAGTCTGCTCGAGAAGGAGATGTACCAAAATACGTCATCCGCACAGGGAAAGGGGTACCAAAATGACGTACAACTACGTCAATAGCAGCGAAAAGGTTAAAAACTATTTCCTTCACTTCCCTAACTTCACTTTCAGTATCTCAATGTTTCGATATTATCCGTTTAACCAAGTTCAACATTTTGTTCCTCGCGTATATGGTGCAATTTGCTATGTTTCAATCTAACGTATGAGAAAAATCAAGTAGGTGAATGAAAGTGCTACGATATATTTCACAATACCATGCTACAAGTTTATAATACATTTTTATTAATAATGACGTTGACAACTTGAGGAATGCTAATAGGTTGTCATACAAAAGAAACCTTTTTAAGCAGAAAGCACAGGCGGTCAACTCAGGAAACCAAGAAGGCTTTCAGGTGTTTCCACTTATTCATAACAACCTTGTAAATAATTACAAAATATTCTACAATAGCAAGAACCGGTTCCCCTCCCGTTTCCTCAAGTCAACCAACCTTGTTGATGTTCCAGCCGCATGTCAGCAGCTGGAATGATTCTGATATCAACCATATCAGGCCAGAAATTCCACAACATGGATACTCTCATCGGAGCTACAGCAAAGTAGTCAAATAGCACGGGCTCCGCAGTTTCTTTCTCATGATTACGTCTACGACAGCCGGGGTTGTTTACCAATCCTATCGTGTGCAAGCATGTATCCCGATAGGATGCCAATTAAAATACGCAAGTTTAATCTAGATAGAAATAATAAAAATCCTATCTGATACTGAAAGTTTTCTATAAAAGTCATAAATGTAATAATAAATTCGGAGGCACACGACGTTATTAGGTACAAACCCGCCAGCAGTAACTTGGGGAAACACCGTGATTGAAGGTTTTATTATACTCAAAATTTCCGAAATAAATTGGACTTAAACAGCAAAGGGTGTTAGTAAGGTGAAACACGTTTACTTTGGTAATTATTTCCAGTATAAGTAGACCAGCTAGGATGAACTTCATACAGACATGGTGTAATGAAGAATTGTATGTTTGCATTTAATCATAATACTGCCTATAAAATTTAGTAGCAAGAAACGAATTTAGTCCGCTTAACCAGCAGCTTTACTTTCTATATTCATACTTTTATTTCTCCATACTACGTCTGTCAATGCGCCCGATACTGCGGCTGCTTTGTTCACCTATTTCTTTACTTCCTCTTGGATATCTTCGTAACTAGTTATTAACACCCCTAGATAGGGGAATGTCATAACATATTGTATTGTTTTACCGTTTATTTCCAATTTACAACGCACTGTTTTTTTCGCGACCTTAAGACATTTAGTTTTCTCGACATTTAGTATCATGTAGTACTTGTCTGCTTTTTGTTTGAGTTTATCCAAGTCTTTGTAATCCATCTTCATTCTCTGCAAGTACCACTATATCGTCCGCATATTCAATTACTTTATTGTTTCGGCACCTATACTGTAATTTTTGTTTACTTTTTCAAGTTGCTCTATCATCTTGTCTGTTAACAAGCAGAAAAGTAGCAGGCTTAAACTATCCCCTTGTTGTATCCCTGTTCCTATTTTTATGATATCTGTCAATTCTTTGTTATATTTTATCTTTGTAAAGTTCTCGGTATTAAGTTCGTGAATTATGCGTATTATTTTGTTTGGTATCTTTAAGTCTTGTAAAATTGTTACTGTATTTTTCAACTTCGCTGTCGAAAGCTTTTGTCATGTCTATAAAACAAAGGAATACAGGTTTTTGAAATTCTAGAGATTTTTCTCATATTTGCCTCGGTATAAATATGGCATCTGAAGTCGACCTGTTTTGCCGGAATCCTTGTTGTTCTTCACTTATTGTTGTATGTTGATTTATTTTATCTTTCAGCAAACTGGTAAACAATTTTATTACTGATTAAAAAACGGTTATTCCTGTATAATTCGCCGGAGCACTTTTGTCGCCTTTTTTGAATGTCGAGATTGTAATACTATTTTCCAATCTGAAGGAAGTCGTCGTTTTTCTCTCGTGGTTTGTTTGTGTCGGGCGTATAGTATAAGAGACGTTACGATTCACGACGGTTCAAAGGAGTAAGGTATGCAGTGGGAGACAGTTTTACTACGAAGAGTACACACAGCCACTGGGGAAAGCACGAAAACTCAGCCGAAGTATAGGACCATACGATGTCAGCGAAGTATTGCCAAGCGACGTTCACCGTGTGACCAGCGTTGAAGAATCAAAGGGGCGAGAATTTTCTACCACGGCCAATGTAAGCCAGCTGAAGACATACAAAATGCCAGACAAAGAAGATGACAGCAACCAAAATGATGCCCTATGAACTGAAAAAGACGAGGTCGAAGAAAATCACGGAAACGAACTACCACCTCCCGACGAAGAAGACGACCAAGAACTTTCCGAGGACGACACTCAAGAGCACCAGGTGCGAAGTACTGTAGCAACCTGGTTGTATCAATTGTATTTAGTAACTTAGCGACTTGGTTGCTATTTATATTAATATAAAAACATTCATAAAAGATTATTCTGTAAAAGCTAACACATAAAAAGTTCCTCTAAAATAGTGTTTCATTTACAACTCCTAACCAAACATTACATTTGTCACTTTTGACAGGTCTCAAGTTTGAAACTTCATGTAACGCACTTTTACAAGAAATTCTTAAACTTTCTCATGGTTTACAACTACCAGACGAGTTCCTTAAGAACCTACTGTTTTCAAAATTACCTGATAATTTAAAAATACCCGCTGCTTTACTTGAAACAGATTTGGAACTTCACGAATATTCAAATAAGATCGATGAATTATTATCTGTTGTGCCGAACAACATTCCTTGTGCATC
Source organism: Ctenicera cuprea (assembly GCA_958336395.1). NCBI lineage: Eukaryota > Metazoa > Arthropoda > Insecta > Coleoptera > Elateridae > Ctenicera > Ctenicera cuprea. The sequence continues at coordinate 28,647,726 of OY284496.1, forward strand.
AGAGAATGATAGGTTTGATCGACTATCTAAGGAAATCGCTAACATTAAAAATGAACTTCAAAATTCGCAATCAAAGTTTAGATCAAATTTTCAAAATAACTCTTTTGCACCATCACGATTACAAACACGTAATTTTAATCAACGTCAGTATTACAATCAAAATACACAACCTACTTCTACTCAGCAACTTAATTTTCCCAATAATAACACGCACAATTACCAAAATTTTCCAAATTTGTGTTATTACCATGAAAGATTTGGTGATAGAGCCGTTAGGTGTGCCGGTCCCCCATGTTCTTATAAAAAAAACTAAATTCGGCCTTGCTAACATCACCGTGTTGGCAAAATTTGGCTTTTCAAGGGTGCAATTTAATTTTTATTAAAGATGTATTTTCAAATATAAGTTTTTTAGTGGACAGCGGTTCAAACTACAGCTTGTTACCAAATGCTTTCTTCCACAACCACACAACACGCAATCCTGCCTCTTTGATTTCTTTATTGGCAGCGAACCAAACACAAATACAAACTTATGGTTCTAAAACACTAGCTTTAAAATTTGATTTTTCAAATCAACCAATTACTTGGAACTTTATTTTGGCAGATATTGCATTTCCAATTTTGGGCTAGATTTTTTACAATATCATAATTTAATGATAGACTGTGCTGTGGGAAGAGTGGTTGAGCGAATTTCTGTTAATCGATCTATGATGTTCGACCCGGAAATTCGTGAGTCATCCGTTCTTCCACAGACTGATAGTAATTCACCTGTTCAACAAACAAACCCTCCGACTTCAAACAAATCACAACCATCACTCCAACCAACTTCATCACAATCAAACATCCAACCAATCTCTCAATCATCTCTCTCAAACACATCACAACTAATCACACATCCTAATCAACTTTCCAATCTTCTTTCTTCTGAACTTAACGACTACCAATCGCCTTCTACGGTAGAAGCAGATGTTAATGCTCAAAAAATTTCTTCTAATTCACTCTCTTTACAATCTTTATCACCTGAACGCACTCTTTACTCTAATCTTCTTCAACAATTTCCTGCTTTAACAGCTGAATTCGACGTTAACACCCCTATTAAACATAATGTAGTGCATCGAATTAAAACTAACGGTCCGCCAATTAGTGCAAAGTGTCGAAGACTTAATCCAACACAATTACTGTTTTTAGAAAAACATCTGCATGAACTGTTACGTGCTGGAATCATCGAGCAGGCAGACAGTCCTTGGAGCAGCCCAATACATATGGTATTAAAACCTGATGGCAGCTATCGTGTCTGTGGCGATTACAGGCAGCTGAATGCGGTGACAGTTCCGGATACCAAACCAATTCCCTTCATGCAAGACTTTACTCACAAAATATATGGATCTACAATATTTACTAAATTGGATTTAAAGAAAGCATACTTCCAAATTCCTTTGCATCCAGATGATATGGACAAAACCACAATTACCACGCCTCTTGGTGCATATCGTTACAAAAGACTTAATTTTGGTTTAAGAAACGCTCCTGCTTCCTGGTCCAGATTCGTCCAGAAGATTCTTACAGGGATGTATTACATTTATTTTTACCTCGACGATATATTAATTTTTAGTAAAACCGCGTCAGAGCATTTGCGTCATGTAAAAATGGTTTTTGAACGTCTGACTGAATACGGACTTTTGTTGAACGTTGATAAATGTGTTTTTGGGGTTAGTGAATTGGATTATTTGGGGCACAAGGTTTCATGTAAAGGCATTCTGCCACAAGACTCAAAAATTGAGGCGATAAAGAACTTTCCAATACCAAACGATCAAAAAAAATTGCGCAATTTCATAGGCTTAATAGGATATTTTCATAAACACATTAAGAACTGTGCAAAAATTTTAGCTCCGCTGAATTCTTTAGTTATTCCGGGTAAGGCTTCCACGAAACCAGTTGTTTTGCAAGGTAGGACGTTAGAAGCTTTTTATGAAGCCAAGCAGGCACTTATTGAGGCCACACTTCTAGTACACCCTCAAGAAGGAGCTGAGATCAGTATTTCTTGTGATAGTTCCGGAGATGCTATTGCAGGCGTATTACAGCAACTACAAGATGGTTTATACAAACCTCTCGCATTCTGCAGTCGATCGCTTACGCCTACTGAAAGAAAATACAGCATTTTCTCACGCGAACTTTTGGCTATTTATTTCGCAATTAAAAAATTTCGATATTTTATAGAATATAGGACTTTTCACGTGTATACGGACCATAAACCGATTTGCTCAGCTGTCAAAAGTTCGTGCGACACTTATTTACCACGAGAGTTTCGTCATTTAGAGTACATTTCTGCTTTCACCACGGATATCCGATATTTAAAGGGTAGCGAAAATATTCCAGCAGACGCACTTACACGAGTTTCAGCAATTTTACCCGAGTTGGTTGATTATGATGCAATTGCACATGCGCAGGTTCAAGATGAAGAATTATTGCAACTTCAGTCGAATCAAAATTTCAATTTTGTCAAAGCACGTACACCAAACAATACGTCAATATGGATCGACACGAGTCGAGGATTGTCGCGACCTTACGTTCCATTGCCATTTCGTTTTGGAATTTTCCAGCGGTTGCATGGCATGGCTCATCAAGGTACTAGGACGATGCAGAAGCATGTTGCTCGAAGGTTCTTGTGGACTGGTATGAGAAAAGACATTTGGGATTGGGTAAAGAGCTGTTCTAATTGTCAGCAGAATAAAATAACACGACACACGAAGACACCATTGCAACCTATAATCGAACCTGATAATCGTTTTGAACAAATTCATTTGGACATTATGACCCTTCCTCCTTCGAATGGTTTTAAATATCTGCTAACAATAGTAGACCGTTTTTCACGTAGGCCCGAAGCAATTCCATTAAAGAGCACCACAATTGATATTATTATACAAGAACTTATCAATACTTGGATCAGCCGTTTTGGAGTTCCAAAGATTATTTCTACGGATAATGGTCCACAATTTATTTCTGCAACGTGGGAAAATTTTTTGAAAACTTTGGGGGTAAAACATATTAAGTGCAGTGTTCAACACGCACAGAGTCAGGGTTTGGTGGAAAGACTTAACCGTACGATTAAACAAGCAGTAAGAACGACGGGGATGAGCGACTGGATAGATAGATTACCATGGATTTTATTGGCTTTGCGCTCAGCAATTAAAGAACAAGTTCAGGTGTCTCCTGCGGATATTCTATACGGAACACAATTGCGTCTGCCCGGAGATTTTTTTCAAGACCTTGACGATCGCACCGAGTTAACACATTTTGTTTTTAAATTACGAAAACACATGCACAATGCCAAGTTCTTTTTCACTAAGATTTTTAATAATAGCAATACTTTCGTGGATCAGCAATTAAAATCGTGCTCACACGTGTATGTACGCAACGACAGTCATACGCTAGGCTTAAAGCAGAATTATTTGGGTCCATTCAAAGTGATCTCTCGAACGCAAAAATATATGGTATTGGAGGGCTTCGGTAGAAATGGAATTGTTTCTCTAGATCGCCTCAAACCAGCTTTTTTTGTTTAAGTATTTTTGTTTAGATATTATGTTCTTTTTATTTTTGCACATTTTTTTCCCTTTTTGTTCTGTTTTTTTTTAGTGAACTGAACTTTTTCGACTCAGATCTTAGAACCTCAAGAATTGGACACGCACCTGGCAAAACTAGAAGCAACTTCAAGCTAATTTAATTCTATTTTCTATAATGTTCAATTAGTTACGTTACTTGTATTGTTTTTAAAAAGATCAGAAGTTTTTGTAGCTAAGATAGCATGCGCTTCACGTTTGCTGCGTAGTTTTTTTCTTCTACGAAGTTGGGGGGGGGGTATTAATGTAGCAGCCCTTGGTTTTAGATATTGTTCAATTGTATGTAGTAACTTAGCGACTTGCGTTGCTATTTACGTCGCTATGTTTAGTTATCAAGATAATCTTGTAAAAGTAAATTCCTCCTGCAAACTAGTGTTTTATTTACAACTACGAACTTAACATTACATAACTTTACAGTACCAGTAGCAGGAAAACGTTAAAAGTAGAGAAGATAAAACTGTTAATAGAACGAAGCAGCTGAACGACAGTAATGATCTTAATGGAAGCCAATCAATAAAACATGAAAAAAGAAAAAAGTTTAACTTGAGTCTTAAAAAAACCTTTGAGTGTGAAAATACAGATGACGGAATGATTGATGATATTAAAGATAGTTCAGTTGTTTCTAAAACAGATTCTTCATTCTATGGTAAGTTTTTGATATGAAATTATCTTTTCTTGGTTGGGTGGTGCTATTATTATAATACAGTAAATAGGGCTGTGCCATTATCAAAATGCATAATTGATTATAGAAAAATATACAGTGTTCATTGGAAAAGTTTCTACGTGTAATATTAAGAGAATCAGAAGAGATATTAATATGCGGTTTGTGGGAGCTTTTTAGGTGCCAAGAGGGACACATTTTTCGGGTATTGGTGTTTGATAGCTTCCACAGCCTACTCGACTTTAAAATCTTAAATACCACCCTACCTCTTATGTGACATCAAACTAAAGACCTAGAAAAATATTAACTTTTGGCTAGAAAATTAAAATCGGTTGATGCGTTCTTCAGTTACTAATAAAAATATTTTTATTGTGTAAAACATGGGAGCCCAGTGTTTAAACTAATGCACCCCGTTACCATAGATGTAAATTATTTTAGTAACAAACTGCAAAGCATCTTTTTTAACACTACAGTAAGTGGTGAAAATATCGGTTAGTTAAGCAACGGTAATGGGTGGATTTTACTATTATTTGTTCTGCTGGCGATTACTGGAAAGCGCTTTGGAGCCGCAGGTCTTAAAAGATATTGCCACATTAGCAGGGGTAGTTGCTGAAGGCTCAATAGAAAGTGTTCTTCGTGGAAAATACTACAACATTGTAACAAGGCTGCATAAGAAAGTTTACGAAGCAATTCTGCGTCTTCTTATACAAAAATTCCATTCTACTTTATCAGAAGAATAAATGCATATAATATCCTCTCGAAAATGATTTTGTACAACTTAGTTGTAGTTTTTTTCTTCTGCAAAGTTGGGGGGGGGGGGGGTACTAATGTAGCAACCTGGTTGCATCAATTGTATTTAGTAACTTAGCGACTTGGTTGCTATTTATATTAATATAAAAACATTCATAAAAGATTATTCTGTAAAAGCTAACACATAAAAAGTTCCTCTAAAATAGTGTTTCATTTACAACTCCTAACCAAACATTACAGTACGACTTCAAGTGACGTGAAAATGAGTATTAGTAAAAAGAAGGCGCAAAATGGGGATAGTGACAGTGAGAAGTGCGAGAAACGTGTAAAACGAAAACCGAAGAGATTTGAGGATTTTTACATGGAATAAACTGTTTGATAAAACGTAATATGTTCATTTACTGCATTCATGTGCGTAAAATGTACTGTTTTAGTTACTGTTTTCTGTAAATATGTTATTTTATGAGTGTATTAATTATTTTGCGAATTTTGCCGTGAAAAAAAAATTGTAACTGTAACCAAACATATGGTTGACCTACAGAATCAGATGAAACTTATAAATGTGACCCAGATACTTCACGCGAGGTCGCGTAAAAAGGTCAGGTGATGGCCGAGTGAAAGCGCCATCTGCCTTGAGCAGGCGGCGGCGCATGGAACCAAGCAGTCAACCGACAGCCATCGAACTGTAAGGAGGTGTGCTAAGAAGTATTGTACCAATTTATTCATTAAACGAGTTTTTATTATTAAGAAAAGTGTTTTATCGCATCCTGACAATAGCTAAGTAAGAGCAGCTAACAGGTCTAAATCCGAAAGTCACACGAAGCCTTCAAAGAAACATTATGGTTGTTATAGCTACAGAGCTTCTTCATCAGAGGATGAATTATCGGAAACTGATTTCAGTTGTAAAACTAATGAAAATGTGCCGAGTTCCGCAGATTATATTTCCACAAAGAAATAAATAATCAAGAAAGCTAAGAAGCTCTCAATGCTGTTTTCTCAAGTTAATTATAAAACTTTGAAATTTAGAAATAAGTTAGAAAACCAAAGCTGTAATTTGAAAGTATTACAGAATGCATTTACATACTGTTAAGGCCCAAAATGCTTAAAATTAATTTATGTTACATTTTGAATTTCGCACCTATGTTTGAAATATTTATGAGCGGTGCTGTACCAGTGCCATGAAGCCATAGGGGTGAACTGAAGGAATCAGTGGGCTCTTGTACATGGGGGTAAAGCTGAAACCTGTACTCGCGCAACGCATAGTATGTTGGCCATCTCGGCGGGCCGGGGTAACGGGAGGGCAAATATCCCGACATTTTTAACATTTCACTAGTTGAGTTTGACTTCTGTTTTACCGGCAAAATCAATTTGTCATTCTCCGTGTATGTTCTTTGTTGTCATTCGGTTTTTGGTAATTTTGTGGATAATTTTTATGTGATTAGTTTCACTTACAGAACATTTACGAAAAATAAACTTCGGATTATTGTAAAGTTAAGTATTATACGAAACACGAATACTACATTCCATTAAATTTATCGTTTTTCTTTTCAGGAAAAATTTGAGGTTAAACCAAAAGTCAACAAACTTACTAGATGTAACTCGTTTTATTGCGATGAGAGCTAAGTATTCGACGTACGGATACTATACATAATTAAAATCATTATTTTTCTTTTCAGGAAAAAGTTGAAACAGATACGGAGTTGAGTACACACTTCTTTCTACCGATACTGCAGTAAATAAATTTGCTACTTTTGTTTTCAAGTAAAGCTTCCCAGAAAGTAACAGATTTTGGTTTGTGCTGTACGATTTCATCTGCATATTTTAGCTATGGATGTTGGTCGTAAGAAGTATTACAGTAGAACTCCAATTATCCGAACTCCGGCCATCCGAATCGCTGATTATCCGAATCGCTTTAGGACACCGTCTCATATTGCAGTTCTAAATTCGCTGACTTGGTAAGCATATGCAACTTCTGACTGTCAAGCGGATGCGCGACTTGGCTGCCCGAAAACGGGTTAAGGCAGCCAAACAGCTTAATTTGACGGAGATGTTTAGTAAGCAATAACTGTCATTTACCAAAGTATGTATGTAAATTTTTTTAATTAATTAATACATAGCTCTTTTTCTTTATATATATATATATATATATATATATATATATATATATATATATATATATATATATATATATATATATATATATATATATATATATATATATATATATATATATATATATATATATATATATATATATATATATATATATATATATATATATATATATATATATATATATATATATATATATATATATATATATATATATATATATATATATATATATATATATATATATATATATATATATATATATATATATATATATATATATATATATATATATATATATATATATATATTATATATATATATATATATATATATATATATATATATATATATATATATATATATATATATATATATATATATATATATATATATATATATATATATATATATATATATATATATATATATATATATATATATATATATATATATATATATATATATATATATATATATATATATATATATATATATATATATATATATATATATATATATATATAATATATATATATATATATATATATATATATATATATATATATATATATATATATATATATATATATATATATATATATATATATATATATATAACTGTTAATGTAACGGAGGAGCTGAACGACATTAATCATCTTAATGGAAGCCAATCAATAAAACATGAAAAAAAAACAGTTTAACTTGAGTCTTAAAAAAACTTTTGAGTGTGAAAATACAGATGACGGAATGATTGATGATATTTTATAGAAAATATACAGAGTGTTCATTGGAAAAGTTTCCACGTGTAATATTAAGAGAATCGGAAGAGATATTGATATGCGGTTTGTGGGAGCTTTTTAGCTGCCAAAGGGTACACATTTGTCAGGTATCGGTGTTGGATAGCACCCACAGCCTACCCCTTATGTGACATCAAACTAAAACCTAGAAAACTCTGGTCTTTTAACTAGAAAATTAAAATCGGTTGACGCGTTCTTGAGTTACTAATTAAAAAATATTTTTATTGTGTAAAAAATGGGAGCCAAGTGTTTAAACTAATCACCCCGTTACCATAGATGTCGTAAATTATTTTAGTAAAAAACTGCAAAGCATCTTTTTCAGCACTACAGTAAGTGGTGAAAATGTTCGTTGCAACGGTAAAGTCTGTTTTTAAATTCAACTTGAACCTTTTGAAATGTATTCCGGCAGAGCCCTACACTTTCTTGTTATTATATTTCTTAAATCTTAAATATCTACTGGCTGTGTCTTGTAAACTACAGATTTTAAGTGTTTCCACAAAAAAATCTAGTAGCGTAAGATCTGAAGATATAGCTGGCCACTCGAACATTTTTCTGCCATAATTAGTCTTCGAGTACTTTAATTTATTGTACATAAAACAATTATTAACTTCAACAGGTTTTGTATTTTAGCTTTATACGTATTTCAACGTGTTTACACGTCATTATCAAAAGCAAGATTAAAAGTAAACAGTTGGTGTTGCTATAGGAACAATAAATCTTCATAACTTGATCTTGGTTTTCTATATCTGCGTTTAGATGACTTGATTTTTCATTCCAAAACGTATAATAACGGTGAATTTAAGAGATCAATTTGTTCATTCATTAAAGGTACAGATTTTAAATGTTTATGAATTTCAAATGCTTCTAGTATATCCAACTTACGTTTATCATCACAAAAGTGTAAACATTTTATAGTGTTATTAGATGTCATCAAATGATTGTGTTCTAATAAGTGTTTAGCGTAATTGGATTTATGGGGGTGTTTATACTTGTACCAACGTACGTGTTGCTTGTACCTAATATCAAAATTTCTAATTGTTTGTAGATTTGCCTGATTTTAGTAAATTGTCTGTTTTTTAGCATTAAACAAAGTGTTTACAATGTTTTTTGTTGTTTTAAAATTATTTTACATTTATTTGTTTTGTTTATAATTTTGGCAATTTTTTTTCTGATTGATTGCCAAAATATGGAATTGAGTACTTTATTTAATTGGTTTTATTTACAAACAAAATAATATTTTGCTGTAATCACGCCAACTAGATTTTTTTAAATCGATAATAATACTTAAGTTTTATATGCTAAAATGCTGTGTCTGACTTTGTTACTTGTCTTGGTCAACCAGTACTGAGTACTGACATGATAACTATAGTAACTTACCTCTTCTATGCACTGACTGACACCCTAAAATTTCAAATTTGTAACTTGAAAGACACCAGGGATAATTAATTACACCGACACCTTCTCTACAAGGTGTCCTAGCCAAAACGCCCCAGCTTTATAATTCCTTCATTTTAAGAGTTTCGGTTTTAACGGCTATTATGAACTAATCTAAGCATTGAGCACAATGAAAGTTAACCATAACATTTTTAAAATGTTTGCCGTTTTTCAGGTATGCTATTTTGAAATTTTGTTCAACTTTTTTCATTTTTGTATTCAAAATTGATTGTATATTTTTAAAAAGTTGAAAAGAGATTTTTTTCTGTTTCTAATTTACGTTTTCATATCCTCGCATAACAAATTTTTCGAAAAAAAGCAATTATTGTAAAAATTCTTAACGATTATTGAAAAATAACATAAATTAAACATAAAAAACTAAACATTATTATCAGTAGTAATCTGTTTATTTAAACCCTTGTGTCAATGAGAAGGCAGTTCTCGAATACAAATCTAAGAAAATTCGAAAATGATTTACCGTTGGAGAACTGGTCAATAATTACAAGTTATAATAGTTTGGATGATGCTTTTAACCATTTTCATAGTCTATTTATGTATAATTTCTATAATATTTTCTCTCTTATAACTAAAACCCGTAAAATTATAAATCATACTAGGTCTTGGGTTAATAATAACACAGTTAGAATTTCAAGTTCTAAATTAGGACTTATATACTCTAAGGCCCGGTCTTTCAATGTGTAGTTAAAATTATTGTTAGGCTGGCCGCCAGATAAATTAGCTGTCAGCTAAATCCTGCGGTTATCGAAAAATATGTCTTTCAATGCGACTTAAACTTCTGGTTAGCTAGCCGCCCATTACGAACGTGTTGAGTACCACTGTTGCAACCATGCTGTACCATGTGGCGTTAAAGCGTGATACGATATATCTCATAACTTAGGCGAAAGAAGAAGAAATTCCAAATGTGTGCAAGGCTGCACGTGGCGTGATCTGTGATGTTATTTTTGCAAGCTCAAATTTAAATTTTTGTGTTTTACAAAGTAAGTGATTCATGTTTAGTCGTCAAAATTGTATCCATTGAAAAGTAGACCAGACAAATCTGCGTAATTTCGAAGGTAGGACTTCTGCAAAAATAACAACGTCTTTTTTTTTCACTTAAAAAATACATAAAAACTGAAACGGACAATTTAGAACTTAAATTATACTATCTGCAATTATTATCTAAAAAGATAATGTTGAAATTAGAAACACTAGACAAATATTAACCAATAGGATAGTAATAAACAATAAATAGCTCAATACTTTCTCGTAGCACACAGCCAGTCACACTCAGTTATTAATTGTGCGGTTTACAAGTTAAATTTATGAAGTTATCCAGCACTCTTAAATTGCAACCACCCCACAGTCAGTTAGCTAAACACCAATAGCACTGTAAGTACAATATTTATCTATTAAATCAACGTAAAACTAGCCATTCTAATCCTACCAACGAAAATAAAGGTTAACCACAATTAGCGCGCCTTGCGCGCTCGGAGTGATAAAAACCGGCTGAGTTCAAAATCTCAAATCCCATTTATAGTAATAATGAGATGGCCTTAAACAATTTAAACTATGACGGGCAGTATTTGCCGCCAAATGTTCCACAAGCAGCACCAGCAATCTTAGTGATTCAATATGGAAATCAAACAACAGGATTCGCAAATACTCAAAACATGGCTACATGTACAAATAACTATGTCATGTGGCCACCATTACCACAAAACACAAATACATACCAAAGTCAGCAAACTTATTTAAGCCAACTATTAACCACAAGCCAAGTCTCCTTTTCAAGCCAACCGCTAAACTACAACTATAGTCAGCCATACCCTTCTCAACATGAACAACCTTTGCAACCAGTGACGTACACCCTAGCACAACCACTGCAAAACAAATGGCAACCACCCATAAGCCTTAGACAAGAAAATACAACCAAAACCTTAGGTCAACGTAAATTACTCCCACCCAAAATCGGGGCAAGTCAACAGGCCGAAAACACAACGGATCGATCAACGCCAAATGGGGCAAAAGCAACTAAAAACCAATCATCAGATGACACTCCGGTGAAAGAAGTACCATATGAACCAAAACAGCTTCAAACAATCACTTCAAAGCGAAAAATGAACAAAAACAGTCCTCAAAATCGAAAACGGGCAACAAAACTACGCATAAACGATACAGGAATACTAGCAAGAAATCGTTATGGACCACTACGTAGTATCCCAAAAGATGGAGAAGGAACTACAACCCAGGACAAAACAAAAACACCAAACATCGACAAAATACCACCATTTATTTTGTATGGTGTATCCAAAGAATTACAAAGCCTATTACATCTTATAAGAAACGTAACTGAAAACTTTACCTATCAGTTATTGGCAGACAACAAAATGAAGATCCAAGGGAAAAATTTAGAAGACTACAAAAACAAAAAGAAAGTACTGGATGAGAACAACATTGTTAGACACACGTACAAACTATCAGAGAGAAAAAAAACTACCGAGTTGTACTGAGGAATTTACACCATAGTACTGATACGCAGGAGATCACAGAAGCCCTAAAGGAAAAAAGGCATAATGTGAAACAAATCATGAAAATCTTAAACAGAGAAACCAGAGAACTGAAAAATCTGTTCTTTATAGATCTAGAAAGAAAGGCAAATAATGGCGAAATAAATGCAGTAATCCGCTTTGAAACACCAAACAAAAAACAAGCAGTTGTACAATGCAAACGCTGTCAAAATTATAAACATACCAGAAATCAATGTACACAACAATATCGATGTGTTAAGTGTGCAGGAGCCCATGACTACCGATTATGCACCAAAACAAAAACTGATGGTATACCAGCAAAATGTGTGCTCTGCGACGGTGCACATCCAGGAAATTTCAAGGGCTGTCAAGTGTACCAAGATATAGTTACGAAGAGAGCCCCATCACAAAATAGCACAGCAACAAGACGAACATACCTTCCACAGAGAAATACTCAGCAGTAACCTACCGGAGGGCCTCAAACCCCTCGAGGATACATAAATCAAAATCCGAACCACAATAAGAAAAGCCAACCAAACCTGCCACACAGGCAACCAGGAGTGTCATTTACTTAGCCCCCACAACACCAACAACCAAATTCAAACTCCTCAAACGTTCAACAGAGTGAATTTCAATCAAGCTTTTTCACCTACATTCGGCATATAATAGACCAACAACAAATGACAATCAGTCAACTAACCCTAGAAAATAGCCACCTACAGCACATACCCATTATACATCCAATCTGCACCTAGACTGCATAATTCAAAAACAGACTGGGACGAATATAAACGCAAGTTGTCAGATGCAATAAATTTAAATCTAAAGCTTAGGAACCCAAATGAAATTGAGGAAGTCACAAATAGTCTCATTAACACCCTACAAGAAGCAGCCCAACAAGCTACTCCAAAAGTAACACACAAAAAAGACATCACGAATATTCCTCTGGAAATTAAAACATTGGTGGCTGAAAAAAGAAAAGCAAGAGCCAAATGGCAACGAACACACACCACAGTAGACAAGAATATCTTCAACAGACTAAGCAATAAGCTGAAATCTAAATTAAAATCTCTAAGGGAAGAATCATTTGTAAACATAATTTATCTAATTTAAACCGCTATGACAATTCTATATGGAAACCAATTAAAGCTAAAAGTAAACCAACAACAACTTTTCCCCATTTAAGAATAGAACAACCAACACAAGAACAGTGGGCAAAAAGTGATAAGGAAACAGCAGAAGCATTTGCGAAACACCTTGCTGATGTATTTCAGCCTCATGAAAATGACCTGGATGAGGAAATATTGGAAATATTAAGTCTCCCGTGCCAGCAGTACAACCAATTAAACCCGTCACACCAATAGAAATAAAAGATGAAATAAGATGCCTGAACCCAAGAAAAGTCCCGGATATGGATCTTATAACGGCAAAAATGCTTAAAGAACTGCCAAAAAAGGCATAGTATTACTGACGTATATCTTTAATGCAATCCTCCGAATCCAATACTGGCCCCAAAAACTAAAAACCGCTGAGATAATTTAAATCCTTAAACCTGGTAAAGACCCACATAGTGTAAAATCATATCGTCCTATAAGCTTATTATCAGCTATTTCATAATTGCTTGAAAAACTACTACTTAATAAAATCAATACAGAATAGATACCAGATTATCAATTCGGATTGCGGCAGGCTCACTCGACCACCCAATAACGCCATCGTATATCGCAAACCATCCTCTCTAGTTTAAACAACAAAGAATACTGCGTATCAGTATTCCTAGATGTAAGCCAGGCTTTTGATAGAGTCTGGCACCCAGGATTACTGTATAAAATTAAACAATACACACCAGAGTTTAACAAACTACATTAAACATATTTAGGTGATAGACAATTCAGAACAAAAGTAAGAAAAGAAGTTTCAACTATACTCGCAATCGACTCTGAGGTACCCCGGGGCAGCGTCCTGGGCCCTCTACTTTACCTTTTATTTACCTCGGATCTTCCAGTTTCACCAAACATCACAATGGGCACATTTGCTGATGATACTGTCATACTGGCTAGCCACAATGAAGTCCTCCGAGCACACACTCAAGATTATCTACATATTCTGGAACACTGGCTTAAAAAGTGGAATGTAAATTCCAAAAAAAGTAAATAAGACAAAATCTGCTCATATAAAATTTACCCTAAAAAAAGATCCGTGTTTACCCATATACCTAAACAACATAGAAATACCACAAACCGTGACAGTAAAATACCTGGAACCCCACTTAGATTCTAAATTAAACTGGAGATATGCAGCTAAAACAGAGAGAGCTATATTGGTTGATTGGTAGAAGGTCTCCGATATCTATTGAAAACAAACTGTTGCTGTACAAATCAGTAATCAAACTTATATGGACTTATGGAGTAGAGCTGTGGGGCTGTGCCAGCAAGTCCAATGTCGAAATAATCCAAAAGTGAAAGTCCAAAATTCTAAGGACAATAGTTAACTCCCCATGGTAAGTGACAAATGAAATGATCCATAAAGATTTGAAGATACCAGCTATAAAAGAAGTCATCCATCCACTACCAAAGATTGGAAACACACACAAATCCCTTGATGCAGCCCCTACAAGAAGATTAAAAAGACAGTGGCCAGCTGACCTGTAAAATAGTCTTCGAGAGTTCATCGCTGGATGAGATCTCATCATGCTCATTAATCGATCTAAACTCTAATTTTAGATTGTAGGCTAGCAAATTAGCTAATAGAATACTGTGTATTTTGATTGCTAATTAAATAAACAAAAAAAATATCTAAACCACAAAAAGGAAGAGGAAGAGATGAACCAGCAACCTCTGCTCCTCAACAAATCTTGTAGAAAACAATTTTACACATAGCAATTTAGATAGCAATTCCAGATATGCACCACAAAGAAAAGGAAAAAAATGAACGATCAACCTCTGCATTTTCACTAAATCACGTAGAACGTAATTCTGTAATTCTGCACGCAAACCACAGAGCAAAGTGAGAAATCAACAATCAACCTCTGTATCTTCACTAAATAATTTAGATAGCAATCCCAGATGTGAACCACAAAAAAAAGGAAGAGATGAACAGTCAGTCAACCTCCACATCTTCAATAAATCATGTAGCAGCCAATCTCATACATAAACCACAATGAAAAGTAAGAGATGAGCAATCAACGTGTGTATCTTCATTAAACCACTTAGACAATAATCTCATACATTTACCACAAAAAAATAGAAAGAAAAAAATTAACCATCAACCTCTGCAATAAACAATTTAGCAACCAATCCCATACATAAACCACAAAGAAAAGTAAGAGATGAATAATCAATCCCTTTATCTTTAAACGATTTAGATGACAATCCCAGATGTAAACCCCAAAGAAAATTAAGAGATGAACGTTCAACCTCTGCATCTTCAGTAAATTCACCCGATCTCGACACTAACGTAATAGTACTATATCGCTCTCTCGATAGAGATCTCAGTAAATTTCTTGATTGCTTAACAGTCTTATTCACTAAAATTGATTGTGTTACCAGAAACCTTATTATTAAAGGCGACTTCATCATATGATTCAACCAAAACGACCGTGAAGGAAAACGTCTAATGGATTTTATGGAAAGCTATGGTTTGAAAGGCTTACTAAAATTTTCAACAAGAGGCAAAAACTGCTCTAATAATATTTTTACAAATCTCCCGGAATTGTCAGTTTATCTAGTAGATACTCACCTATCTGATCATAGGGGCGTGAGCTGTAAAACTCATTACAAGTCAGTCACAAATCCAGTAATAAAGCGGGTTTGTCGGCCTATCACAAGAACAGATAAATTTAACTATTACAAGCTACTTGAACGGACAGACTGGAACTTTACAAAGGATTCTTGTATAAATTTTATTATTATCACATTTTTTCTTGACCAAACCAAAGCGAGAAAAACTTGGAATTAACTACTAAACACGAGTCGCACGATTTGGCTGCTATTGGGACCACACATATAGCATGTGCTTGTGGAAAACCGGAAGAATGTGCTATAAATAAGGGTCCACTTAACAAGAATGGAGAAAGTACTGATACGTAGGTTTATATTTGCCTATTTTAAAAATAATAATAATAAAATCGTCTTTATTGCACAACACAAATAGCTTTAATTAGAATAGGCTTGCTTGTAACTGCATAAGTAGGGTTTCCAGTCCCGGGATCCTGCTCCAAATATAATTTGGTTTGTCGTGCAAATGCCTATGGCTGGTCGAAGAAATATATTGGGGTATCATACGAATTGTTACAAATTGTGCTTTTTAAAGAACATGACTTAATATCGTTCCATTTGAAAAGATATATTTTTTTTCAGAAAAACAGTTTAAAAATT
The DNA here is from genome assembly GCA_958336395.1 of Ctenicera cuprea. Lineage (NCBI taxonomy): Eukaryota > Metazoa > Arthropoda > Insecta > Coleoptera > Elateridae > Ctenicera > Ctenicera cuprea. The sequence goes on from OY284496.1 coordinate 28,664,001, forward strand.
AATTTTACTTCATTTCAAAATTTTATAGAGAAAATAAAATTTTTTTTATTTTTTTTAACATTCCTTTGAAAATTTAAATATTTTGATAGTATTGAATATTTGAAAACATACATAACGTGACCAATTCTTTATAAATTTGAAAACCCAAAACTGTTGAAAATTTTGGAAAAAGTTTTTAAGGTTCTAAAAACTAGCAAAATTTTAGAAAATTTGAGTATTCTGAAAAATTTTAAATTTTTGAATATCTTGAAAATTTTGACAATTGTTTAAAAAATTGTAAATGCAAAGTTGTTCCTATTGTTTATTTAACATGTTCATACTGATTTTGACGTTGCAATTCCTACATTTTTGATTTAACAAAATTGACATTGCTCTTACACAAATGGGCTATTATACGTAGAATACATATCTGAGCTTCTTTTTTCTAGTGTGCCTATAAATATAAAGTAGAGCCGAGTTATCCTCTCCCACCTCCCTATTTTTTAAGCTTGGCATTTTGTTATTGCAAGCAATGGTGATTCCCGCTGAAAGCTCAGTTGGTTTTGGAAACCGGTGGCCATATTTTTGGCCATTACTCAATCAAACTGTTTAGGTTAACGACTAAAAAGAAACACTCGAGAAGCTTTTCTTAAATTTATTGAAATTTGTTTTTTTTTGCAGATCAACAATTCGCCCTCAAAGAAATTTGTTTTATTAACAGAAGCTTTTGAAGCACACGCTTGCTCCGACAAGTCCAATCAGTGACTTTCTTTGACTGGTACCACGGGGACCAATGCCGAGCCCGCGGGGATTCACACCCCCCGTTTTTGGTCACGGAGTAGGACTCGTGGTGGCAGTGGTACAGCCTAAGTGCAGGCTAGGGCCGTCTTAGTGCGGTTCGACGGGTGAGCTGCGTTTCAGCTCGGGCACTGATCTGCAAAATCAGTAGTAGAGATTTAGGTAATCTCCCTCCACCAGTAGGGGCTTAGGGCTCGCAGCCTGATGCCAGGACTGGTAGCCTGTTCTCTTTCTTGTATTGAGGGCAGGCTCGTTGATTCAGCGTACCTCGATCATGGCGTCCCGAAGGGTTTCACCGCCTGGAGGGGGGACGGATATGCTTCATTGGTGGGTGCTGTCCTAGTCTATCATATTTACTGGTGTCATGACTTGCGCACCTCCTCGGCATGCAGCTGGAATGTCTGTAAAGCTATCGCAGTCAGCAGAGCACGTAACCTTCCTTAATCACACGCACGTGTTTTAAAATTTAACACGTCAATTGTATATGTTGCTTTAAAAGTTAAATAATAAAAAATACGTACAATACAAGTTAAAATTATTATTTAATAATTGTTTTTTTTTCAAGAGCTCTACAAAATAAGTTTAAAAAAATATTTTTAACATTCCGTCTTGTAAAAAATTAAAATGAGAAGTTACTTTTGCTTGGTATTTTCTACGCTGTACCGTGCATGTTATAAATTAAAAAAAAAGGCTGTTGTTTTGTATTGAATGCAATTTATTAGCAATGAAAAAATCGGCTTTCACAATGCAATTTCACTCTACACTTACACTTTCATTAACTTGCTTTACTTTTGATGTAAATATCACACTCCCACAAACAACCACATTGACAAGTTAACACTGCACAACACGAGCCAATATTAAACGAGGTTGCGCAAGTCAGGATCGGCTGTTGGCAAAGTCACCAGACGCTAGTGTATTTCTCTGAAGTACTAGATACTGACATAAGGGATGTAGAAGATGACAAGCGGGAACAAAAACCAGATTTTAGAAAGGTCTAGAAGAAAATAAACACACAGTATTGAGGAAATTGAAAGTAATAAAACAAAAAAAGCTGAAGTGTGGACTACGACTGGCCTTTCCCATACTAGATATTAGTAGTTGCCGTATTTGCAAAAGTATAAATTTTATAATTATAACGACATAATCACATAACGTTCTACATTTCACCCACTGTTACATTTCTAAGAAAGCAAGCTATATAGGCAACCCTCCATTCCATCCATCCAAATTCATAAAAAGCGCCACGGTGATATTGTAGTTTCCAGAAAGAAAAAAAATTGTAGCCAATCTTCCGTTCTAACAGCCTACAAAGTTAAAAAATCGTGTCAGCAGTTGGATAGTAACGATATTGTGAAGGTAGTGAAATCACAGATGCTGAGACACTCACTCAGAATGTCAGACCAATGAGTACCAAACAAAGTGTTAAAAGGGAAGACTAATACTAGAAAAAAAGGCAGACCGAAATCAAGATGGTTTGATAAGGTACAAGGAAATGTGGGGCACCTAGGGCCACCAAATTGGCAACAACAAGCTAGCGACCAACACGCTGGAAGGATATAGTAAAACTAGCCATAGACCTTAACGGTCTATAGTGCTTATACACATGAATTAATATCAGTAAAACCGACTTTTGAACTTTTAAACAATATTTAGATATTTTTGTTCAATTATTTATTAACTGGTGTGCAGGAGCCGATGCCTGTACTCATGGCGAACAAAGCGATCCAAAGGCACGTTTGATAAATTTCTATAGCCCAAGTTATTAAATTTAGAAATATACTTCCTAATCTCACAGGATCGAAAATTTTCCGCTCTACAGAAAAGGTAGAACAAAATTGTTCGATATCTATCTTAGTTTTCGATATGCAGCTGACTGATTAAAGCTCGAGCCACAATTTAAAATCTTTTTCGACTGATATAAATTAACTAACAAATTTCTCTGTCATAATTTTTACCGGAAACGTTATTGATATAGTATAGAATCCAGTAAACAACAATTTGAATTTTTTGCAATCAACTTTATTTCTGCTTAAAGCATTGCAGCGTCATTGCTACACTGGACTAAATAAACAAGCAAAAGGAAAAGAGATACGGATTTTTTTGTTTATTAAAAATTGGCATTAGAATAATACCTAGAAGGGCAACAGTCGCACTACACCGTTCATATTTTTAATGTTTAGATAAAAAATCAACAAAATTTGAGTTTTCTTTTCAGTTATTTTAGAATTAGGTCAAATTTCTTTTATACTATTCTATTCTATCATTAGAGCATAAAATTTCACAACTTTGTCCAATAAACAACCCTACTCACATCCCTTCAAATACGCATCAAAAAACGAGCAGCCTGCATGTAATTCCTCATGGGAGTTTTCATTTCTGTTGCAAGCAAAGTAGAATCTTTTTTTTTCGACTAAAGTAATTCAAATTTAAAATTTTGAAATACCAAACCTAAAAAAAACCTTACCTTTTTTAAGAGGTACAAATAACAAAACAAGCAAGCACACGACAAATGGAAAATAGCAAAGTATATCCACGCAACAAAACAGTTAAAACCAAGATTCGCCCATAACAGATCCAAATGAAGTAAAGCTACTGTTGGGGTACACTGGGTTATTAAACGGGAGCACGTAGTTCCTGCTTTCAACAACATCATACGCATCACACTTTTCAATTTCTTCGATTACCATTGCCGTTGCCGCCGCCTCTTCCACTTTTTCTGTATCTTCTTCGTCAGGAGTATAAAACATTTCAGGCTTAACAGGATCTTCGTTATGTTGTTCAGAATCCTCGTCCATATGCACAGGGGAGGCTACAATTTCTTGCTCATCAATATTGGAAGTTTCCATATCGACATTTTCCTCCTCTTTGGATTCTGGTACATCCGAGACAGTTCTTCCGTAGGTGATTGCTCCGGTGCATGAGCGGATTCTGCAGGAGTAGAACTGAAACTGCCAGGAATTGGAAAAGTGGAACTGTAACGCTGTATAGACATTGTTTTATTTGCAGCGGCTCCTAATTCACAATTAAGCAGCGTTTCTATTTTCAGAGCTGCAAATATTAATTCGAAAGAGAATAATGACGAAACTATACTTAAAAACATTGCAACGGTTTTGAATTATACCAACCTGTTTTACTAGAATCTTCATCTATGGAAAGACCGAAAGCTTTCTTAAGACGCAGGCCGACAGTTTCACGCTGCTTCTCTAATTCAGTGGGTTCAAAATTGAAAGCGGACAAAACTGTAACATTGCACGTCAACCTTACGTATACCTGATTTTGACCACTTTGTATGAAGAAAAATTAATAATCAGTGAAACCTACCTTTCGTCGATAATTCAGGGGTATGAATTTCATCATCGGACGACATAAAGAACGTTGCACTGCTGGCACTATCACTTCGCAGTCGCAATTTCTGAGTCGGCGATTGAGACAATGTACTTTCCTCACTAGCGGGCTCTTCGACCATCTTCTCATTGACTAATAGTTGCTTTCTCCGTCTGTATTCACTTATTGAAAGCTAAAAGAAAAATTAATTTAAATAAAAATGTTTCATGGTGAAAATAGCGAGAACTACCTTGCGTTTTGTGGGTGTGGCATTATCTGCTTTTTGTTCTTTAAACCCCAATATACTGAGATTTTTTTCCACTGTTGCAACCAAATGGTCACTATTATTGAACATGGGTCTCGCTAATCGAGGGTCCAATACGCACCGCAACGGAGATGGCGCCACTTCTATGAAGTATGAACACAATAAAAATGTTAATAATTCCCTTATAATGATTGCGTCGTCAGCTTTACCTTTTTGTGGCAAATCACGGGGTTCTGGAAGCCTAAAACACGATCCAATCTCTTGCTGCATTTCCGCAACCCGCTCCTTTAATGTCGCATCATCAATTACCACGTGAGTTGGGCTATCACCATCTGTACCAAGAGTAACAATTTCAACGCGATCTTCTTGCTCTTGAAACCGTTTTACTTCATCCCCGCCCTGTTTCAACAAGCAATGTATGTCAATATTTATATTTTCAAAGCTTTCAAAATATTTTACCAGAACGCCAGAAGGAGCATTCGGTGTGGTTGGTGGCGAAATATCAGTTGACAAAGACTCTCTGGGAAGCCTTCGCTTTTTTGGAGGAGCCACCATTTCTGACAACGGTGGAGACTCTATCAACATAAAACAAGTTCTATTTAACAAACATTACACGACAAAGTTATTATAACTCACCAGGTCTACCAGTGGGACTATCGCATTGATCCTCGCTAATAGCTTGACGAAGCCATCTTTTCTTAGCATTACCATGAGGTTGAGATGGTAAATCGCAATAGTTAGCTGCTTGAGTCAAAGCAACTAAAGTCTTGGATGGAGTGAAGAATTATTTGCTGAAATTGTTTCATAAAAATTGTTTTCGGGTGGTGGAGCAATGTGGGGCGTTAACGACGAGGGAGATATTGAACTTGCCGATTGCACACACTCTGGACTCTTGTTAAGCCATTCATTCATCAAACTCTTGTCAGAAAAGCATACAAATTACAATGGGAAATTATGCATACTATACAATTATGTGTGTGAACTATAATTAATTTTTCAAATTTTTAATTCAATACATGTTAGAGACTTGGAATTTAATTGCAAAAACATCAAAATTTAAAAATAGGTACCTTTTTAGTTTTTGGAAATTTAAAGCTAGGTTCGAGAGATTCAACAGCAGCGGCAACTAAAAGACAGGCAGATGAAAGTGGTGTTTCGGGCGATGAATTTGCAGAATTCGAATTACAGTCAACATCTGGAATGGGCGACCAAAACAAAAAAAAAACTTATTAAATTTACAGACAAAACTTAAAAAAACTATTTTTTTAACTATTTACATAACTGAGTTTGTGTAATTATTTTTCAAGACCAAAATAATCTTTTTCGTCAACGAATAATAATAATAATCCAAATTTTGTAACTTCATGCAAGCTGTTCAAAAGGTAATAGAGGATTGGGGGGGGGGCGGCATTTTACAACCTCTCTCTATTTAATTCCTATTTCTGTAGCTAAACCTATTCAAAGAATTTATTTCAACATCATTCAATCAAAACTCATAACTCCTGCTGTATAAATTACATTTAAAAAATACAAACTTATTAACCTAGCATTTCTTACCTTGAGCTCGCTCCTTTTACTATTCTCGCAATGTGCCAGAGCAAGAAGTAATCCAGCTTCTTTACTAGGAGAATTTTCTCAACTTATATCTCTTGTGGGCATTAATACCGGATTCTGTCCACTATTATCGTTAGGAGAGAGCAAGTACTCGTCACCAGACGTAGCATACGACGTATCTGCCGAGTTGAGACGATTACGTCTCGCTTGAGAATTTCTACTGACAGTCGTTGATCTACCTTTACGCCTACAAAAATGAAACTCGTCACAATTACAAAAATTTTTTTACAAGAGAAAAACCTACCTTCGTCGTTTTGTTTTAGGTTCCGACTTGTCCTCATCTTTTGGAAGAGGACCCGGTTCTGATTCACGCCTATGAGCCTGCTTTGCTTGATGTTCCTGTTTTCTTTGCTGTTGCCTTTCCATGCGCTCAAAAGCTTTCATGTACGCTTCAATTTTGCGCTCCTCACGACTCAATTTTCGTTTATCCGCTGAACTACTCGTTTCCTTTGGAACCGATTCCTTTTTATCCAGTATCACTTTTCTGATTTTGAGTTGATTTTCTAGTATTCATTGCAGGTGGTGGTGATGGACTTCGAACAGCATCATCATCTTCTTCTTTCACTGTTTCAATTTCTGGAGTTGCGGGGCGACATTCTTCTGTTTTGATGGCTTCCTCCTCTACTTTAATTTTTATTTCTTCCTGTTTAATATCAGGTTCAACTTTGATTTCCGGTTCTTGTTTAATTTCAACTGAAGATGCAGGTGGAATTTCCTGTTTTGTTTTTGGAGTGATAGCAGGGGGTTCTTGTTCTGATGTTGATGAAACTGTTCGACGACCACGTTTCTTTCGAAGTCCTCCTCCAGAATTAGTGGAACTACTGCTGTAACAATTATAAAATATAAATTTTAGAATTTTCAATTGCAATAGCTGAAAAATTCAAAAGCTTCTGTTAATAAAACAAATAAATTTCTTTGAGGGCGAATTGTTGATCTGCCAAAAAAAAACAAAGTTCAATAAATTTAAGAAAAGCTTCTCGAGTGTTTCTTTTTAGTCGTTAACCTGAACAGTTTGATTGAGTAATGGCCACCGGTTTCCAAAACCAACTGAGCTTTCAGCGGGAATCAACATTGCTTGCAATAACAAAATGCCAAGCTTAAAAAATAGGGAGGTGGGAGAGGGTAACTCGGCTCTACTCTATATTTATAGGCACACTAGAAAAAAGAAGCTCAGATATGTATTCTACGTATAATAGCCCATTTGTGTAAGAGCAATGTCGATTTTGTTAATTCAAAAATGTAGGAATTGCAACTTCAAAATCAGTATGAACATGTTAAATAAACAATAGGAACAACTTTGCATTTAAAATTTTTTAAACAATTGTCAAAAAGCTGAAAGCATGAAAGCTTTTGAGCGCATGGAAAGGCAACAGCAAAGAAAACAGGAACATCAAGCAAAGCAGGCTCATAGGCGTGAATCAGAACCGGGGTCGTCTGGTGACGAGTACTTGCTCTCTCCTAACGATAATAGTGGACAGAATCAGGTATTAATGCCCACAAGAGATATAAGTTGAGAAAATTCTCCTAGTAAACAAGCTGGATTACTTCTTGCTCTGGCACATTGCGAGAATAGTAAAAGGAGCGATCTCAAGGTAAGAAATGCTAGGTTAATAAGTTTGTATTTTTTAAATGTAATTTATACAGCAGGAGTTATGAGTTTTGATTGAATGATGTTGAAATAAATTCTTTGAATAGGTTTAGCTACAAAAATAGGAATTAAATAGAGAGAGGTTGTAAAAAGCCGCCCCCCCCCCTCCAATCCTCTATTACCTTTTGAACAGCTTGCCTGAAGTTGCAAAATTTGGATTATTATTATTATTCGTTGACGAAAAAGATTATTTTGGTCTTGAAAAATAATTACACAAACTCAGTTATGTAAATAGTTAAAAAAATAGTTTTTTTAAGTTTTGTCTGTAAATTTAATAAGTTTTTTTTTTGTTTTGGTCGCCCATTCCAGATGTTGACTGTAATTCGAATTCTGCAAATTCATCGCCCGAAACACCACTTTCATCTGCCTGGCTTTTAGTTGCCGCTGCTGTTGAATCTCTCGAACCTAGCTTTAAATTTCCAAAAACTAAAAAGGTACCTATTTTTAAATTTTGATGTTTTTGCAATTAAATTCCAAGTCTCTAACATGTATTGAATTAAAAATTTGAAAAATTGAATATAGTTCACACACATAATTGTATAGTATGCATAATTTCCTATTGTAATTTGTATGCTTTTCTGACAAGGGTTTGATGAATGAATGGCTTAACAAGAGTCCTGAGTGTGTGCAATCGGCAAGTTCGATATCTCCCTCGTCGTTAACGCCCCACGTTGCTCCACCACCCGAAAACAATTTTTATGAAACAATTTTAGCAAATAATTTTTCACTCCATCCAAGACTTTAGTTGCTTTGACTCAAGCAGCTAACTATTGCGATTTACCATCTCAACCTCATGGTAATGCTAAGAAAAGATGGCTTCGTCAAGCTATTAGCGAGGATCAATGCGATAGTCCCACTGGTAGACCTGGTGAGTTATAATAACTTTGTTGTGTAATGTTTGTTAAATAGAACTTGTTTTATGTTGATAGAGTCTCCACCGTTGTCAGAAATGGTGGCTCCTCCAAAAAAGCGAAGGCTTCCCAGAGAGTCTTTGTCAACTGATATTTCGCCACCAACCACACCTGCCACACCGAATGCTCCTTCTGGCGTTCTGGTAAAATATTTTGAAAGCTTTGAAAATATAAATATTGACATACATTGCTTGTTGAAACAGGGCGGGGATGAAGTAAAACGGTTTCAAGAGCAAGAAGATCGCGTTGAAATTGTTACTCTTGGTACAGATGGTGATAGCCCAACTCCGGTGGTAATTGATGATGCGACATTAAAGGAGCGGGTTGCGGAAATGCAGCAAGAGATTGGATCGTGTTTTAGGCTTCCAGAACCCCGCGATTTACCACAAAAAGGTAAAGCTGACGACGCAATCATTATAAGGGAATTATTAACATTTTTAATGTGTTCATACTTCATAGAAGTGGCGCCATCTCCGTTGCGGTGCGTATTGGACCCTGGATTAGCGAGACCCATGTTCAATAATAGTGACCATTTGGTTGCAACAGTGGAAAAAAATCTCAATATATTGGGGTTTAAAAAACAAAAAGCAGATAATGCCACACCCACAAAACGCAAGGTAGTTCTCGCTATTTTCACCATGAAACATTTTTATTTAAATTAATTTTTCTTTTAGCTTTCAATAAGTGAATACAGACAGAGAAAGCAACTATTAGCCAATGAGAAGATGGTCGAAGAGCCCGCTAGTGAGGAAAGTACATTGTCTCAATCGCCGACTCAGAAATAGCGACTGCGAAGTGATAGTGCCAGAGCAGTGCAACGTCCTTTATGTCGTCCGATGATGAAATTCATACCCCTGAATTATCGACGAAAGGTAGGTTTCACTGATTATTAATTTTTCTTCATACAAAGTGGTCAAAATCAGGTATACGTAAGGTTGACGTGCAATGTTACAGTTTTGTCCGCTTTCAATTCTGAACCCACTGAATTAGAGAAGCAGCGTGAAACTGTCGGCCTGCGTCTTAAGAAAGCTTTCGGTCTTTCCATAGATGAAGATTCTAGTAAAACAGGTTGGTATAATTCAAAACCGTTGCAATGTTTTTAAGTATAGTTTCGTCATTATTTTCTTTCGAATTAATATTTGCAGCTCTGAAAATAGAAACGCTGCTTAATTGTGAATTAGGAGCCGCTGCAAATAAAACAATGTCTATACAGCGTTACAGTCCCACTTTTCCAATTCCTGGCAGTTTCAGTTCTACTCCTGCAGAATCCGCTCATGCACCGGAGCAATCACCTACGGAAGAAACTGTCTCGGATGTACCAGAAACCAAAGAGGAGGAAAAGGTCGATATGGAAACTTCCAATATTGATGAGCAAGAAATTGTAGCCTCCCCTGTGCATATGGACGAGGATTCTGCACAACATAACGAAGATCCTGTTAAGCCTGAAATGTTTTATACTCCTGACGAAGAAGATACAGAAAAAGTGGAAGAGGCGGCGGCAACGGCAATGGTAATCGAAGAAATTGAAAAGTGTAATGCGTATGATATTGTTGAAAGCAGGAATTACGTGCCCCCGTTTAATAACCCAGTGTACCCCAACAGTAGCTTTACTTCATTTGGATCTGTTATGGGTGAGTCTTGGTTTTAACTGTTTTGTTGCGTGGATATACTTTGCTATTTTCCATTTGTCGTGTGCTTGCTTGTTTTGTTATTTGTACCTCTTAAAAAAGGTAAGGTTTTTTTTAGGTTTGGTATTTCAAAATTTTAAATTTGAATTACTTTAGTCGAAAAAAAAAAGATGCTACTTTGCTTGCAACAGAAATGAAAACTCCCATGAGGAATTACATGCAGGCTGCTCGTTTTTTGATGCGTATTTGAAGGGATGTGAGTAGGGTTGTTTATTGGACAAAGTTGTGAAATTTTATGCTCTAATGATAGAATAGAATAGTATAAAAGAAATTTGACCTAATTCTAAAATAACTGAAAAGAAAACTCAAATTTTGTTGATTTTTTATCTAAACATTAAAAATATGAACGGTGTAGTGCGACTGTTGCCCTTCTAGGTATTATTCTAATGCCAATTTTTAATAAACAAAAAAATCCGTATCTCTTTTCCTTTTGCTTGTTTATTTAGTCCAGTGTAGCAATGACGCTGCAATGCTTTAAGCAGAAATAAAGTTGATTGCAAAAAATTCAAATTGTTGTTTACTGGATTCTATACTATATCAATAACGTTTCCGGTAAAAATTATGACAGAGAAATTTGTTAGTTAATTTATATCAGTCGAAAAAGATTTTAAATTGTGGCTCGAGCTTTAATCAGTCAGCTGCATATCGAAAACTAAGATAGATATCGAACAATTTTGTTCTACCTTTTCTGTAGAGCGGAAAATTTTCGATCCTGTGAGATTAGGAAGTATATTTCTAAATTTAATAACTTGGGCTATAGAAATTTATCAAAAGTGCCTTTGGATCGCTTTGTTCGCCATGAGTATAGGCATCGGCTCCTGCACAGCAGTTAATAAATAATTGAGCAAAAATATCTAAATATTGTTTAAAAGTTCAAAAGTCGGTTTTTACTGATATTAATTCATGTGTATAAGCACTATAGACCGTTAAGGTCTATGGCTAGTTTTACTATATCCTTCCAGCGTCTTGGTCGCTAGCTTGTTGTTGCCAATTTGGTGGCCCCAGGTGCCCCAAATCTCCTTGTACCTTATCAAACCATCTTGATTTCGGTCTGCCTTTTTTTCTAGTATTAGTCTTCCCTTTTAACACTTTGTTTGGTACTCATTGGTCTGACATTCTGAGTGAGTGTCTCAGCCTCTGTGATTTCACTACCTTCACAATATCGTTACTATCCAACTGCTGACACGATTTTTTTTAACTTTGTAGGCTGTTAGAACGGAAGATTGGCTACAATTTTTTTTTCTGGAAACTATAATATCACCGTGGCGCTTTTTATGAATTTGGATGGATGGAATGGAGGGTTGCCTATATAGCTTGCTTTCTTAGAAATGTAACAGTGGGTGAAATGCAGAACGTTATGTCCAGGCTTAGGATAAATATGCACTTAAAAGTTGGAAAATATGCATGCAAATATGCACGTAAAATAGCGAAAATATGCACTTATAGGCCAGTCGCCAAGTATTATAAAATAGCTGATGGCGGGAGCAATTCCGGACAAGGTGGAAATAATTTTATTTTGCTTGATTTGGTGTTAGAAAGCACGTATTAAATTTGCACCCCCGCCAAAGCCCGGATTTGCCCGCCATCTTGGAAAAAGTGGCTAAAAATGCATTTTTTTCCATTATTTGTGAATAACTCGATTCCTATCAACTTTAGTGCAAAATATGTAGTTATCAAAATTGAATAAGAGTAAAAACTCTATAAAAAACGTTCTATGTGTTTTTTCCGTGCGACTACCCGTGGCTAAGTTATATCGGCTTAAAAAAGTTCAGTATATTATAGGCATTTATTATTTTCTCTATTCTAGACATATTTGTTTTCTACTAGAGAACCCTACCCCTGTTGTCTGCGGAATGTTTAACTCAAGGTCATGTACGATCGCTGCTCGACTACTCGAGACATACAAGCGAGTAGTAGTCGTCTGTTATTTGTTGCAGAAAAAGCTTGTGTTAAGTTGGTGAAATTTTACCGTTAGTAAGTGTGTAGCGTGGTGTTGTATGCAAAGTTCCGCCGCAAAAATGGATTGTCTCAATGCCCATTTTATCAAGTGTTTCGGAAGCAATTGAAAATTATTGTAATATTTCTTTACATACCACAGAACAGCACATAGATAGCAGAACTACAAGAGTATTAAGAGACAACGCCGACACAGAGAAGTTCACAGATTGGTTGTCTGAGCATCCACTTTTTCCATTTACCAGTGACATTAGGTCTATCAGTACCGGAGTTATTGGAGATGAGAAAGTGAATTGCCAAAACGCATATGAAATTGGCATTTCTGCTATGACAGATCTTCGCGACTCCAACTTCGGCAGTATCAAGTTTAAACGAAAGAATAGAGTATCGCCAATTGGAGTTACTAACTCAGGAGTAAAAGTGGGGAACAAGACGATTCCAATAAACCCCATTTTGCTTTTCCAGAGAATTTTATTTCTCAAGAAATCTGAGGAACAGTTAGAACGTTACGTTCAATACGAACTAGCTCCTTATCCACTTTCACTCTTCGACGAGATAGGGATGCGCAAAACCCAAAAATCTGCCCTATACGATGCCTTTGTGCCCAGTGAAAGCCAACTAGACTCAGAAAATACTCTTCATGTGATAGACGGGGGATTTCTACTTCATAAAATTGTCTGGCATCAAGGAGAATGATATTCTGCCATTTTAGATAAATACGTTGAGTATGTAAAAAGACATTACTCAGCAAATGCAATAATAGTTTTTGATGGATACCCCGAGGATGCTGCAGCAAAAAGCACTAAGACTGCTGAGCGACTTCGCCGATTAAGGATTGCTTTATCACCGGAAATTCATTTTGATGAAAAAATGACGGCAACAGTGTCTCAGGGAAAATTCTTGTCAAATGAGAGGAACAAATGTCGAATAATCTCAATGATGTGTAATCGTTTGACGAACGAGGGCTTCAGAGTGAAGCAGGCTGATAAAGATGCTGATACATTGATTGTCAACACTGCCATTGAAGAATCAAATCACAATGAAAAGGTAATTATAGTCGGCGAAGACACCGATTTACTCGTCATTCTTACTGCCTTAAATGGGTCTCGCTCAAATATTTATTTTCTAAAGCCAGGCAAGGGAAAGTCGCAAAGTAGAACTTATGCACCCCATAATATGAATCTAGATGCTTCAGTTATGGATAACATTTTATTTCTACACGCATTTAGTGGCTGCGACACCACATCCGCATTATACAGACAGGGAAAAATTAAATTCGTTAAAAGTTTTACAGAAAGAAAAAGAATTACAGAAACCTGTACAAACGTTTAAAGACCCAAACGCATCCCCAGAAGATATGGAGAAAGTTGGAGAACAATTTCTTCTTTATCTATATGGATCCAAAAAATGCGAATCATTAAAAAAATACAGATACCAGTGTTTCGTAAAATCTGTTACCAAAAGCTTACCAAACCTAGCATCATTACCGCCGACCAAAGACGCAGCTCGCTTGCACTCCTTCCGTACTTACAATCAGGTACAGCTATGGTATGGAAATGAAAAATCAGCTCTGGATTCGGGATGGAAAAATTCAAAGAATGGGTTGATGCCCATTACTACTTCACAAGATGCGGCTCCCCAAGAATTACTTAAACTTATTTCTTGTAAATGTGCCAAAGGTTGTAATGCATCTTGTAGTTGCCGCAAAGCAGGTTTGCATTGCTCGGTAATATGTGCACGTTGCCAGAGCAAATCTTGTTCGAATACTTTGGAGGTGGCAGAATTAGACAAAGAAGACTACGAGGAGAATTTTCCTATCGATAAAGACCAATCAAGAGGATATTCTGCACGTTATGAACCAGATACGGAATCTGATACAGACGTTGAAGATATTCAGGATGATATTGAGGATTATATTGAACAACCGGTAACATCCAAAAAAACGAAGAAACTCTGATGAGCCTTCCACCTCAAAAGAAACTTAAGTTGGTGACATAGTGGATTAGGCCTATTGGGGAGACCACTAAAAAAAAACGCGCCGGGTACTTTACCTCAAGGCAGCACCCCGAGAGATAAGGCCGTTAAACTTGATTTTCCACTAGTCGCGCAACAATACAAATTTAGCCACCTTTTGCGGTCATAGTAAAAATTTTTTTGCGTTTCTATGGAAACTTCAAGATGGCCGCAGCAGGTCTAATTTTCATTGTTATGCCAACCAGTAGCAAACTAAGTTTGTAGGCCTTATCTCTCGGGGATGCCGCTCAAGATGGTGTGGAAACAAGTACATTTAACCCCGGCTAATCGAACACGTATATTATATCGAACTTTAGTTTTGTTCCCTTAAAATTCGATACTTCGGGTAGTCGCACGGAAAAAACACATAGAACGTTTTTTATAGAGTTTTTACTCTTCTTCAATTTTGGTAACTACATATTTTGCACTAATGTTGATAGGAATCGAGTTATTCACAAATAATGGAAAAAATGCATTTTCAGCCACTTTTTCCAAGATGGCGGCCAATTCCGGGCTTTGGCGGGGGTGCAAATTTAATACGTGCTTTCTAACACCAAATCAAGCAAAATAAAATTTATTCCAGCTTGTCCGGATTTGCTCCCGCTATCAGTGCACCTGCCGACTGGCCTATAAATATGCACTTAAAACATTATTGTCGTTATAGTAAAAACAAAAAGTAAGAGTCAGATAGATGCAAAAAATAATTTTTATTAATTAACATGCAAACACATACATTTATAAAAAGAAATAAATTGTCACAATTACCTATATATTTAATTAAATTAATAATAGAATAAAAATAAGAATACCAGTAGTACTCAATTAATTAATGTTAAGATAAAAACAGGAATCAGAATTTAAATGCTACTATTACATTTAATAATTACATGGTGTAATAAATGTTCAAAGGTAAATTTACGCCTGTTATCTGCAAGTATATTAGTATTCAGAAAACACTCGTTCGACATCGCACGAAACCATAGGAGCAAATTCTAACTTAATTATATCTGCAAGTTTTAAATTAACAAGACTGTCATCAATTGTTGCCTTATCTTCTAACACGTCACTAATATTTTTGAGCTGGCGATAGCCACTGTTTTTTTGAAAGCACTGATTTTAACTTTACGATGAAATTTTACAATTATAACGACATAACGTTCTGCATTTCACCCACTGTTACATTTCTAAGAAAGCAAGCTGTATAGGCAACCCTCTATTCCATCCATCCAAATTCATAAAAAGCGCCACGGTGAAATTATAGTTTCCAGAAAAAAAAAATTGTAGCCAATCTTCCGTTCTAACAGCCTACAAAGTTAAAAAAAAAATCGTGTCAGCAGTTGGATAGTAACGATACTGTGAAGGTAGTGAAATCACAGAGGCTGAGATGGTTGGGGCACTCGCTCAGAATGTCAGACCAATGAGTACCAAACAAAGTGTTAAAAGGCAAGACTAATACTAGAAAAAAAGGCAGACCGAAATCAAGATGATTTGATAAGGTACAAGAAGATGTGGGACACCTGGGGCCACCAAATTGGGGCAACAACAAGCTGGCGACCAAGACGCTGGAAGGATATAGTAAAACTAGCCATAGACCTTAACGGTCTATAGTGCTTATACACATGAATTAATATCGGTACAAACCGACTTTTGAACTTTTAAACAATATTTAGATATTTTTGCTCAATTATTTATTAACTGGTGTCCAGGAGCCGATGTCTGTACTCATGGCGAACAAAGCGATCCAAAGGCACGTTTGATAAATTTCTATAGCCTAAGTTATTAAATTTAGAAATATACTTCCTAATCTCGCAGGATCGAAAATTTCCGCTCTACAGAAAAGGTAGAACAAAATGGTTCGATATCTATCTTAGTTTTCGATATGCAGCTGACTGATTAAAGCTCGAGCCACAATTTAAAATCTTTTTCGACTGATATAAATTAACTAACAAATTTCTCTGTCATAATTTTTACCGCAAACGTTATTGATATAGTATAGAATCCAGTAAACAACAATTTGAATTTTTTGCAATCAACTTTATTTCTGCTTCAAACATTGCAGCGTCATTGCTACACTGGACTAAATAAACAAGCAAAAGGAAAAGAGATACGGATTTCTTTGTTTATTAAAAATTGTCATTAGAATAATACCTAGAAGGGCAACAGTCGCACTACACCGTTCATATTTTTAATGTTTAGGTAAAAAATCAACAAAGTGTGAGTTTTCTTTTCAGTTATTTTAGAATTAAGTCAAATTTCTTTTATACTATTCTATTCTATCATTAGAGCATAAAATTTCACAACTTTGTCCAATAAACAACCCTACACACATCCCTTCAAATACGCATCAAAAAACGAGCAGCCTGCATGTAGTTCCTCGTGGGAGTTTTCATTTCTGTTGCAAGCAAAGTAACATCTTTTTTTTCGACTAAAATAATTCAAATTTAAAATTTTGAAATACCAAAGCTAAAAAAAACCTTACTTTTTTTAAGAGGTACAAATAACAAAACAAGCAAGCACACGACAAATGGAAAATAGCAAAGTATATCCACGCAACAAAACAGTTAAAACGAAGACTCACCCATAACAGATCCAAATGAAGTAAAGCTACTGTTGGGGTACACTGGGTTATTAAACGGGGGCACGTAGTTCCTGCTTTCAACAATATCATACGCATTACACTTTTCAATTTCTTCGATTACCATTGCCGTTGCCGCCGCCTCTTCCACTTTTTCTGTATCTTCTTCGTCAGGAGTATAAAACATTTCAGGCTTAACAGGATCTTCGTTATGTTGTGCAGAATCCTCGTCCATATGCACAGGGGAGGCTACAATTTCTTGCTCATCAATATTGGAAGTTTCCATATCGACATTTTCCTCCTCTTTAGTTTCTGGTACATCCGAGACAGTTTCTTCCGTAGGTGATTGCTCCGGTGCATGAGCAGATTCTGCAGGAGTAGAACTGAAACTGCCAGGAATTGGAAAAGTGGGACTGTAACGCTGTATAAACATTGTTTTATTTGCAGCGGCTCCTAATTCACAATTAAGCAGCGTTTCTATTTTCAGAGCTGCAAATATTAATTCGAAAGAGAATAATGACGGAACTATACTTAAAAACATTGCAACAATTTTGAATTATACCAACCTGTTTTACTAGAATCTTCATCTATGGAAAGACCGAAAGCTTTCTTAAGACGCAGGCCGACAGTTTCACGCTGCTTCTCTAATTCAGTGGGTTCAGAATTGAAAGCGGACAAAACTGTAACATTGCACATCAACCTTACGTATACCTGATTTTGACCACTTTGTATGAAGAAAAAGTAATAATCAGTGAAACCTATCTTTCGTCGATAATTCAGGGGTATGAATTTCATCATCGGACGACATAAAGGACGTTGCACTGCTCTGGCACTATCACTTCGCAGTCGCAATTTCTGAGTCGGCGATTGAGACAATGTACTTTCCTCACCAGCGGGCTCTTCGACCATCTTCTCATTGACTAATAGTTGCTTTCTCTGTCTGTATTCACTTATTGAAAGCTAAAAGAAAAATTAATTTAAATAAAAATGTTTCATGGTGAAAATAGCGAGAACTACCTTGCGTTTTGTGGGTGTGGCATTATCTGCTTTTTGTTCTTTAAACCCCAATATACTGAGATTTTTTTCCACTGTTGCAACCAAATGGTCACTATTATTGAACATGGGTCTCGCTAATCGAGGGTCCAATACGCACCGCAACGAAGATGGCGCCACTTGTATGAAGTATGAACACATTAAAAATGTTAATAATTCCCTTATAATGATTGCGTCGCCAGCTTTACTTTTTTGTGGTAAATCACGGGGTTCTGGAAGCCTAAAACACGATCCGATCTCTTGCTGCATTTCCGCAACCCGCTCCTTTAATGTCGCATCATCAATTACCACCTGAGTTGGGCTATCACCATCTGTACCAAGAGTAACAATTTCAACGCGATCTTCTTGCTCTTGAAACCGTTTTACTTCATCCCCGTCACTATTTATATTTTCAAAGCTTTCAAAATATTTTACCAGAACACCAGAAGGAGCATTCGGTGTGGTAGGTGTGGTTGGTGGCGAAATATCAGTTGACAAAGACTCTCTGGGAAGCCTTCGCTTTTTTGGAGGAGCCACCATTTCTGACAACGGTGGAGACTCTATCAACATAAAACAAGTTCTATTTAACAAACATTACACGACAAAGTTATTATAACTCACCAGGTCTACCAGTGGGACTATCGCATTGATCCTCGCTAATAGCTTGACGAAGCCATCTTTTCTTAGCATTACCATGAGGTTGAGATGGTAAATCGCAATAGTTAGCTGCTTGAGTCAAAGCAACTAAAGTCTTGGATGGAGTGAAAAATTATTTGCTGAAATTGTTTCATAAAAATTGTTTTCGGGTGGTGGAGCAATGTGGGGCGTTAACGACGAGGGATATATCGAACTTGCCGATTGCACACACTCTGGACTCTTATTAAGCCATTCATTCATCAAACTCTTGTCAGAAAAGCATACAAATTACAATAGGAAATTATGCATACTATACAATTATGTGTGTGAACTATATTCAATTTTTCAAATTTTTAATTCAATACATGTTAGAGACTTGGAATTTAATTGCAAAAACATCAAAATTTAAAAATAGGTACCTTTTTAGTTTTTGGAAATTTAAAGCTAGGTTCGAGAGATTCAACAGCAGTGGCAACTAAAAGACAGGCAGATGAAAGTGGTGTTTCGGGCGATGAATTTGCAGAATTCGAATTACAGTCAACATCAGGAATGGGCGACCAAAACAAAAAAAAAACTTATTAAATTTACAAACAAAACTTAAAAAAGCTATTTTTTTAACTATTTACATAACTGAGTTTGTGTAATTATTTTTCAAGACCAAAATAATCTTTTTCGTCAACGAATAATAATAATAATCCAAATTTTGCAACTTCAGGCAAGCTGTTCAAAAGGTAATAGAGGATTGGAGGGGGGGGCGGCTTTTTACAACCTCTCTCTATTTAATTCCTATTTTTGTAGCTAAACCTATTCAAAGAATTTATTTCAACATCATTCAATCAAAACCCATAACTCCTGCTGTATAAATTACATTTAAAAAATACAAACTTATTAACCTAGCATTTCTTACCTTGAGATCGCTCCTTTTACTATTCTCGCAATGTGCCAGAGCAAGAAGTAATCCAGCTTGTTTACTAGGAGAATTTTCTCAACTTATATCTCTTGTGGGCATTAATACCTGATTCTGTCCACTATTATCGTTAGGAGAGAGCAAGTACTCGTCACCAGACGACCCCGGTTCTGATTCACGCCTATGAGCCTGCTTTGCTTGATGTTCCTGTTTTCTTTGCTGTTGCCTTTGCATGCGCTCAAAAGCTTTCATGCTTTCAGCTTTTTGACAATTGTTTAAAAAATTTTAAATGCAAAGTTGTTCCTATTGTTTATTTAACATGTTCATACTGATTTTGAAGTTGCAATTCCTACATTTTTGAATTAACAAAATCGACATTGCTCTTACACAAATGGGCTATTATACGTAGAATACATATCTGAGCTTCTTTTTTCTAGTGTGCCTATAAATATAGAGTAGAGCCGAGTTACCCTCTCCCACCTCCCTATTTTTTAAGCTTGGCATTTTGTTATTGCAAGCAATGTTGATTCCCGCTGAAAGCTCAGTTGGTTTTGGAAACCGGTGGCCATATTTTTGGCCATTACTCAATCAAACTGTTCAGGTTAACGACTAAAAAGAAACACTCGAGAAGCTTTTCTTAAATTTATTGAACTTTGTTTTTTTTGGCAGATCAACAATTCGCCCTCAAAGAAATTTATTTGTTTTATTAACAGAAGCTTTTGAATTTTTCAGCTATTGCAATTGAAAATTCTAAAATTTATATTTTATAATTGTTACAGCAGTAGTTCCACTAATTCTGGAGGAGGACTTCGAAAGAAACGTGGTCGTCGAACAGTTTCATCAACATCAGAACAAGAACCCCCTGCTATCACTCCAAAAACAAAACAGGAAATTCCACCTGCATCTTCAGTTGAAATTAAACAAGAACCGGAAATCAAAGTTGAACCTGATATTAAACAGGAAGAAATAAAAATTAAAGTAGAGGAGGAAGCCATCAAAACAGAAGAATGTCGCCCCGCAACTCCAGAAATTGAAACAGTGAAAGAAGAAGATGATGATGCTGTTCGAAGTCCATCACCACCACCTGCAATGAATACTAGAAAATCAACTCAAAATCAGAAAAGTGATACTGGATAAAAAGGAATCGGTTCCAAAGGAAACGAGTAGTTCAGCGGATAAACGAAAATTGAGTCGTGAGGAGCGCAAAATTGAAGCGTACATGAAAGCTTTTGAGCGCATGGAAAGGCAACAGCAAAGAAAACAGGAACATCAAGCAAAGCAGGCTCATAGGCGTGAATCAGAACCGGGTCCTCTTCCAAAAGATGAGGACAAGTCGGAACCTAAAACAAAACGACGAAGGTAGGTTTTTCTCTTGTAAAAAAATTTTTGTAATTGTGACGAGTTTCATTTTTGTAGGCGTAAAGGTAGATCAACGACTGTCAGTAGAAATTCTCAAGCGAGACGTAATCGTCTCAACTCGGCAGATACGTCGTATGCTACGTCTGGTGACGAGTACTTGCTCTCTCCTAACGATAATAGTGGACAGAATCCGGTATTAATGCCCACAAGAGATATAAGTTGAGAAAATTCTCCTAGTAAAGAAGCTGGATTACTTCTTGCTCTGGCACATTGCGAGAATAGTAAAAGGAGCGAGCTCAAGGTAAGAAATGCTAGGTTAATAAGTTTGTATTTTTTAAATGTAATTTATACAGCAGGAGTTATGAGTTTTGATTGAATGATGTTGAAATAAATTCTTTGAATAGGTTTAGCTACAGAAATAGGAATTAAATAGAGAGAGGTTGTAAAATGCCGCCCCCCCCCCCCCCCAATCCTCTATTACCTTTTGAACAGCTTGCATGAAGTTACAAAATTTGGATTATTATTATTATTCGTTGACGAAAAAGATTATTTTGGTCTTGAAAAATAATTACACAAACTCAGTTATGTAAATAGTTAAAAAAATAGTTTTTTTAAGTTTTGTCTGTAAATTTAATAAGTTTTTTTTTTGTTTTGGTCGCCCATTCCAGATGTTGACTGTAATTCGAATTCTGCAAATTCATCGCCCGAAACACCACTTTCATCTGCCTGTCTTTTAGTTGCCGCTGCTGTTGAATCTCTCGAACCTAGCTTTAAATTTCCAAAAACTAAAAAGGTACCTATTTTTAAATTTTGATGTTTTTGCAATTAAATTCCAAGTCTCTAACATGTATTGAATTAAAAATTTGAAAAATTGAATATAGTTCACACACATAATTGTATAGTATGCATAATTTCCCATTGTAATTTGTATGCTTTTCTGACAAGAGTTTGATGAATGAATGGCTTAACAAGAGTCCAGAGTGTGTGCAATCGGCAAGTTCGATATCTCCCTCGTCGTTAACGCCCCACATTGCTCCACCACCCGAAAACAATTTTTATGAAACAACTTCAGCAAATAATTTTTCACTCCATCCAAGACTTTAGTTGCTTTGACTCAAGCAGCTAACTATTGCGATTTACCATCTCAACCTCATGGTAATGCTAAGAAAAGATGGCTTCGTCAAGCTATTAGCGAAGATCAATGCGATAGTCCCACTGGTAGACCTAGTGAGTTATAATAACATTATCGTATAATGTTTGTTAAATAGAACTTGTTTTATGTTGATAGAGTCTCCACCGTTGTCAGAAATGGTGGCTCCTCCAAAAAAGCGAAGGCTTCGCAGAGAGTCTTTGTCAACTGATAGTTCGCCACCAACCACACCTACCACACCGAATGCTCCTTCTGGCGTTCTGGTAAAATATTTTGAAAGCTTTGAAAATATAAATAGTGACGGGGATGAAGTAAAACGGTTTCAAGAGCAAGAAGATCGCGTTGAAATTGTTACTCTTGGTACAGATGGTGATAGCCCAACTCAGGTGGTAATTGATGATGCGACATTAATGGAGCGGGTTGCGGAAATGCAGCAAGAGATCGGATCGTGTTTTAAGCTTCCAGAACCCCGTGATTTACCACAAAAAGGTAAAGCTGACGACGCAATCATTATAAGGGAATTATTAACATTTTTAATGTGTTCATACTTCATAGAAGTGGCGCCATCTCCGTTGCGGTGCGTATTGGACCCTCGATTAGCGAGGCCCATGTTCAATAATAGTGACCATTTGGTTGCAACAGTGGAAAAAAATCTCAGTATATTGGGGTTTAAAGAACAAAAAGCAGATAATGCCACACCCACAAAACGCAAGGTAGTTCTCGCTATTTTCACCATGAAACATTTTTATTTAAATTAATTTTTCTTTTAGCTTTCAATAAGTGAATACAGACAGAGAAAGCAACTATCAGTCAATGAGAAGATGGTCGAAGAGCCCGCTAGTGAGGAAAGTATATTGTCTCAATCGCCGACTCAGAAATTGCGACCGCGAAGTGATAGTGCCAGCAGTGCAACGTCCTTTGTGTCGTCCGATGATGAAATTCATACCCTTGAATTACCGACGAAAGGTAGGTTTCACTGATTATTAATTTTTCTTCATACAAAGTGGTCAAAATCAGGTATACGTAAGGTTGACGTGCAATGTTACAGTTTTGTCCGCTTTCAATTCTGAACCCACTGAATTAGAGAAGCAGCGTGAAACTGTCGGCCTGCGTCTTAAGAAAGCTTTCGGTCTTTCCATAGATGAAGATTCTAGTAAAACAGGTTGGTATAATTCAAAACCGTTGCAATGTTTTTAAGTATAGTTTCGTCATTATTTTCTTTCGAATTAATATTTGCAGCTCTGAAAATAGAAACGCTGCTTAATTGTGAATTAGGAGCCGCTGCAAATAAAACAATGTCTATACAGCGTTACAGTCCCACTTTTCCAATTCCTGGCAGTTTCAGTTCTACTCCTGCAGAATCCGCTCATGCACCGGAGCAATCACCTACGGAAGAAACTGTCTGGGATGTACCAGAAACCAAAGAGGAGGAAAATGTCGATATGGAAACTTCCAATATTGATGAGCAAGAAATTGTAGCCTCCCCTGTGCATATGGACGAGGATTCTGAACAACATCACGAAGATCCTGTTAAGCCTGAAATGTTTTATACTCCTGACGAAGAAGATACAGAAAAAGTGGAAGAGGCGGCGGCAACGGCAATGGTAATCGAAGAAATTGAAAAGTGTGATGCGTATGATGTTGTTGAAAGCAGGAACTACGTGCCCCCGTTTAATAACCCAGTGTACCCCAACAGTAGCTTTACTTCATTTGGATCTGTTATGGGTGAGTCTTGGTTTTAACTGTTTTGTTGCGTGGATATACTCTGCTATTTTCCATTTGTCGTGTGCTTGCTTGTTTTGTTGTTTGTACCTCTTAAAAAAAGTAAGGTTTTTTTAGCTTTGGTATTTCAAAATTTTAAATTCGAATTATTTTAGTCGAAAAAAAAAAGATGCTACTTTGCTTGCAACAGAAATAAAAACTCCCATGAGGATGTGTGTAGGGTTGTTTATTGGACAAAGTTGTGAAATTTTATGCTCTAATGATAGAATAGAATAGTATAAAAGAAATTTGACTTAATTCTAAAATAACTGAAAAGAAAACTCAAATTTTGTTGATTTTTTACCTAAATATTAAAAATATTAACGGTGTAGTGCGACTGTTGCCCTTCTAGGTATTATTCTAATGCCAATTTTTAATAAACAAAAAAATCCGTATCTCTTTTCTTTTTGCTTGTTTATTTAGTCCAGTGTAGCAATGACGCTGCAATGCTTGAAGCAGAAATAAAGTTGATTGCAAAAAATTCAAATTGTTGTTTACTGGATTCTATACTATATCAATAACGTCTGCGGTAAAAATTATGACAGAGAAATTTGTTAGTTAATTTATATCAGTCAAAAAAGATTTTAAATTGTGGCTCGAGCTTTAATCAGTCAGCTGCATATCGAAAACTAAGATAGATATCGACCAATTTTGTTCTACCTTTTCTGTAGAGCGGAAAATTTTCGATCCTGCGAGATTAGGAAGTATATTTCTAAATTTAATAACTTGGGCTATAGAAATTTATCAAAAGTGCCTTTGGATCGCTTTGTTCGCCATGAGTACAGGCATCGGCTCCTGCACAGCAGTTAATAAATAATTGAGCAAAAATATCTAAATATTGTTTAAAAGTTCAAAAGTCGGTTTTTACTGATATTAATTCATGTGTATAAGCACTATAGACCGTTAAGGTCTATGGCTAGTTTTACTATATCCTTCCAGCGTCTTGGTCGCTAGCTTGTTGTTGCCAATTTGGTGGCCCCAGGTGCACCACATCTTCTTGTACCTTATCAAACCATCTTGATTTCGGTCTGCCTTTTTTTCTAGTATTAGTCTTGCCTTTTAACACTTTGTTTGGTACTCATTGGTCTGACATTCTGAGCGAGTGCCCCAACCATCTCAGCCTCTGTGATTTCACTACCTTCACAATATCGTTACTATCCAACTGCTGACACGATTTTTTTTAACTTTGTAGGCTGTTAGAACGGAAGATTGGCTACAATTTTTTTTTTCTGGAAACTATAATTTCACCGTGGCGCTTTTTATGAATTTGGATGGATGGAATAGAGGGTTGCCTATACAGCTTGCTTTCTTAGAAATGTAACAGTGGGTGAAATGTACAACGTTATGTCGTTATAATTGTAAAATTTATACTTTTGCAAATACGGCAACTATTAATATCTAGTATGGGAAGGGCCAGTCGTAGTCCACACTTAAGCTTTTTTTGTTTTCTTATTACACTTTCAATTTCCTCAATACTGTGTGTTTATTTTCTTCTAGACCTTTCTAAAATCTTGTTTTTGCTCCCGCTTGTCATCTTCTACATCCCTTATGTCAGTATCTAGTACTTCAGAGAAATACACTAGCGTCTGGTGACTTTGCCAACAGCCGATCCTAACTTGCGCAACCTCGTTTAATATTGGCTCGCGTTGTGCAGTGTTAACTTGTCAATGTGGTTGTTTGTGGGAGTGTGCTATTTACATCAAAAGTAAAGCAAGTTAATGAAAGTGTAAGTGTAAAGTGAAATTGCATTGTGAAAGCCGATTTTTTCATTGCTAATAAATTGCATTCAATACAAAACAACAAATCCTTTTTTTTAATTTATAACATGCACGGTACAGCGTAGAAAATACAAAGCGAACGTAACTTCTCATTTTAATTTTTTACAAGACGGAATGTTAAAAATATTTTTTTAAACTTATTTTGTAGAGTTTTGATAGATGGAATTTAAAAATCTGGTTCAGATAGACTTGATAGATGGAACAAGAAAAAATTTCTTTCATTTCGAGAATTGTATGAAAATGGACCTATTTTGTTTAAAATAATGAAACAAAAAAATCTGGTCCTGAACGTACACTTTAATAACTACTAAAAAAAATTTTAATTAATAATACAACATCGGTCGCCATGTCGACCGGTGAAATTTAAAAATAAAAATTTGGTCTAGCTATTCAAGTTAATTCTCTAATAATTCTGGAGCGGTTCCATATGGAGCCGGTGGAATTTAAAATATCTGGTCTAGGTATTCAAGTATTCAACAAATCGAAATCGGCTTCAACAAAAATCTGGTCTGCCAATTTATGTATTTAAAAATAAATTCGTTAAGGCAATTATCCATTTAAAAATAGGGTCCGACTAACCGGACCCTGAACTTTTCAAAATGTAAAACGGTTTCCATAAAAATCTAATATATGTATTTAAAATTAATCCAGCTTACTTCATGTATTTTTCTCTACGAAAGAATTGTAAAGTATATCTATAAAATCTTTTTCTTTCAAATAAACTTCTTGTTCAGAAATCCTTGCAGCTTTTAACAAATTTAACATTTGTTTATAAAATTTATAAACGCCTCTGGACTGGCGAAGCCAGGCATCTCCATTTATTTTTTACATTTTTTTCTTACGGGAACTAGTCTTACTAGTCGGTCCATGTTTCATTTGTGATTTTTCATTTCTACATTCAGCACATATTGTAGAATAATATTTACTTCCACTTTTTCCTGTTTTTAATTCAACGCTTCCTTTATTTTTTGCATATTTTTTACAAGCCACGCAGTACATATTACAAACCATTTATATTAGATCAAAACATTTAAAGACAATTAAATTTACCATATCAATAGTAAGGAAGCTATACTTTTCTTTCCAGCATTTTTCACACATTTTTTTAAACTATTGTTTAGATATATTTGAAATGTAATAATGGTGACAAAATAGGAAAATATGATGACAGATTGACATGTAGCTCCGGCGCAAAATGCTTATATCATGCTAAATGCGCGGGCTTTGATGAGATAAAGTATGAAGAGATGCAGAAAGCAGGAAAGAAACATACATGGGTATGTAAAAAGTGCGAAAACGATGACGATGATAAACACCAACCCCCCATGGACAAGGAAAGAGCAACCAACCTACAAAATAATGAGGCACCACCACAGGGAAAAGGGACAGCAGCCAACCATACCTACAACTAATAGAGGAAATTAAAAAATATAGAACAGAAACTACAGAAAAATTAGATCGAATACTGAAAAACCAGGATACGATGAGTGCAATAATAGATAAGCTAGAAAGAAAACACGAAGAAGCACAGGAACAAATCGTGATACTTGAAAATGAAAATACAAAAATGGAGAAAGTACTGAAAAATGCTAATGACAACAACAATAAAACTGAACAAAAATTATTAGAGAACGATTTAGAAATACAGGGGCTACCAGAGACACCACACGAAAATGTAACCAATACATTCTTAAACCTATGTAATCAAATAAACTGTGCTGTGCAGGACATCAACACTTGTTACAGGTTTAAATCAATATACAGGGGCGAAAAATCTTACTCCAGCAAAATCGTGGTGTCCCCTGTGAGAAATGCAACAAAAGAATACCTCCTACAATGTAAAAAAAGCTACGGCAGGCTCACTTATAGAGATGAGGAATGCCAAAGATACAGTGAGTATACCTTAATGACAGACTAACAAAGCACAATGCTTATGTATACAAAATAGCAAGAGACCAAAAAAAGAAAGGCAACTACAAATATGTGTGGAATAAAGGTGGAAGGATTTATGTGAAAAAAAAATGACGAATCGGAAAAAATACAAGTCACTGGACCCGACTTCTTTGATGAATAGTGAGGAATACGATTTAGCTGAACTATATAACAATTGCGACGAAAAAGAAATAGAAAACCTGACAGAAATAAAGACTCTTAGTGGTAAGAACCTTAATGCACATAGTTTAAGAAACGATGGATTTGTTAGATTTAAGGAATTAATTACTCTTAATACGATAAGTTTAGATATAATAATTGTTAGTGAAACTTGAATTAGTAATGATGAATGTGATTACTACAATATAACAGGATATAATAGCATACATAGTTGTAGATTAGGTAATAAATGAGGAGGAAGTGTATACATGTTTTTAAAGGCTGACTTGCAATACAAAATACAAAATTATGAAACAGAGTGCAATAATATATTGATAGTGGAAATTACAAACCTAAAGATAACCAACAAATTAGTCGTAGGTGGAGTGTATAGGGCACCTAGCCAAATCAAATCAGAAATAGAAAGCTTTATAGATAAACTGGAGGAAATAATAATTGCTGGGGACATGAATCTGGACATCTCAGTGAATGTAAATAACAATGCACAACTGAATCGATATCTGAGCACGCTCGAAAATTGTGGCTGCAGAATCTTGAATAAACTTCCGACAAGATCAGCACTATTAACAAAAAGCACCATAGACCATGTAATTACAAACATATCAAATAGAACGAAAATAACAATATACAACGTCCACAATGATTATAGTGACCACAACATGCTGCTGACCAATATAAGAAATGTGAAAAAAATTAATGATACCCAAGAGGAAGAAAACACAAAAAGTATAAATATTACATGCATAGAAAAAGTCAAAGAATATCTGAAGAAGAAACCAATAACCATCAACGAAATAGAAGATGCAGGTGAAATGTACAAAGAGTTTGTAAACCAACTAAATATAGCAGTAAAAAGTGGAACGAAAGAGAAAAAAATACGAACAAATAAAAATACAAGAATTACCACGCCGTGGATGGATGAGCAGCTAAAGAAATTAATCAACACAAAGAATAAATTATATCACCTCTACAGAAAAAATAAAACTAACGGCAATCTAGAAAGAGAATATAAGAACATGAAAAATCAAATCACAACACTTAGAAGGCAGCAAAAAAGAGAACATTTTAGTACAAAACTAAACAAAAACATTGGTGATGCACGAAAAACATGGAACACAATCGACGAAATATTAGACGAAAGGGTGTAAATGGGAAATAAAATCATCAAGATAAAAGAAAAGGATAAGCTAATTGAGGAAGGGAAACAAGTAGCTAACATTTTCAACAAATTCTTTTCAAAAATTGGAGAATCTCTAGCAGACAAAATAGAAAGCAAAAAAACGGATCAACCAACAATAACCAAGTTGCAGGCACCGCACAAGAACAGGACAGCAGGTAATGGAAATTATAAATGGGTTAAAAAATAAAAAATCGAAGGATAATGATGGGATGACGAACTACATATACAAGCAATTAAAAAACGAATTAGTAGAACCAACAACATTAATAATCAATGCATCATTAAGAATGGGAAAAGTACCACAAAAACTCAAAGTAACGAAAGTGATACCAATTTAGAAATCTGGTGAGTCGACGGATCCGAATAACTACCGACCCATCTCAATCATACCAATAATGTCAAAAATAATAGAAACAATTGTAAATTTGAGAGTGAGGGGACATCTAGAAGAAGTAAATTTTTTCTGCAAAGAACAGTACGGATTTAGGAAAAACAGCAGTACTGAAGTAGCAGTAGCGGACTTAGTCATTGAACTACAAAACACTATGGACAAGGGAACGTTATCGGCAGGAATATTCATAGATTTGAAAAAAGCTTTCGACACGGTAAACCACGACCTACTCTTGAAGAAACTAGAAGCAATAGGGATTAACGATACCATGATGAAATGGTTTAGAAGTTACTTAAGTGGAAGAGTACAATATGTGAGGATAAATGAAGCAAATGGAGACAAAATAGAAATTGCTTACGGGGTACCTCAAGGAGCAGTACTGGGCCCCCTGCTTTTCCTAATATATATTAACGACATTAGCCAATGTGAACTTAAAGGAAAAATGCAGTTATTCGCAGATGATACGAATATCTTCTACAAAAGTATGGCTCCCACTACCTTATTTAATGATATGCAAGAAGATCTCAACACAATTACCGAATGGTTAAGGCTGAACAAATTAACAATTAACACCAACAAAACAAACTACATGCTAATAACCAGTACCCCGGTGAACCATATTAGACAATTAAATATAAAAGGTGAAGATATAAAAGAAACCACATCGGCACGTTACTTAGGACAATAACGAATGATCTTAAATGGGAAAAACATATTGATGGTGTAAGGAAAAAAATATCAGGAATTACAAGAATACTCAGAAGAATGGCGCCAGTTACCACTGAAGCGACTCGGAAGTCAATATAAAAATTATTATCCTACTTTTTTTGTAGTTCTTGAATTTTTCATGATTCCCAAAATACAAAGATCGCCGCAAATACTTAGTGCTACCCCATCAGAAAAATAATTGCAGCATAGCTTTACTGTTTTGAGATTATGTTGCAGTCATCAATATTCTTAAATAGCATGATATATATTTTGTTACATTTTGTGGTACAGGGCTTTCTTCTTTAGCAACCATATAAAATATGTTTAAAAACCGATGACATCATTAGCCAAATATAACAAAGCAAAAATTTAACAAATATCGCTAAAATGTAGTTTGATGTTAAACAAGACTTTAAAATGTTTTTTGTTTACAGCAGTAGTACATCAACCACCAATTAGTTATAAAAGCTTTATTGTTTAGCTAACAACAAGAAAGAAATACTATATTATTAAAACTTTACAACGTACAGTATGCCAATAAGAAGTGTTTTCCTGTAAGATATTTACATATTTATCTTTACAATTACATAATTGAATCCAGGCAAGGTGTAGTTCCTGTAGGCACGATGCCGGCGTTTTTATGCCGCGTAATTGTGTAGCATAATATGCAGTATAATAACGCATTAAAAATTATGCAGTTAACGTTTCTCGGCGGTTTCTATAAAACCAATTTCGAATAGGAGAACGTGCCACTTTTTGAGGTTTCTCTTTAAAAAAGATGATTGGAAAAGATTCCAAGCAGCATTATTAATAAATCAAGTGGACGTCGAATATGCAGTAATAATTGAATTAGCATGTAAAAATCAAAAACCAAACGGTAATAAATAATATACAACGCGTTAGAATTTAATTATGCTACGCACAGACTACGATGACATACTGTTTATAGAAACCATAAGTTTTAGCATACCTGCTTAGGGTAAAGTTGCCAGTCACGACAGTTTTTTCTTAATTTCTCGGACATGTGTTGATTTGCTGGTTTATTATTCAAAGCACTAAAGAACACTAACAAAGCACTAATTATTGGCAACAATTTTTTCGTTAGTGCTTAATGTGTGCCTGCTGAGCGTGAAATTGGCAGGCAACTATTTTTTTTCATTACTCACATGTATTTGTTTGCTGATATTTTAATCAGAGCACTAAAGAGTACTAACGAAGCACTAACGATTGGCAACATTTTTTTGTTCGTGCTCAAAGTGTGTCTGCTAAGCGTGAAGCTGGCAGGCGATTTTGTTTTTTTAATTACTCGAAAATGTGATGGTTTGCTGGTTTTCTTGATAGGGCACTAAAGAGCACTAACGAAGCACTAAGGATTGGCGCAATTGCTGTCGCTAGTGCTTTCATTGACCTGCCAACTTCATGGACCCCGTTGGCCCCCACTGGCACCTGACATGTATCGCAAATTTTTTTTTCTTTGGGGATATCACCAGGATAATATTTATTAAGATAGATACAACAACGTAGTGTAGAGATTTAGACGAATCTATTACAAATGCATTGTAAACAATTACCACGGAATGCTACGTTGAGCTTCGAAAACTGTAGTTCAACAATTTACTGCTGCTTAGATAATGACAGTGTTTAATTTAAACAGTTACTATAATAATTACTCTTATACATATTAATTTATTGATATTTTGACCTATACCAAAAAACAAGTAGCTTTTGTTTTATGGCTGTTACAATTATTATGTTATTAAACCATTAAAAGTTAAAATATGGCGTTTATTGTTAATTTAATCATAGAGTGACATATTTTATAAAATTAAATGCGCAATTCAAAAAATAAAAAAATGCAGAGCGTTCGGTTTACAAACAGTCATTTTAACAAATAACTCAAAAACACGATGCGTAATTGTTTTTTCATTTTTACCATCGTAACGAGAAGAAAAATTTACACCTTTTTCCTCATTTAACCAATTTTGTATCTTTAAAAATAAAAAAGTTGGTAATAGTGGCCCAGTTCCCATGATGTATAAATGAATGTATGTAGGTTCAAATAATACTTAAATCGACCATGTTTTGTTTTGTAAAAATATTGTATTTTTAGTAGCTGTGAATTTTTTTTTGAAGCACATTTGGTATTTGTATAATTTTGTTTCCGAACAGTAATTCTTCACAATATTTAAGGTAATGTAATTAGCATTTCCAACAATTACTTTGTTAATTCAACGGGTTGTCGGCGATTTCTGAAACTAGTTAATATTTGAAAATAATTAGAAATACTAAAATTATCGATTACAAATAGTACTTAGCTAATGCATTACATATAATATAATATTTAGAACAAATGTCGCAGGTGCATAGTATATACATTTTAATTCCATTGAATTTGGTTGATAACAAGTTCGTCAGAACTTGGTTACTTATTGCACCATTTGCACATAATCTCAACTTAAAATTTAAGCTAATGTCCCGTTTCACAAAATTAAATATAATTTATTATTCATAATCAGCCGTTTACAAAGTGTGGTGTGGAGTGCGTTGTGCCTTGTTTTTTTTATTATTTTCGTGCATTAAAACGGCAAAATGAATACAAAAGATCAAATTGCAAAAATAATAAACGACCATCCGTTTGGTACGATAAGTGACGAGTTAGTTGGCGTAGTAATGGATTATTTTTGTAACAACGACACAGAGGTTGAAGATACTAACTGTGACGAATCAGATGAAAAGAATAACAATCAATCTACACAAGAACAAGAGTCAGATATTCACTCTTAATATTGAAGATGTCCCAATTATTATAATACCTGTAAGTACATTTATTAATACGCCTTTACGGACACCGCGTAGTAATTAATGTTTGCCACTTTTTCTACAGGATAATATACCACCAGAAAAACAGGCTGCAGTTGTTGTTGAAGTGGAATCAATACATTTAAATAATGAAGATATTGTCATGATGTGAAATTGGGAGACTTTAAAGAACCAAATTAACTAAATTATTTATGTATTATTTCCAAAGCTTTGAACAAAGTACTGGAATTGTTATACAATATTAGTCATGTTCCACCTTGTGATTACTCAGACCACAGGCAGCTCTCTGCAGCTATTAATAACATATAAATCAATAACCAGTAAACCTATATCAGCTGTAGCCTAGCAGAGCTGAGGAGATTCTCATATGGGCTTGCCAAGTCTTTAGTCCATATTCGCGTTGGTTCACTAAAAGTATTAATGATTTGATATTTAGAGTCTCTACTTACCCTTCCTTAACAATGTGTAACTCAAATCAAGGGTTCACAGTTTAACATGGGGTTCGTTGTAAAGTATTTGTGTATAATCATGTAAGAGTACTTAATATTTAATTTAATATATTGTTGTTGTGTGATTGTGTGTTTTCTTCAGACGTAATTACTTATGGGTTAATACAACCGATAACGTAATAATATTCCAGATTTAATAGAGACGCGCCGATATGGGTAAGAAAACACTTTTCAGTTTACATAATTATTAACATCCATGTATCATGCAATATAAAATCATTATTGACACACAAATACGGTTCCTATAAATTAAATTATTTAATTTATAGAATCCACTCGAAATTTGAAATGATGAAGAAGATACAGATACAGAAGAAAAATTGGTATCAGATTTCATTAATAAGAGATGATTACCAAAAATTGCATTACCAAATTTCAACTCGATGAAATTGTCAGATACAGGAGGGAATCTCGAGAGTTAGATTTTTACAACAATAATTCAAATGCTCTTGATCTTCTTTTGACGGGGCTCATTAGAAGCATGTGTCGAACTTCTAATGATATTACATCTGGAAGAGTTGTCAAAATTTCAGAGCGTAGAGCTAGGCTAAATAATTTACTTCGAGGCGTGCCTGTTTGCGAAAGCATTTTTATTTGCAACAAGAAGTCCATAAAAACTGCCAGCGGCTTCTTCTCAACGGTTGTTACTTTGCAACTGTAAACAAAGTTGTTCAATTTATACGTAACTATGCCGAAGACAACGCTCCGTTTATGCTAGGGCGAGTTGCTACACAATTTCGCATAGTAAAGCTTTCGCCGACCAATGAAAGAAGAAAAGACATTTATAATAAATACAAAAAAAATGTGAACAGGAAGGAGAAAGGTCTGTTAGTCTTGTTCTCTTTCGGAGAGTGTGGGCTGAATGCTGCTCAGATGTATTACTAAAACCCAGTGATCTATGTGTCCAATGTCAGCAAAATTACACCTTGCATTCCAACTTTCTAATGCGTCTGACGAGGAAAAAAGAAAGTTATTTATCAAGTGTCAGGCACACTTTCAGCGAGACAAAACTTTCAACGTCAACACTTTACTGATGCTCCAAGTGAAAGTTGTTCATACGGTGGACATGTCCACTATTCATTCGATTTTGCGCAGCAAGTACACATTCCATCTAATTTTCAACAGCCGGCACCAATTTATTTTCTTACTCCGCATAAGGTAGGGTTGTTTGGTGTTGTGTGCGATACAGAAAAAAGGCAGTGCAATTTTGTTATTACCAGAAGCTGTTTCTATTGCAACACGCGCAAATGTCATAGTTAGCTATACAGATTACTATTTTGCAAACTATAATTTTGGTGAAAAACACATGCACTTGCATGCGGATAATTGCGTGACACAGAACAAGAATAATATCGTGATGTTGTATTTGGCTTATAGGATAATGAACAATTTGAATGACACCATAACTTTATCATTCTTACCTGTCGGGCACACAAAATTTGGATGCGACTGGGCGTTTGGCCTGTTTAAGAAAACTTTTAGGATGACTTCTGCAACCAGTTTAGCTGATGTGAAAAACGTAATTGAAAAATCTACATCAGAATCAAAACTAAACTTTGCAGTGCTAACTGGAAATGAGACAGGTGACAACCAATATTCCCGTTCTAAATTGGCAAGGGTACTTAGTAACACAGAAGTAGAAAAAAGAATAAAAGATCCAGGAATTACTATGCACAATCATTTTAAATTCAGTAAGAAGTGGAGTGGCTCGGTAAAATGCCAGCTAGAATATAGTGGACAAATGATTTCACATACTCTAACTGACCAAACAACTCCTCAAGACAAACCTTTGGCTATACATTCTGATGGTCTGTCAAAAGAAAGAATAAAATACCTTTATGAAAAAATTAGAGATTTCTGTTCTGATGACACAGATCTATTGTGTCCAGCACTAATTGAAGAAGAGGCAGTTAATGATGAAGATGTGCCGCCGCCGCCACCCCCTAAAAAACTAAGACTCAGGAAGGCAAAGACAAAAATTTAGAAGTTTTTAATTCTTGTTAATTTTTTATGTAATAATTAATAAACGCTTTGATTAATTTGTTCTAGTATTATGAAATGTATTTTTTAGGGACAAACAAAGAGAGGGAGGGGAGTTAAAATCTTTTTGTGGTACCTATCTGAAACTGCACGTATTGTAAAAATTTCAAGATTCTGACTGTTTTCATTGTTATTATATTCAAGGAACTAACCTGTTAAAAAAGCCAAAACTTGGAAGCGTGTTTTCTCAAAATATGTAATCTATGGTTTTCACACTTTAAAACGCTACAACTTTTCGAATTATTGAGATAGAATAATTCTGAAAAAACCATTAAATTCAGAATATAATTCTCTATAAAAAGGTATCGAAAAGTGAAATTGTCTAAAATCACCTTAAGGTTCCTTTATCCAGATCGCATAACATATTACCGATAATTATATCAACAACTGGTCTAGTACACGTTAACTCGCGAAAGAACATCACTGAAATGGGACTACCCGACGTCATCTTTAAAAAAATGCAAAAATCAGTTATTTCGCCTAAATTGGAATTCCCTGTATAGGTATAGTAAAAAAAACTTCTAAATTATTGTAATAATAATTAGGAACTGATAAATCATTTTACGGAAATAAAGATCGAAAATAATGTAACGTTTCTTTCTTTAGTTTTACAAGTTTGTAATAAAAGAATGCTATTTTAGTTTTCTGTTTGGATTGGTATTGTTGTTTTGTAATATTACCTAAGTATTATGAATATAATATTCGTATAATCCTATACGAATATTATATGCTAAATATTTTATATTTATATCTTAATTACCGTTATATTTTACTTTAAATAACTGTGAGTATATTGATAATATTATTTTTACATTAATTTATAATATAAATGTAAAAAAAGAAACACTTTTGTTTGAAGCTTGTTTTTTTTAAAACGAGAACGGGTAGCGTTCGTGTTCAGAGCATATTCACTTCGTAAATTCTCTGTAGAACACATAGAACACACTAGCGTCTAGTGCTAACTGCACATGTCCGATTGTGCACGAAGCTAATGAAAGCACCAATAAGAAGTAGGAACGGTTGCATACTATTGCATAAATATGTGAGTGAACCCAAAACAATTGTTAATGTACATGAAATGTGAGTGTGTTGAACTTGAATAGTTACCGTATATATGACATGTGCCAGTTTATTAAGCTTTTCATCAATTTGCAAGTAAGTGCTTGTTACGTAAGTACACACTGTATTTTCGGTGGTGTTTTCCGTCAGCTGAAATGACCGCTGACCTTTAGGTAGCCGACGCCACGTTTCCCGCTAAAAGTTTGGCGCGCATTTTCAAACATACCGTTTGCAAGAATTTCGTTTACGAGAATAAAGGAGCCTCCATAATTAAACAAATTTTGTCAAATTTCGATCCCAACCGTAATCCTCCACGTAAACCTAGTTTATGTCATATTGTAACCTCAGACCTCGTCCCAGAGCAATCTCCCAAATTTATAAAAGTTCAGAATAACTGTCCAAACACAAATTCGAACGCTCCCATGGAAACTGCGGTGGCAATGTCACCAGGCCTTGCTAGAAGGTATGAAAAATATCCTAGCGACTGATAAAAATCCAGTTCCGGTTGCAATAACGACTACAACTACCAGCAATTTTTCAAACTGTCAATCGCGTTTTGCCGGAAAAAAAATGAAGACTGTGATGCCTTCATTGACGCCATCTGCGTTTATAAAGAATGTCTGCATATTTCGGGTGATAATGCAATCAAAGGACTGTCTATGTTGCTTGACGATTTTCTACATGGTTTCAAGGTGTCAAGGCTTCAATCATCACGTGGAATGATGCCCTTAAGGCACTCAGACATGCGTTTGGTTTCAACAAGCCACCACGTCAAGTATTTAGAGAACTTTTTTCCAAAGAGCAAGGCGACAAGGAGCCTGCCGATGTTTTTGTAAGTTCTGCTCGTGCGCTATTGGCCCGCTTTCCCACTACTCCTACACTCTACGAAACGCACCAGTTAGACATGATATACGGTTTACTTAATCGCAGAATCCGACAGCGATTACCGCGACAGAGTATCAAAACTTTTGCCGATCTCATCGATAAAGCTAGATCCATACAGGACAGCTTCACTGAAAGGTCTACCGCCCTTAATAAAATTCAAAGTAATAATACTATTATCTCTTCGGAGAAATAGACCCAAAAGCAGTTTCTGCAAACATTTTGGACATGTTCAGGCAGATTGCCGCAAATATGCGTTTTCTCTGTCGCGCGCTTCACAAGCTAGTACAGGTGCACATTGGCTCAGAGTAACGGTTCACATCTTACTTGTTTTGGTTGTGGAACGCCTAGATACATTAGGTCCCAGTGCCCAACTTGTAAATCATCTACTGCATCTATCTCCTCAGCTAATCATGCTGCTTCTGTGGAATTACTGTCTACGGATGTGAGCTGAGTAACCGGTGCTCCTCGTCCCCTACTGCTGATTTCGGTTTTCGATAAAACTGGTTTAGCGTATGTTGATGCAGGTGCAAAATGCAGCATCGCTGGAAACAACAACAAAATTCTTATTTACGTCGATTGCCCTATTACTTCAACTGCTATGCAAATGATTTTAGCAGATGGTCAAGTCAGAACTGTTGATGCTGAAATTTTTGAATGTAGTGTCCGACTTCAAAATAGAACTATGCCTACTTCATTTGTGGCTATTCCCAACCACACTAACAGTAAAACTCTTCTTGGCATTGATTTTATCACTCAATCCCAAATCATTTTGAATTTTTCTAAAATAAAATGGTCCTGTTCGGATGACCCAAACGCTTGCTTCGATTTTCAACAAGAACCAATAAGCCATAGTGCAACCCAAGCGTTATCAGTCAATTCTATTGAAATTGACCTATCACTGCGGGATAATGAGGCAACCCAAGCAAATAATTCTGAACGTGCTGTCCTGGAATCTGTCATTCAGGAATATAAGGAAGTCTTTCAGAGAAATTTTTTAAGAGAAGACTTTTGCTGAATGTAGAATTCCCTTGACAGACGACACGCCAATTTCGGTACTCCCATACCGCTTATCTCCTGCAAAGAAAGAAATACTCAGACAAGAACTAGACCAACTACTTCGGGGTGAAGTTATTGCAGAATGTGAGTCCCCTTTCAACTCTCCTATTGTACTAGTTCAGAAAACAAATGGAGCCACCCGTCTCTGTGTGGACTATCGACGCTTAAACGACGTCACCCGTTCGGATAAATACCCGTTTCCAAGGATTAGACGATTTGGATCATTCTACTTATAACGCTGTCTACATGACTACCCTCGATCTAAAGAGTGGGTATCATCAAGTACCAGTCAAGCGCGAAGATAGAGATAAAACAGCGTTCGTCTCTCCATTTGGTACTTTCAAGTACCAAACCATGCCGTTCCGACTGAAGACGGCGTCTGCCACGTTTCAGCGTTGGACCGTTTTCGATCCGGTTTACAACATATCTCTATGTTTGCTTAGCTAGATGATCTGACAGTTCTTTCTCCTTCATTTGAAGAACACATAAACGATTTGAGGAGAGTTTTCGATCGCCTCGTTTTGTTCAAGTTAACCTTGAATCGTTCTAAATGTAGTTTTGGTAGTACCAAGGTCGCATACCTAGGCCATGTACTTACCCCAAACGGGATAGCACCAAACTCAGAAAAGATACGTGCGATAGCTTGCATGTCTGAACCTAAGAATGTTAAACAGGTACTGACCTTCCTTAAAACCTGTTCCTGGTTCTGAAGAGTTTTTTAGAACCCTTTGCCGAGGTAGCAAAACCTCTTACCCGTCTGACGAAAAAGAACGTGAAATGGGAATGGGGCCCTAAGCCAGAACGGTCCTTCGAGACGTTCAAGGAACTATTGACGAATCCTATCTTGCGCCAGACCGACCCTGCACAACCGTATGTACTCCGTACAGATGCCAGCGCGAACGCAATAGGCGCGGCTTTACTCCAGGGGGAGGGGCCGGATGAAAGGCCTATTGAATACGCCAGTAGACTACTGACGCCGGCTGAATTGAACTAGCATACATACGAAAGAGAAGCTCTCAGTATTGTATGGGCAGTAAATAAGTTTCGAGGATACATTGAAGGTTCCTCCGTTGTGGTCAAGAGTGATCACCAACCGCTGCGATGGCTAATGAAGCTAAAGTCTCCAAGTGGAAGATTGGCCAGGTGGGCCCCAGCGCTACAGCCTTATGACCTGAAGATAG
Source organism: Ctenicera cuprea (assembly GCA_958336395.1). Lineage (NCBI taxonomy): Eukaryota > Metazoa > Arthropoda > Insecta > Coleoptera > Elateridae > Ctenicera > Ctenicera cuprea. The sequence goes on from OY284496.1 coordinate 28,703,339, forward strand.
AATATACACCAGGTCGTTGCAATGCCCTAGCGGACTCCCTTCCCAGACCGCCGTGTCACGGCGGCCATGACACCAACTATGAAATTTGTCTAGTATCCGTCGACTTACCAACCAACGGACAGTGCAAAGACTATTCGAAAAACCCAGATCGATGCAAAAGGTTGCCCATGTCCTGAACTTTAAACAAAATCTCATTCCTTCCTACTATCCTGTTGAGCGTAAAAGACGCAACTCGCGATTCTAACCGGTAGTGACCGTTCCAGCTGGAGAGATAAACTTGCTTGTGTTCGGTACGCGATGAACACTTCTCGGTGCCAATCGACCGGATTTACTCCCGCGTACCTCACATTTACGCGTGAACTACGCACCCCCGAAGATGATCAACGTGATCTACGACAAATCATAGACGACGAGAACTTTGTGCCTGTAAGTCAACATAAATTAATTTCAAAGAAAATGATGAATGGCACAGGTAAAATATTCAAAAGTAAATTAAAACTTGTCCAAGGAATAAATAAAAATCAAAATAAGGTACCGTAGAATGGGGTTACTTTGAAACCGTGTGGCTACTTTGAACAAAATTTAAAATTTGTTATTTTGAATAATTGTGAAACAATTACGAGGCTTAGCGACATCTAGTATCTTTTACTAAATTCATCACACATTTTAGAATGGTGGAGCAGTATTGGTACTAAAATGTTTGGTGTAGGGTTGGCAACATGGATATTTAGTACTTTACCTGTAAATGTGAAGTTTCTTGTGGTGTGTAAACTTTTATGGCTGTAGCAATAATAAATTGCATTACAGTGTTCAAAATTTAGTTATTATAACAGTATAGTGTTCCAACAAAGGTAAGTTAAAAAAATTTAAAATATTTCGACGAACTTTTTATTTGTAATTTTTTTTTTGTTTACGTGGACCGTAATTTTGGGGTTACTTTGAACATGTTCAAAGAAGCCTCGGGTCACAAATTAACTTTGTTATTTTTTGCAGAAAATGGTCCGCACATACAACAGAAGACCTGGCACAAGAAAATATGCTGACTACACCCCTGAAATTTTAGAGGAAGCCCTTCGTGAAGTACGATCAAAAAGGAAGTCATTGCGTGAAGCAAGCAAACAATATAAAATATCATTAGGCACATTAAGCCACAAATTACGAGGCAAATATAATAACAAGTTTGGTCATCCCCTTGCTCTCACCGAAAGTGAGGAAATGCTAATTGTAAAAAATGCACAGACCTTGGGAGAGTGGGGATTTCCATTAGATTTAAGAGACACAAGGAAACTGATCTTCTATTACTTGTCGAAGGCTGGAAAAAATATTTCCCAGTTTAAAAATAATTATCCATCTAAGGACTGGGCACTGGGTTTTTTAAAGAGACACAAGCAGCATATAACTCTACGAAATTGCCAAAATATAAAAAAAAATAGATCTGCTGTTTCAGCAAAGATGGTGGAGGAATTTTTTGTACATTTGAAAGAGACAACTCAGGGAGTTGCAGGAACAAATATCTTTAACTACGATGAGACCAACCTTTCGGACAACCCAGGAATCAAAAAATGTCTCTTTAAACGTGGGGTAACATATCCCGAAAGGATCAGGGATTTTTCCAAAAGTGCCACCTCAATCATGTTTTGTGGAAATGCCATGGGGCAAATGTTACCTGCTTACGTACCCCCAGAATACGTTGGAGCAGTAGAAACAGATAAATTTTATGTGGTTCAATTTAAAGTGAAAAATCTAGTGCGTCACTATGTAGGAAAAGTTATTTCCATTGATGACCTAGGAAACAACAACGTTGAAGTTGCTTTTTTGAGAATGTCACAGAAAGTGAATTATAAATTTACTTGGTCACAGGTTAATGACGAGGGAATTATACGTACATCTGAATTATTAACAGTTCTGCCAGACCCCAAAACAGATAGAAGGGGGGCCTTTGTATTTGGGGCAAAAGAACTACGCCCTTACTTGAAAAGTTTACATTAAATTTCATAAAGAATACAGTTACCTACTTTTTTCTTTAAGTACCTATTTTTTTATAAAACCGTGCCATTATTGCCAAATATTTGTTTAGTTTTGTTGAATTCATATTTTATAGGTACCTATACCTACTTTTCTACTATGTTACTTTAGTATGTATTTTGAGAAAAAGTTTATTAGTTTGGTTTTAAAGCTGTTAAAAATAAAATAAAGTATTTTGTGCCAATTGCCTCTTTTCTTTAATTTTTTTTTTTTTTTACTAAAAACACGTAATTTTTAGTTTTAAGGAGTTCAAAGAAACACTATAAGAGAGTTTTCGTTGAACTTATGTGGTTTTAAAACCCACGTTCAAAGTAACCCCGACTGTGGGGTAACTTTGAACATCTAGTTTTTTTTTTAAATAAAAAATTTAGTTGGTCAATTGAAACCCGATTTTTTGTCAGTGTAGAGTACTAACTGACGCCCGTAACATATAATTTTTTCAACATTTTTGTTCAGTAACTTATTGAGATATGTATTTTTAAACTGAAAAACCGTTCAAAGTAACCCCGTCTTACGGTATTACAAAAACCTGCGAAAAAAATGTCTCAACGCTGTTTGGAATTGGAAGAATCACCTTTAATTTTGAAACCCAAGAAGCTTGTCAAATTATCAAGTAGTGAGTCTACAACATCAGCAGGTTCAGCAAGTACTTCAACAATATTCACACCATTTCAAAATCGTCCACAGGAAGCGTTTGAATGGATTGTGGCACCACTTAAGCCATCTACATTTTTTGAGTCACATTGGGAAAAAAGACCCTTATATATTAAAAAAAGTTATTACATTTAAACTGTGACGCAACCAATTAAAATTAATAACTGATTTGTTTTTAGTTTCTTTAGACACATTTTTAAGTAATAAATTTATACTATTGCCGAAAAAGAAAACCAAAAACTCGCAGTTCAAAAGTATGTATTAAGTAATACTAAAAAGGATAATGTTTGAATAAAGCGTTTTTTAGTAGATTGGTGATTTGATAATTAACACATCAAAGTAATTTACAAAACGCAATTTATTAGAAGCTTCAGCTTAGTAAAATAGAGACTACCAGCAGAAAATTAAAGACGAGTAAGTACCGTTTTAATTTTACTAATTTTAATCAAATATGTATGTAGAATAACAATTAACTAGTAAAAACACAGTTAAGAAGCTGAGAAATACTTATATGAATTATTTTCAGGCAGTTAAAAGAATTGTACTTCCGATCACTGTTGATAATAATCACAACATATAAAAATTTCCTTTTGCTGTAATTTAATCAATCAACATCGTTTGTATTTTAGTACGCAGCAACATGTTACAATGGAGAAAGATGGTTCAATTTAAAATTACACTAATGCTAAAATACCTATAAGTTAGTATACTCTACGATTTCTAAATAGGTATTTTTTTTCAGATCATATTTAACTATGTCTCTTATAATGATTGCAATATTTTTTAGGATGCATAACAACATGAATGAAGGAAGAGTTAAAAGAGCCTCTTTAATTCATTTGAATGAAGTCTGCACAATTTTCGTTTCCCAAACCAATGGTGTACAGTGTGATTCATAACATGTGGAACGAATTTTCAGGATAGATTCAGAATGTAATAATAATCGAAAAAATTCTCATTAACATGGGCCTGAAAACCCTTCATTATGGGGTTACAGCTTCTTGTAGATGAACCAGGCTAATCACTTTGTGTAGATAACGTTTGCAGTAATTGCACTAAAATTTTTAAAATTTCATATGTGAGCATTCACGTAATTATTCATGTATTTGTAATAATTTTGGTTTGGTCCATACAAAATTGCCCAATAAATTGTACTCATGTTGAAAATCTCTAAATCTAACAGTTTTCGAGATAATTCCATGCTTTTCTAAAATTAACTTTCCATGAAGGTCTACAAGTGTTTTCTTAATATGATAGAATAGAATAGTTTCCACAAAACTTTGAGAGTAAATTCTATAAACATGCGTCCATAAAAGCTGCTTATGAAATTAAACCTCTTGAAGGGGTAATACTGATCCCACTTCTGTAGACTGCAACTTGCCCTGTAACGAAGCGTTTTTGGGCAAATATTTATAGGAACTTTTTATTATTTTCAGATTCTTAATCTGTACTGAAAGTGCATCCCAACATGTTATCAATCATCCTGCGTGCATCGCCACATATAACCACAAAAATATGCGGTGGCACCAGGTCGAGGATCCCGCGCTATGATTTCCTTGTCGACGTACCATTATAGTGGAACAACAACAAATATAATAGTGTCTACTTGTTCAGCGTACAGACATGCAGTAATGTAGTTTTTGTGAATATGGAATTTGTAAAAATTTTGTTTAATGCGACTTTATGGTTTAATTATGATGTTTCGCAGACTTGCAAAACGCATTAATTCTTTTATAATGTAAAAGATTTTTTTAATGAATTTATGCTTATATCAAGTATATTTTATTGCAGTGCTTGTCTAATGTTTAAGTTAACTTGCTAAAAACGTACTAAATTATTTAACGTAGATTTTAAGGTTTTCATGTTTTCTACGTATTTCATGTGTTTTAATCCTGGTTTATAAAAGCTACCATTAGATATTTAAATCATAGGTTAGAGAAGAATATTATACAATGTTTATTGTCATCTGTATAAGCAGGAGTCCTGAAATTTGGTAAGATAATCGCTATCCGCACACAAGTAAATAATAAACTTTTGAAGCACTTAAAATACTTGTTTTTATTACTAATTATAATACTACAGGGGAATTACACTAGTAACGCCCTCTATTATGTGCGGCGAGAAAAAGTTGCAAAGCAACAAACCGGCAAAGTTGCGATCGGAACCTGCTAAGCAGGTATCTGCGATCGCACCGGCCTCTAAGCACAAAACACAGAAACGCCCCCCCCCCCACATGTAGTGGTCTATTCTAGCCATAATTGAAACCAAATCTCTTCTTTCTTATTTCTTGCCACACGGGCGTTTCTGTGTTTTGTGCTTAGAGGCCGGTGCGATCGCAGATACCTGCTTAGCAGGTTCCGATCGCAACTTTGCCGGTTTGTTGCTTTGCAACTTTTTCTCGCCGCACATAATAGAGGGCGTTACTAGTGTAATTCCCCTTTAGTGTTATACTTTCTGGCATATATCTGCTTGTTTGCTTTTGGTTTCAATTATGGTTAGAATTATGTCCACCTGATGAGTTCAAACAAGAACGAAACATGTAGTGGTCTATTCTAGCCATAATTGAAACCAAATCTCTTCTTTCTTCTTTCTTACTAATTATAATGTTAAAGAGATGTCTAGAGTGACTGTCCGCACCGATTTTGTCAATACAGTACAATTTTAATGTATTACTATGTACTGATTTTTGTTTCTATTCTATTTCTAATGTTTTAAATTACGATTATCATGTTGCGATTATACGGTTTGTATGTTACACAATTGTATGTGGAGGTAGATGGTACCCTTGTAGTTAAGTGTTAACCGACACGACATTAAAGCACTGCATTAATTCTACGATAAAATTGCGCAGTTACTTCGTTGTCTTCTAATTCGATTACATCTTTTTACTTTACTACTGCTATTGCCTAGTTTCACTAAATAATTGCAATAAAATTTAGTACTCTACAGTATTTAAGGAAATATTTAGAGTAAGCAATAAAGTATGATTCATATGGGAGAATTATAATTTTTTTTTCTTTATATTAAATTACAATGCCTTAGAGTCATTTCAGTCTATAACTACATAAACTGTAGCAATTTTGTGTTTTCGTTTTTTTTTGTTTTTGCTTTGCAGTAAGCATTTTGGGGGACTTGTCAATGTCAAAACTGACTGCATTAAAATCTGGTTTTTTTTTCGAATTTCCCAAGAAAATCAAAATCAAGTTTTACCGCTTCGTCGCGTTAAAGATCGTTTTCCAAAAGTTGAATTCCATAACTACAGTGATAATCAGTTTGAAGATATGAATTTTCAGGCTATATTAAATATTAACCTTTTCAATATTGCAATAAATAATGAATTATAAGAAAATATCATCGAGAATACAGTGCGACCTCGATAATCCGGACCTTCATTATACCGGATTCTTCAATAAGCCGGCCAAGCATTTCAACTGCATTGTGATTTTATAATTCGGATTTGATAGTACTCGGTAATCCGGACCTACGTTTTTAGACGTCTCCGTCATCGATCGTGAGGGATTCCCCTAACTTCTTAAATTCGGCCGGATCTGATATCTGGGGTTTCACATAAGCAGTGTGTGCCTTCGTTTTTACTGCTACGTATCGCGTCTGGGGATTAATAATTGCTTAGCTGTTGGTTGTTACATAGTTGTATGTACATACGTGTTATTTTATGTGCTACATAAGTATATAAGCATTTTTTATACATACACATATTAAAATGCATTCTAAAAGAAAACATACTACGTTGTCAATAAAACAAAAATCCGATATAATAGAAAGACTAGTCCGTGGTGAAAGTGGAAAAAAGTTGGCAAATGAATACGGAGTAGGAACATCAACAATTTCCGATATAAAAAAGAACAAAGACAAAATCAAAAAGTACAATTTATTTTAAACACCATTTTGTGCTTTTACTGTGTATATGTGCCACTTCTTTTAGATTTATTGGCAAATGTGATTCCGGTCCCGGTGCCAGAGAAACCTTACGAAAAGCCGAATATCCAGAAATGGAAACTCGTTTGTATGCATGGTTTAGAACACAACGATAAAGGGACGTCCCAATTTCCTATGAAATTTTATCTGCCAAAGCAAAACAGATTTATACCGAAACCTATGGAAATGATAATTTTAGAGCTAGCAGGGGCTGGATTTCTAACTTCAGAAAAAGGCATGGTCTGCGTGCTTTAAAAGTGTGTGGCGAAAAACTATCCAATGATCAAAGTGCCGTCAATCCTTTCCGAACTGAATTTGCAGAGAAGATAAAACAATTAAACCTCGCACCTACTCAAATATACAATGCAGATGAATCTGCTCTGTATTGGAAAATGTTGCCTGAAAAAACGCTGGTTCGTTCTCAGAAGAAGACCGTACCAGATCTAAAAATAAGCAAAGAACGCTTTACATTTCTAGCATGTTGCAAAGCCGGTGGATCACAAAAATTAAAGCTGTTAGTGATACGAAAGATAAAAAATCCAAGGCCATTTAAAAATGTGAACATACCTGTTGAATACAAATCATCTGCCAATGCATGGATGACTACAGCAATTTTTTTAGACTGGTTTAATTCCTCATTTATTCGTCAAGTTAGAAGTCATTTAAGAAGTCTCAATTTGCCTGAACTAGCCCTGTTAATTGTAGATAACGCCTCGAGCCATGAAACTATAGAAGAGCTGACTAGTGAGGATGGACAATTTACAACATTATTTCTTCCACCAAATTATACAGCACGTTTGCAACCTATGAAACAAAATACCATCAGACTGACAAAATTATTTCGTCGGAAAAGGCTTTTAGCCCATATTTTATCTAGTAACGAAGAGAACATTGTTAAGTTATTAAACACCATTAACTTAAAGGACGCTGTATGTCTACTATGCAATGCTTGGGAAAACGTCTCCCCCAAAGTCTTGCAGAAGTGCTGACACAAAATTATGGCTCGTGGGGCAAATAACGACCTAGACACTGAATATGATGCTGAAGATCTAATTCCTCTGAGTCAATTGCGGCGCAATCTGCTTTCCTTGTATGAAGAGATGACGTACATTTGTTAAGCGCGAAATTTTTCGTTGAGTATTTTTTTTGTTAATCCATAAATATTTGACAGATGTTTCAGATAAGCTCAATATTCTCACTGAGCAAAATCTCACGAACGTGGAAATACGTAACTGGCTTGCAAATGGTGAAGATTTGTTACCACTGGAAGACAGATGCTACAGACGAAGATAATGATAGGAGTGACAATGAAGGTCCAGAGTTAAATAATACAAACCAGACTGTTAAGAATGACGAGGCAGTTAAAATATCCCACTACATGATGTTCTTGTTCTTCAAAGATTAAAAGACAAAGCCCAGTTGTTTCACAATAAGCTATTAAGCGACAATCGAGGGAAGCAGAAACCTTTACTTTTCATCATATTGTTGGCATATGGCAACGAAGAATGAGTGGTGTCTATGTCACAGGCGAGATGCAATTACAAGGGATTTTGAAGGGTATTTAAAGATATGGTCCTTCAACGATGTGAAACGTTCAATTCTTGTGCACTTATAGATTTTATTGCCAATGTATTTGAGACCTATTACAAAAAACATTTATTAGAACTCGTCAATTCAAGGCGCAGTCAACCCAAATAAATACTTAGCGCTTTGTAAGAAAGCAAAAGACTTGTTGATAAAGTACACGACAACATTTACAGAATTTGTTCGTCTGACGATAAACGTGTTATTTATACAGCATCGGTGGATGTAGCATTATGTGACTGCCCCTTTGGACAAGGAGGTCGGTTCTGTAAACACTTATGCGCAATTCAGGATCGCAACTCATTAGTCATTCGTACATCGCCGCTATTAAGGGGCAGTTGTACAATCAATGGTTAACCACTAGATCAAGTGAACCAGAGTTCAATAAAGACTGTGGTTCAGTCCTGATAGCGTTGCACTACTCACTGTGGAAGGCTACAGCGAAGATTAACAAAGCCCAAGAAACATCCCGCCAATAAGACAGCTTGATGGAACATGGGCACGGGCAGGTAAAGAAAAGGCTGAAGTATTTGCGGAGCATCTGACTAATGTGTTTCAACCCTTTTCATCTGAAGTTCCACAGGCAGAAGATGAGGTCATAACTTGGTTTCTTGATGCTCCACATCAACCGGATCTCCCCATAAAAACTATAAAACTTCCGAAATCAGAGAAATCAAACGACTACCAGTAAGTGCGTTGGTTCTAATAGGTATATACTTAATGCAATACTAAGATCTGGCCACTTTCCATCCCAATGGAAAGTTGGACAAATAATCCTGATTCCCAAGCCTGGAAAGCCTACAGAAGTGGCATCTTCCTATCGGCCAATTAGCCTCCTGCCCATCCTGTCTAAGCTCTTTGAAAAGCTACTTCTAAAGAGGCTAAAGCCAGAACTTGATAAACTAAACGTAATACCAGAGCACCAATTTGGGTTTCGAGAGAACCACGCAACCACCGAACAAGTGCACCAAATTGTCGAAATAATAAATAAAGCCTTCGAAAAAAAAAGGTACTGCTCAGTCGCCTTCTTAGATATAACAGGCTTTCGACAAAGTTTGGCATCACGGCTTGATGTACATACTTAAATCTAAATTGCCTGTATCCTACTACGAAGTACTGAAGTCATACCTAACTAACAGATACTTTATAGTTAAACACCAAGAAGAAGTGGCTGGCCTGTGTCCTGTGTCAATCAGGCGTCCCCCAGGGCAGCGTCTTGGGGCCGGTGCTACACCTGTTGTATACTGCACACATCTCTACACCGCCACATTTGCGGACGACACGGCCGTCATAGCAACAAGCGAAATCCCAAGATTCGCGTCTGAGAAGCTACAAAATGCACTACAAAACATACAACTGTGGTTAAAGAAATGAAGAATCAAAGTGAACGAATCAAAGTCGCAATATGTCACGTTTACTCTAAGAAAAGAGACCTGCCCAGTGTTTTCCTAAATGACCATCAGCTTCCACAGTCAGAGACAGCGAATGTGTTACCATAGAAATGTTACATCCCTTTCGAGGCCGCTGTTCGTGGATCCAATATATACCAGCCAAATATGGCATAAAGATGTTTGCTTTATGTGACGCCAACACTTTTTACACTAGTAATTTAAAAGTGTACTGCGGACAGCAACCACCAGGGCAGTACCAAGCCTCAAGTTCTCCTGCGGATGTAGTCAAAAGATTGATATCTCCAATTGAAAACTCTAGTAGAAACTTGACCACTGACAACTGGTATACAAGTTTTGCTCTTGCTGATTATTTGCTGGAAAAGGGGGTTACATTGGTTGGTACAATGAAAAAAAAATAAGAGGGACCATTACAATTTTTACCAGATAAGAAGCGAGAATTGGGACAAACTCTGTTTGGCTCCCAAAAAAACAAAACCTTAATGTCATACGTACCTCGTAAAAACCGATCCGTAATTTTATTATCAACTATGCACGACACCCCAACAATTGATGAAAGAACAAACAAACCAGAAATAATAATGGATTACAATTCTACCAAAGGAGGAGTAGATACCGTGGACAAAATGTGCGCATCCTACTCGGTGTCTCGTATTACGAAAAGGTGGCCACTGGCAATATTTTATACTTTTATGAACATTGTTGGTATAAACGCCCAAGTATTGTATTCTTTCAACACACCAAAGGAAGCTCAAAGCCGTAATGGGATTTTTCTTAAAACGTTAGCTCTAGACCTAATGAAAGAACATCTTATGAAAAGAGAGCAAGTAGCATCATTACCTAATGACATATATGCGTTTTTATCAGAATACCGCATGATGCCAGATGGAAATGACGAAAATGGTAACAATATCCCAGCAAAAAACATGTATTTGTGGACGAAAGAAAAATTCATCTACTTCAATAAAATGTGACAAATGTAGTAGATTTGTCTGCAAAATTCTTTCAAGAAGCAAATTGTATGTGGACAGTGCGTTGGACAAGAAAGTGAAAACAGTGAGTGATTTTGGCAATGCCTATTTTTATACCTTACAATGCTGTTGTTTTTTCGTTTTGTAATTACCATTTTAACACATTTAACATTTGTTAACTCTTTCTTTCTTGAATGCATTATATAGTGAAACATTGTTCTTATATTAGTGTTTATTAGTTATTAAACTTTTTTATCGGTCCATACATTTCATTGATTTTTATTTATAAATATTAGCCGCTTAAAATAATAAAGAAGGTATAAACTAAGTTTCTGAAATATCCTGTACAGAAGCGCATTCTAACTATTGAAAACCGCACGTTGTAAAAAGTACAACAAGCGCCCGTTCATGTTGCAAACCTAAGCGCGCTTGCCGAAAGGTTAAGTAATCTAAGTACACGGCCCTGTTTAGGCAGGCAGGGCCTACGAACAAATATTGCTGAAACGTTTAGAGCAAATGCTTGTAAAGGCAGAAAAGCTACAAGTCGGTCCTTACCTGATTATGTTGGGTGTAGTTCCCAAATGACGACGCGGTCTAAGCCGAAAATAAATTGTAATATTGACAGTTCGAGAAACCGCGAAAGCCTCAAAGAATATATCTCTAATGAAGACAATATGTCTGTTGCAAGTGATAAAACAAAAGTCATAACTCTTAACGACTTTCAAGAAATAAGAAGACGTAAAAAAACCACTGATTCATCCTTGCAAAAAACAAGCAGGCAAACTGTGAAAAATCTACTAGTAATAGGTACGCCGTTTTAGCGAGCGTAGAAGCGAAAGAAGCATCAAATATCAAGGAAACTATACTAAAAGAAGCTTTTCAAGTTCTTCCTTTTATAATTCATTTTATTACAGCAATCCTCTATTACATTTTTAGTAAATAACACATAGAAAAAAAAATTACTATTACCAATTAATTCAAGGAAATAAAATAAAAATTCAAACAAAAAATGTAGATGACTACAAAAAGATTAGGGATGTTCTGGATAAAAATAAAGTAGCACGACATACATATAGCCTGCACTGTTCCACAGACATTAACCTAATTAAGGAAGTATTGTCCAACGAAGGTCATGGTAAGTGATAAATATTACGAATGTTATCAACAGAGAAACTAAACAGAAGAAAAATCTCTTCTTTATTGATATGAAACGTAATACAGACAACAAAGAAAAATTCAAAATTAAACACAATGAAAATGCAATAGTGGAATTTGAAGAACTCATCAGGACAACACAGACAGCAGTGCAAAAACTGCTAATGTTATGGTCAGACGAGAAATAGATGCACTAGACCAACCCGATGTGTTAAATGCGCCGAACTACTTAATTATCGCACTTATGCAAAAAACTGCAACGACGGTAAACCAGCAAAATGCTTGTGGTGTGGGGGCGTGCACCCAACCAACTATAAAAGTTGTAAAGTCTATTTGGACATTCTGTGTAGAAGATACCCGAGCCAAACAGGGAAAGTGTTCACCACCCGCCATCAGCAGCAGTCAGTTCAGCCAACAGCCCAGTCACAAATGACGCAAAGTCGGTCCATCTCACAACAACAAAGTTCCATTCAAAGTAATATGTTAACTTATGAGCAAAATAACAGCCATGTATTTCAAAGCATAGTGCACCCGTATAAATAGCCTACCTATGCTCGAAATACTACGAACAATCAAACGGCAGAACAACAAATAGGGGACTTAACCTCCGTAATAAACTCAATGCAACAAACGATAATAGCACAACAGCAAACTATAAACGAGTTAACAACGCAGATCAGGCTCCTGAGAGAAGAACTATTTAAAAATAAAAATGGCTCCAATATTTAAAATCGCTCTCTGGAATGCCAATGGCATTTCGAATCATAAGCAAGAAGTTGAAATTGTTCTCACTCAAACACCATATAGATATTCTACTCGTTTCAGAAAAGCATTTCACTAGCACAAGTTACTTTAAAATACAAAATTATCAATCTATTCCACAGAGCACCCAGACGCTGATAGACAAGCTAGAGGCGGAACAGCAATATTGATCAGGGAAAGAATTAAACATCACGTGTTAACTCAAATTCAAGAAAAGCTTCCTGCAAGCAACAAGTGTTGCAATAGAAGACTGGCATGGTCCGCTTACGCTCTCAGCGGTGTACTGTCCACCAAATCACCCTACCGGCAATGAACGATTCATCAATTATTTTCGATTCTTAGGGAGTAGGTTTATGGCAGGTTGAGATTACAATTTCGAAAAATACACTGTGGGGTTCCTGCATCTTCCTACCAGGCAGAGGAAGAGTACTTTACAAGGTTATACAAGAATTACATTTAAACCACCTATCAACATGCGAACCTACCTACTGGCCTACAGATGTGAATAAAACTCTATACCTGGTAGAATTTTTTGTGACGAAGGGTATTGCTCCAGGGTACTAGGACATCTCATCGTGTCTAGATTTCTCTTCGGACCATACTCCGGTTATAGCCAATGTTGACGCTACAATTATTGAAAAAGAGAAACCAGCTAAATTATTTAATAATAGAACAAACTTGCATTACTTCAGATATTTAGTAGATAAATCAACTTGATATGAAAATACCACTTAATACCATCAATGACCTAGAATTAGCGGTAATGAACCCAAGTAATTCAAGAATCGGCTTGGGAAACATCACCAGAAATTCCATCAAAAAGAATACAAGAATGCTGTCCAATGGGAATAAAAAGAAAATTGCTGAAAACAGAAGGCTCAAGAGAATCCGACAAAACACTACATACCCATCTGATAAATGCTCTACAATCAAGCACCACGATACTAAAAAGTCTAACAAAAAAAAAACTAAAAAACAAAAGCTCTCATTGAAAAGAATACATTGAAAACTCCAAGAGAAGATTCAAACTACGCTTTACAGAGAGCAACAAGAAAATCAAATGCCAGAAAAAACCAATCCCACATTTGCATAAAGAAAACAACAGCTGGGCATGTACGGCTTCGGAGAAAGCAGAAGTGTCTGCCCAACATCTTGAAAAAGTGTTTCAACCTTTGCCGTCGTCAATAATACCAGAACAAGAGTCTGAAATAAAGAACCAGCTAGACGCCCTATACCAAATGTCTTGTGCCTGCTCTTCACAGCGGATCTACCAGTATCTACAGACTACATCTACCACCATAGAAACCTTTGCAGATGACACGACCGTGCTGGCGTCGCATAAAGACCCGAAAAGAGCTTCAGCCATTCTTCAGGATCACACAAATAAAATCCAGTACAGACTTGGAGAATAAAAGTCAATGAACAAAAATCAACAGATGTGACGTTCACAATGAAAAGAGACAGCTGTCCGCCAATAATCCTAAATAATCAACAAATACCTGAAGCCACTAAGCAAAATATCTAGGAATCCAGTTAGACAGGAGGTTGATAAATACTTTAAATGTAAAATATATTGCCACAAGCTGTTTTGTATTAGATAAGTGTGAAATAAGTAGATAGCTATATATGTATTTTTGGTTTACTCTGTTCATAGAAAATAAATATTGATTTTAATTATATGCACGATAATAAATAAAGCTTAGACTAATTTGTTTTATTTTTTTGGGTATGCTTATTCCTACAAGACTTTGCTGTAATTAAATGCACTGTAATGGTTTTACAGCTGGAGAGGACACATCGAAGCAAAAAAGAAACAACTAAATTTTAAACTTAAAAAGATGTATTGGCTCATTGGACGACGGTCGCCACTCAGTTTAGAAAACGATATTTTTTTGTATAAAGCCACTCTAAAGCCAATTTGGAGTTACGGTATTCAATTGTAGACTTCCGCGGCAACTTTCAATATTGAAATTCTGGAGCGATTCCAGTCAAAGGCTCTACGCATTGTGCCCAGTGGTTTGTGACGCAATAATTAGAAAAGACTTACAGATATCTACAGTGAAGGCTATTCAACATGCGTAGAATACGAATCTAATCTTATTTTTCGGACGCGTATATATTGAACTATAACAGCCCCCTTTCCCCCCCCCCTCTCCTTATTAGGCAATTGAAATATGAAAAAGATCATCTATCTGGAAAATAAATATTTATAGCAACTTATTAGGACGTTGCAATACCGGGCCTGTTCATGGAAATCGAAATAGTTGGAAATTTCTATTTTTGCACTTGGACACACCCCAGATTTCGCATAACTTCCCGGAATATTTTAAAAACGCCTGTTACAATATAACAGGCGATCATCGTCCACAAAGTTCAGTGAATCAAACGTGATAAAAACGATAGGCATAAATGTTTGTGAGCTCAAGAGAGCACGTGCATTTCAGAAAGTATCGACGATGTGATTGATTAATGCTAGGAATTACTTTAATTTTAATTTACCAAGATTCAGCGACATTAACAAATATATAGAACTCGTAGGGCGGATGACGTGTATGTCACCACACATAGATTAGTGCAGACAAAAAATGGACCTTTTATAACATCTATTAAACTGTATAATCACGTGCAAAAAAGAATCAAAAGTTTTGCAGATTTAAAGCTTTTTAAGGCTTCGGTAGCGCAACTGTTAAAACAAGAATGTTTTTACTCTCTTCAAGAATATTTCAATTTTATGAATAATTTTTCAGATTAATTTTAATAAAGCTGTGTAGATATGCATATAGACTGTGTTCCTGTATGTATGTATGTGTGTGTGCATGTGTTTTGTATGTTTTAATATAATAATCTATACAATAACGTTATATATGTTTATACAATTTTTCTTTTCATTTTCTTTCTACTTATCACAATGCTGATACCTATGTATAATGGGTCAAAAGAAATAAATAAATTATTATTGTTAAACTCAAAAGGAACGCGAATAATGCAACAAACGTCAAAAAACCAAATACTGACGCAAGAAGATAAAGTTTTTAAAGTCAAAAATATCTTTTGACGTCAACAAATCATTTTATGACATTAAAAAACATCAACGTCATAAATTTTTTCTTGGCGTTAATAAATGTTTAATAAAAAGTAAAACTGCGTTTAATAGGGGGAGGAGGCATTAATACAAACTATACTATAGTCGCGGAGTCTAGTCAGTGGAGGTAAACAATGATGAACGCGTGATCATACCGTGTTCGCAGGAAAGGCACAGTCACACGCTGGCAGCTATAACAGTACGTTCTCGGCGTTTTAAAGTTTTGAGTTTTTGAACAGCAATATTCTGCATAATGTCTAGCTCCACGGAGTCTGTTGATGTGCATATGCCAGAAGCATTATGTATTTTTATTTAAGCCCATAAAAAGTAACACCACCGTGTATTTTACTGTCGCGTCGAATCGAAACTTACGTTAAAGTTGCACTCATTCGAGGTGAGTATTGAAAGTATCACTGTGGTATCACGTGCAATTGTTTTGACGCGCTGACTAGACTCCGCGACTATACTATAGGCTCTGTCCAAAGCTATTTCTTATGTAACGTTTTCCTTTTTTGCGATTCATTTCTAGGGAAGTATTTTGATAGCTAAGCTACAATCATCATCATGATGATAGCTTAGCTAGTGAAATACAAATCTTGTATTAAGTTACTTGTGTGGAAAGGTGTGTTTTTCCAAGTGTTTCATAGTTAAATACAATTTTTAATTTTCAATTTTTACTACTTCGGTGCAATGTTACAAATCTTCTCCAACTCAACAACATCTATTCTAATATTTTGACTTCCACTATAATATGTTTTGTATGCTTCTACTTGGTATAATTACGGATTGTCAATTTTAAACGTTTCTGTAAATACATTTATTGAAAAAACTTTTATTTACAGTGATAACAAAATTTCAGAATTATTAAAATTGTGTTGCAGGCTACAAATTTCACTACGGAATATTGCAAAAGATTTTAAAGAAATTGTTTAGCAAATTTCCTTTTTGGCTTATGCGTTTCTAGTAACTTTATAAATGCATAATAAAAATAAGGTAGTACAATTAACCAAATCATTTTTATAATCATTATCACTTTAAGCAACATTCCAATAGAACAAAGACAACAATATAGATCAAAACTCTTTTAAGCCAGACACAGGCTTGCACGATATTTTGCAAAAAAAAACACAGCCCCCACAAAAATTAGTCTGTACGATTATATTTCTTTTATCTTTGCTCTTTATAATTAATCAGCAGTCCCTCACATCTTAGTTATCAAGCAAATGTAAAACCCTTAATTGGCTCAAAATTTTGATTTTTTTTCAGAAAACTTAACTCTATGGCCCAAACTTTAAACTCTTTTGGTGAGAAATTTTATAAATCTCAGTAAAATGTAGTTTAATATGAAGTGTAATACTGATCTTTGTGGTACCACTGGTTTAAATTATGAGTATTTCAAAAAAATGTAAGGAGTGTAAGGAGAGGGAGAAAACGTCAACGTTTAACCGCGTATATTACCCACTGATATTGCATCGCAATTGTCTGCTTTGTGTCAACTGGATCAGATCACGAAATTGTGCCACCATTTTGAACAGTGAAATTCAATTACAACGTTGCAAGAAGTCAATTTGTGATTGTTTTTTTTTTGATGAATTTTTTAGGCTAAAATGTAACAAAATTTGAAACGTTTTAGCAAAATGGCCAACAATTTTATAGCAATATTGGTATGCTTTTGGGTTTTTAGATATTTTGAGCTTTTCTATGAGAAATTGTTTTCCAATAATCCCAATAAATTATTTTTATACCAATTTCAGTCAATTACATCAATGGTATAAACTAAGATTGTAGGGGGCAGTGCCACGCCCTGTATCGTATATGGGGTTACTTTTAGCCTATGAGAATAACATTTATTTTTTATTTAATATTTATTAGTTTACTAGAAGGTAGTCTGTTTATTTATTGTAGAGACAATATTTTAGCACTACAATATTCCGTTCAGGTCGATTTTTAAAGTTCAACTGATTTTTCGCTGTTAATGCGTTTGATTTCTAAACCCTTTGGTTGCCAAGGGGAACGTGTTTAATACAAACAAGGGTCCTGCGTTTTCGTACACCTCGGGGTGATTTTTGTAATTTTTTTCTTATTGCGCAATTTTTAAAAATTAGTGAGCGTAAGTGAGACAGACCGCGGTTAAGGTGTAGGGAGAAAGAGGGGGGATAAGGAGTCCGTTTTATCCACAAAGTCTAATTCGTAGGGGGTTTAGACCTCGCCCTCCTGATGCTGTTTGGCTGTGAGCGGAAGCGAATGGAATGAAGTTCTCATTATTACAAAACTTGGTAGCGTCTGGAGCTCTAAATCATGTCAAAGATGCGAAATTTGATTTGAAAAATTTTCCGCATTTTCTTTAACGCTCAAAACGCTTATAATTTTCAGATTATCGACATCGTGAATCGCCAAGAAGTGGATGCTCTTGTACAGCAGATGAGATATGCCACTTGCAGTGATTACTTGATTCGCCCCCCAATAGTGCAACTCGAAAATGGTACCAGTGTTTGTGGCAACTGCACTCCACCATTCCCACCAATGGGTCCTGATGGAGCACTCGTGAGGCAATTGGCTTTGGAACAAATCTTGCGCACATTTTCGTTCCCATGCAATTATAAATCAGAAGGATGCCAAGAACGTCTCGTCTTTGGCCACGTGAACCATAATAAAGATGAATGCGTGTACCGTCCCTTTCCTTGCCCAACCGGAAAATGTCCATAGTCAGGTTCCATGTTCAGCGTAACGAAGCATTTTGCTGATGCTCATTCTACCCTAATAAAGAACGTACTTAATTTCAACCTGCACGTGGATCAGGATTCCGAAGAAAAGAAAGTTTAAAAAGTTCCTTTTGTAGCCAAGTATGTCTACATGGCAGACCAAGGTCAACCATATTTCAAAGTGAACTGTTTGACTTTGGACGACGTTTCGTATAAAATTTGGATGTTTAATGATTGAATCAAAGATTATGGGGTCTCATTAAAGAGAAATGCGCGTTTTCCTTACACGTCGCAACATGGCAGTGGTTTGACTTTGAGCTTGGACAAATATCTGCCAGTCTTGGAAAACACTGATTGCGTATTGGTCAGCGTGGAGATGCTAATTGAAAAAGGTGATGAAAACGATGTTGCTGTACCTCCGGCCGCTGCAAATGTTCCAGGTAATGGAAATGTGGCTGCCGTTATTAGTTCGACTGTACTGGATGCAGATATTACGTAATACTATTGCATTAATTATGTTAAATAGAAAGGTGAAATTGTGCACGTATGACAAGATTGGACCTACCCACAACCATGAAGAATGAAGAATTAGTGGTAAAATTGTATTTATTATAATTTAAAATAAGTAAGAAATAAGTTTTTCTTAGATAAGTTATATCTTTGCAAATGAGTAAAGTTGATCCATTTAAGGATATTTATGAAGAGGTTAGAGTTTTTAGGAGAAACCTAGTTAAAGATAACCAGCAAAGAAGGGTAGATTTAAATGTTAATAACAGTAAAGTTTTCGAATTAGACCAGATAGAAGTCGAGTTAAATAATTTAAGAACGGCATTTAATACTGTTGCTAATGAGCAAACAGAAATCAAGGAAGTAAAAGGTTATGTTGATTCTATAAAACTAATTATTGCCGAAATACGTAAAACTTTAGCCGATAGGATAAAAAAATATTCCTCAAATATTAGAGAATAGTGTTAATTTAGGAGAAAAGATGGGAGAAAAATTTGACTTGAAAACTGCGTCTAGCTTGTTGCCTTCTCTAGATACCACAGAAGATTCTGTTAAACAATTAATTGATGCTATTGAATTATACGATAGTCTTTTAAATAATGACGGGAAAAGTATTTTAACAAAATTTGTTTTGAAAACTAAACTCTCTCAGAGTGCAAAAGTACGTTTGGAAAGTTCATATGAGAATAATGACGACTTGATTAATGATATCAAAAATAATTTACTAGTTAAACATTCCCCAACGGCATTATCGGTTGAATTACATAATGCGCGACAAAATGAAAAATCTATCGATAAATTTGGCAAAACAATTGAAGAGTTATTGGTTAATTTAACGATAGCACAATCTGACGGTAACAACGGCATACTTAAAGTTTTGAAAGGTACAAATGAAAGAATTGCAATAATATCATTCGCGAACGGGTTACGTAACCATGAATTACGCACAGTTATTAAAGCAAGAAACTATTCCAAATTAAAAGACGCCATAGCTGCAGCCAAGGATGAGGAGGTTACAAAGAAAACTCCTTCACAAGTTTTCCACTTGCGCGGAAAGCAAAATTTTTCTAGGGGTAATAGACAAAATAGTAACGCTCAGCGAAATTCTTTTCAAAGGCAGTACGTAAATAACAATAATTACAGGCGAAATAATCGCGGAAGTCAATCCACGCGCGGATATATGAGACGACATAATAATAACAACAGGAATTTTACACAAAGAGGTTATTATGCAGCAAATGATGAGTCAGGTCCTTCCAGTTCAAATCAAAAATTTTTTCGTCCCCCACAGTAAATATACAGGTGATTCTGTAATTTTAAGTATGAATGCGTTAAATTTCATAAATTTGAAATATGAGATGAATGATTTATTTTTTTTTGTTAGATACGGGAGCTTCAATGAGTATAATAGTTGCATCATGTTTGGGAAAAGATCAGTATATTGATTGCAAAAAGAAAATAAAAATAAAAGGTATTTCTGGTTGTATGTATTCGCTAGGTACAACAACTATTTCTTTAAAACTAGGTAAAAATGTGATTAGTCATGAATTTCTTGTGGTTAATGATTTTGGAAGTGATATGAATGGTATATTAGGATCAGATTTCTTTTTAAAATATTCTGCAATTTTAGATTATGAAAAATTCATGTTTTCATTTTTGTTTATGGGTGAACAAATTTCTATTCCACTTAAATCCAAATCCGATTGCTACACAATAATTCCTCCAAGGTGCGAAGTCATCAAATACTTCCGAGTTGACAATAACGAGGATTGTGTTGTAATACCTGAAGAAATATGTGAGTTTGTTTACACAGCAGGAATTCTAACGAGACCTACGCTACTAACAACATGATACCAGTTAAAATTTTGAACGTAAGCGATAAAGAAATTAAAGTGAAAAATTTTAACCCAAAAGTTGAAAAACTTTCTAATTTTGAAACTTGTAAATTTGGAGATATTCCATTTTCAGTAGATCGTGTAGATAAATTGCTAGATACCATAAATGTAGAAGGTTTAAATGCTGAAGAAAAAATTTCGATTCATAAAATATGTGCAAAATATTTAGACGTATTCTGCCTAGAAAATGACCCTCTTACCGTTACTAATATTTTTAAACAAAAAATTAAATTGCAAAACGGAGCAACCCCTGCGTATGTGAAACCATACCGATTGCCACAGGCCCAAAAAGCGGAAATACATAAACAAATTGATAAAATGTTAGGTGACGGAATTATTGAACCCACAAAAAATTCCGAGTGGTCAGCACCACTTCTAATTGTTCCGAAAAAAGCAGATAACACAGGTCACAAGAAATTAAGAGTAGTAATTGACTACAGGTTATTAAACAAGCGAATCAAAGACGATAAATTCCCATTGCCTTGCATAGAGGAAATATTAGATTCTCTATCAGGTGCAATGTATTTTTCTCATTTAGATGTATCTCAGAGTTTCTATCAAATTGAATTGCATCCCGCCTCACGCTCATGTACAGCTTTTACCACCGATCGTGGCCAATTTCAAATGACCCGATTACCAATGGGACTTAAAATCAGCCCTAATGCATTTTCTCGAGCAATGACAATTGCAATGTCAGGTTTAAATTACGAAAATTATTTCATTTATTTAGAAGACTTAATCGTTTTTGGTAACAATTTGGTAAGCCATAACAAAAATTTAATAAAAGTTCTACATCGGCCGAGATGAGTAAATTTGAAATTAAACCCAGGTAAATGTAATTTTTTGAGAAAAGAGATATTGTATCTTGGTCATAAGATCTCCTTGGACGGTATATCACCTGATCCGGAAAAAATTCGAATAATGCAGCAATATCCTGTACCAAGGGATTCTGGTGAAGCGAAACGGTTCGTCGCATTTGCAAACTATTATAGGAAATTTATACCAAACTTTAGTGACATAACAGTACCTTTAAATCACTTATCAAAGAAAGGTGTTGTGTTTAAATGGACTAAAGAATGTCAACACGCGTTTGAGACACTCAAAGAAAAATTAATTAACCCACCTATATTGCAATATCCTGATTTTTCAGAAAGCAATACTTTTATTTTGAGAACAGATGCATCAAATTTTGCTTTAGGTGCAGTACTTTCTAATGCAGATGACAAACCAGTAGCTTTCGCTAGCAGAACATTAAATAAAGCTGAGAAACACTACAGCGTTATTGAAAAAGAACTTCTTAGCATTTGTTTTGCTGTAAAAAAACTTTCGACCATACTTGTACGGCAGAAAATTTCATATTTTTACAGATCATAGACCTTTAATATATTTATTTGGAATGACTAACCCCTCGAGTAGATTAACAAAATTTAGGCTGACATTAGAAGAATACGACTTTAGTATAAATTACGTGAAAGGAAAAGAAAATGTTACAGCCGACGCTTTATCGCGAATTATTATTGATTCCAATGAGTTAAAAAATCTTAATGAATCTTCATGTGCAACTATAAATGTTTTAACGCGAGCACAAAAAAGGGTTATTGAACACGATGCTGTAGGCGTTTTTGATAATGCTCTTTCTGACAATAGGCTTGATCACCCTGGAGTCGTTGAGATATTAAAACCACCTTTAGATTCTGTTGAATTACGCCCAATTTTAAATGAAGAGTTTAATCAATTTAGTTTGAATAGTCAAAGCAACTACTATGAGTTAGGGAACATTATCTATGATATAAATAAAAGTGTAATTCACTTAAAACAGGATACTCGATCATCGTTAGCATTAACTGCAACGTTGAGAGACCTGAAAATAGTATGTGAAAAGTATAAAATTCCGGAATTAATTGTAATTAAAAACGAAAGATGCGCATCGTTATTACAAGAAATATTAAAAGTTCCCAATGAAATAAAAAACTCTGGCATAAAAATAAATATTGTCAATGCTTCTAAGACTATTACTAATAAAGACACGCAACAACTAATACTTAATGACTTTCATATGTTACCGACCGGTGGAATGCAGGCATTAATCGCATGTACAATAATATTAAGAAATATTATTTTTGGTCAGGTCTTCGAAAAGACATCGAAAATTTTATTAAACGTTGTGATGACTGTCAGAGATATAAACATTCTCGACCTAACAAACAACCCTTGACAATCACCACCACTGCAAAATCAGCATTTCAGAAAGTTTTTCTTGACTTGGTGGGCCCCTTAGAACAAGACACGGAAAACAATCGTTATATTTTGACCTTGCAGTGCGAATTAAGTAAATTTGTCGAAGGATATCCATTACAAAATAAAGAAGCGGTAACAGTAGCAAAATCGTTTGTTGAAAACTTTATACTACGTTATGGTATACCCCAAGAAATCGTAACAGATCAGGGTACCGAATTTTTGGCTTCGACTTTTAAAGAAGCTTGTAAATTACTAAAAATTAAACAACTAAATTCTACGGCATATCATCATGAAACCCTAGGAGCTCTTGAAAATTCGTACAAACATTTAGATGCTAATTTACGAATTCAGGCAGCAAACCATCCTGATACTTGGAGCTCTTGGATTCCTTTTTGGTGCTTTTCATACAACAACACGGTACATTCAGAAACGCGTTACACGCCTTATGAACTAGTTTTTGGTAAAACGAGTCGTTTGCCTTCGAATATAACTACAAAAATAGATCCAATGTACAACTTTGAAGATTATCCATTGGAAATAAAGTATCGTTTACAAGTAGCATGTAATGACGCGAGAAATAATTTACTAACATCAAAACAGAAAAGGAAACAAAATTATGACGTAAAGACTAATTGTATTAATTTTAAGATAGGTGATAAAATTCTTATAACACGTCAAATAATAAGAGTGATCCAATCTTTAAGGGACCTTATGACGTTGTAGAAGATAAGAATACTAATGTAATTGTAAATATAGATAATAAAGTAGTAGAAGTACATAAAAATAGAGTTAAATTATATCACAGTTAAAATAAAATAAAATTAACATTGTATTTTATTTTTCAATTAGCGAGGAAGGTGTACTGGATGCAGATATTACGCAATACTATTGCATTAATTATGTATGTCATATTACATTTCAGTGTAACCTACTTCTAGTGTACTTCGGCTATGGAATGTCATCGTCAGCAGTACGTTGACTTTACATTATATTATGTTACGTTAATATTAAGTGAGAGATAAGTAGATCGTTGTATTGTGATGATGTGTGGA
This sequence comes from Ctenicera cuprea, assembly GCA_958336395.1. NCBI lineage: Eukaryota > Metazoa > Arthropoda > Insecta > Coleoptera > Elateridae > Ctenicera > Ctenicera cuprea. Next base: position 28,727,311 of record OY284496.1, read on the forward strand.
GTATTAAATATATTATTAAAGTTATAAAGAATGTGTCTCTTCATTTTCAACCCTTCAATGAACCAGATTAAGAAGAATATTACACGACGTCTATCACGGAGATTATTATATTGGGTAAGAAAACAAAACTATTTTATAAAATTTATAGTTTGGACTCTTGCTATTTCTAAAATGTTAAAATCGATATCTCTATATACCTAATAATTATTTGACAGTTTTGCTGCTCTGAAATAAATTTTTTTGATGTTTTCAAAAGTTTAAAAATTAAATCTTTGCCTTCTATCAAACCAATTTATTTATTTCCATCTAATTGGAGTATTTGGGTATTTTTGGGACAATATGCAATAGCCTTTGCCGAGATTTATTCCATTTTATTTGGTTGCTCTGTTTTTTGTAATAATTGCACATAATTTGCTGCTCAAATAAATTCTACAAAAAATTTACAAGCACTTTACATACTTCCAAGCTTTCATGCTTGTAATTATCCCAAACTGTTTTCACTTCACAGTACATTTGTTTAGTAACTCACTTTTTATCACTTTTATCAAAGTTTGTGAATAAAACATATTAAAATATGTTCACATTTCTTACTCACTTACAATTTGGCAAGCTTTTTCCCTACTGTAATAAAACACCACAAAAATATTACTTTATTGTCAAATTTGTAACATAAATATGTATGCGTGAGAATACTAAAAAGAATAGCAACTATATAACTAAATAAACAAAATGCAATACAAAACAATAACTATCAGTTATGGGCAAATCCAGAACTAAAACCCTATAAATCCATAAAAGAACTAACAATTTCCAACGAAGTAGTCCTAAAAAGGAATCGTATCTTAATCCCAGCATACATGCAAGAAAGGGTTATACAACTGGCACATAATAGGAGTTGTAAAGACAATGCAGTTGTTAGGTACCAAGGTATGGTTCGCCAACATCAATGAAATGGCCGACAAGCATGTTAAGAGCTAATGTCAAACAGCAACACCTATCAAACAAAGCAACCCACCACCAGTCATGCGTTCGAAAGCGTCGATGTTGACTATGCAGGACCATTCCCAAACAGTAAATACGCCTACTTTTAAATTAGGCGATGGTTTTATGCAAAACAAGTAAACGCAACTTTTGACCATTATAGGATCTCCATCCTTGGAAAACAATCGGGATCGCAGGTGCTCAAATTGAGGCAACGAAGAAAGAATCATAATTGGAAACTCTTCTTCAAATTACTTGTCTCAAGAACAATTTCTTCAAACCCCAACACTCCTTTCTTAAGCATATCATCCAAGCCCGGAAGTCGGGTACTTTCACAAATAGACAAGCCCAGCAAGATCAACAACTACCTACAGAAGTATATGAAACACCCTCAATGGAAACAAGTTCCTCCTCCATGGTCGTCAGTCCTGGGACTGGTTTGTTGCCAACTGCTTTTCTTGGGAAAAATCTGTTTTAAACGAAGTGGTTTCCCTTTTCCTTCTTCGTCGGTCTTACTCTTAAACTTCCAGGTACACATGCTAGCATTTCCTCTACCATGATTCTTTTTGTGGTTATACCGCCAATATTCGGTCGTCAGAGCCTCATTAGTTTGAAACAGGGGGTACCGTGCGAAGGCGAGGTTGACATTTGGATGCGAGAGGCTGTGTATGACGCTTTCAACATCCCATTATCACTAGCCCCAAGTTAACAAGTTAGGAACATAAAACAGGAAGCAGAACTACTACAATCTCAGGCAGTCGCAGTCCATAGCCGAACATGACACCATCAACATCAGTTTACAAAGCTGACGAAGACCAACACCTTGAAGAAAGCCCACTGCCTTGCATCAAGAGACCAAAGTGACAAACGAAAGCAACCGACCATTTAAAAGACAATGTATTGACGAAACTCTAATCAGAGTACAACGGAACACAGATTTCACAATACAAGCAACAGAAGCAATGGAAAACAGAAAATACCAATTAAAATAATGAAAAAGAAGCACTGCAGAAGTACACATGACAATAAACAAGAGTTTGACTGAAGTCAAGAGTATAGCGAAGGAACAGCGAGAATGGAAAGATTTAGAGGAAAATATTTGAAATCGGTAAACCCAACTCAACTGATTATTCCATTATTTTTAGTTTGTTTTTTTTTTTGTAATAAATGCGCATAAAGCGCTAGTTTCCTTCATTTCCTTTTGAAAATTTGTTCCTCAAATACATCCACCAAAAAATTTACAAGCACTTTACACACTTCCAAGCTCTCATGCTTGTAATTACCCCAAAATGTTTTCACTTCACAACACATTAGTAATTCACTTTTTTTCACTTTTATCAAAGTTTGTGAATAAAACATATTAAAATATGTTCACATTTCTTACTCATTTACAATTTGGCACGCTTTTTCCCTGCTGTAATAAAACACCACAAAAATATTACTTTATTGTCAAATTTGTAACATAAACATAAATATGTATGTGTGAAAATACTAAAAAGAATAGAACTATTTGTAAAATAAACATTAAAATGTTTATAAATAACTTCAATAGTAATAACATCTCAAATCTCACTAATTCTTTCCTTTTAAAAACAAACTTGCATAAAAATGTTCTTCATTGAAGATTAATTTGCCTCCATCATAAATACTTTCACAGAATCTGTAACAAAAAAAAACATTATTTAATTTACATACCTAACAAACCATTTAGTATTTTAATGCAATGTCAGCTTTTTAAAATACCCATAAATAAATGTGTATCAGTTGGACATAAACATACACAATGTATGATGGTTTCACTTTGTGAAATTCAATTAACAATTAACAATGGAAATTAAAAACTTTAAATTTATGTTGTCTTTGCGACTATATTTTCCCCTTTTTAAGTATTTTCAAACAACTGATTGCCAACAGTCTGTTTACAGCCAACAATTCATTTCGAACTACATTATTCAATGTTTGCCTGTTCATATTTCCCGGATGATAGAGTTTTGAAAATTAGGGAGTATATCACAAATTCAATGGCTAAATAAGTTTCTAATAAAAATCAAAAGATGTGGAAGTTTGTATTATTTGTTCAAAACCTGAATTTTAGAAAGAATTTCAAATAAATTGCATCTACCTGCACAACTGCTACTGCATGTGTGTGTCAGGAATGCTTGCTTCTTTCCCCTTGCTGCGCTCCTTGCATACACACATCAATAACATTAAAGATTGTGATTTTCAATCAAAAAAACGCCTCTTTAAAATTGTCATCTTGTCAATTTTCAGAGTTTTTCTGTTAATTCACAAAAATAAAGGATTAATTTTTATTCTTTAATATAGCACCTACCCTAATATAACAATAAAAAAAGCTGTGGGCCAACCACAATAAGGCCTTTATCCCATACATCCGCTGCTTCAAAAACGTCAAGTATTTATAAATTTTCAACAAATAAAAAAATTACTATTTACAACATTTTTATTTGAGATTTTTGAACATTTTAAAAATATTTTGGAAATTTCAAAAATTGTAAAAATTTTTGTTTCAAAAATTAAGAAACAATTTTTTCTCACAAAAGTGTGATTTTATAGTGTGATGATAAACGTAAATTAGATATAGTAGAAGCTTTTGAAATTCACAAACATTTAAAAACTGTACCGTTACTGAATGAGCAAATTGATCTCTTAATTTCTCCTCTATTGGACATTTTGGAATAAGAAATCAAGTCATCTGCAGACGATTACCGAGATCAAGTCACCAAGTGTTGTTATAGTAATATAACAACACTAACTGTTTACTTTCTAATATAACCTTTGACAATGACATGTAAACATGCCGAAATACGTATAAGGTTAAAATAAAGAAATATTGTTAAAGTAATTAAGTATTTTATATACAGATAATCATTAACTCTAATGTGCCTAACTCGATTTTTTTAAATGGAACACTTTGTGTTTTTACAAGTTGGACAGAACTTTCATCGCTTGTAAGTTTTATTTACCAACGGTTATACGTAAACCAATGGTTGTCGAGAAAATTAGGTTTTCTAAGGAAAATATCAGGTAATTTCTAGAATGTAGTAAGGGAATAATTTAGAAAAAATAAGTAAAAAACAAAAGGAGAGAATAGAGATATTAAGACGCTTGTTTTACTTATTTTAGAAATCGATATCATAGTAGGAATTTAAACCTGCTTTTGTGTTCCTGCAAGAAACAAATACGAACATTGTTTCAATTCATGTAAGAAATTAGTTTTCATAAATGTTGTAATGTTAGATTGCGTAATTTTCTATTTCACATTTTCATTCTTGAACTAAGATGTGGTGTGATCGACTAGGGTCTAGACAATTGGACTTACAGCCGATCCTGCATTACGCAATATCGTCTAATATTGGCTCGCATATGTGCGAGTGTGATATTTACATCGAGATTTGCATTGTTAAAGCCGATTTTTTCATTGCTAATAAATTACATTCAATAGAAAACAACAAATCCTTTTTTTTTAATTTATTACCAGACTTGCGTGTTGGTATGCTGTCAATCAGTGAGTGAATGCAAATTTGTCTTCGTATTTTTTCTTTAAAAATATAATTGCTCTTAACAAATAACCTCGCGTAAACAGCAAAATGTAACGAGTATTTTAAAAAAAACTATAAAATAAAAAAAAATTTTGGTCCCAACCGAGATTCGACCCCACAACTACTGTAAAAAAACAGTACACCCGAACACACCCGCATAACCATCTGTGCCACTACGAACTTGTGGTTTACACACATTCTAGCTGCATGCCGAGGAGATGCGCAAGTCATGAGGTAGGATCGGCTGTAAGTCCAAGCGTCCAGACGCTAGTGTTTGATCGACACTGCTACATGCTTTTTGAAAAGATTCGTGGTCAAGTCGTACCTTGGGTGGTCATGTAAACAAAAACTTCTCCTTCTAGCTCAGCGAGTTAAGAGAGAATGCCAATGGTGGTGCGTACAGTTGTTGTTGTATGGCGCCACGGACTTACCAAAGAAAGAACCTAAAGTACGGGCTTTCCCTGTTCCATAGAAAAGGCTAACCCACTAAAGGCATTCAAATAATACATCAACCACTACCAATAACACAAAACAGTTTATTTATTGAGAGTCACTAAACCCAAACAGAGAAAAACATTTAATTGTTTAACAGGGTGGCCACTTAAAACTGCCTTTCAAATTCCCTGACTTCCCTGACTGATAACCTTCAGTTTTCCCTGACTCATTTTTATGGTACAAAAGCCAATTTTAACTGTTTCTTTTTAAATAAAAATTGTAAGCCAACATAAAATTAGCAAAGTAAACTTAAATTACTTTATAGCAAATGGAAATTTTTCAACCAGCATAACAAAATACAACATCTAAACTTTAAGGAAAAACCAAATAAAATATAAATATTTCACCATGTGCCTACCACACAATCAATTCAAAATATAAATAAAATAAATATAAATTTTATAAACATATACCTAGGTAACAAAATTTTCGTTTTGCCGGCAAAAATAAAAATATTAAAATAATTGCATTTTACAGAATTTTCCCTGACAATTTGATGAAATTCTTTATGTTGAAATTGGTACAATTCCCTGATTTCCCTGACCAGAATAAAAAAATTCTAAATTCCCTGACTTTTCCCTGTTTTACAGAAAAGTGGCCACCCTGTGTTAGGAGTCTTAATCTACAAAAACATACATTAGAATTGTTATAAATGGAAATAAATTTACAGTTATGTAATTATACAATAGTAGGTCAAGTTAAAAGTTATGCTGAAAGTAGAATAGAGGTGTCAAATGCAATGTAATTTTGAGAATAAAGGCCTAAACATAATTGTTACGAAATTTTTTAATCAATCTCAAGTGAAATGGTAGGAACGCAACGAAGCGAAACTTGCTTAGATGAAAAACTTCAGTTTCGTAAGTAAATCAGATATAACAATTCCAACTCACACAAAATCCTAAGTTTGAGTATATGATTTCTCACTTGAAACCTTTATATTCTTAACGAGTAGGATTAGCCACGCCGAAAATCTTCAAACCGAATAAGTCCCAGATTGAACCAATGCCGTAACAAATCGCAAAAGATATCGAAAATTCCCAGACTGAACGCTGAGACAACGAAAACCAGGCCCTTCCTCAGTGGTCTTAAACAGTGTGGGAAACCAGCTTGATAAATATACATTAGACAACTATTTATACAGCCACAAATTTATAACTCTTTTTGTCCTAATTACTATGCTTTTACGTATTTATAGTTACTCGTAAGCGAAGTTTTTAAAATATGTACTTGAGAGTATTCGCGTTGGTAAATTTTCGATGTGAGACGATTCAGTGTAGCAATATCCTTCGTTCTTAATTACTGTGATATCAAACATAAGTAGGTAAGTAAAATTCAAAACTAATCTAAATATGTATGACAACGTTGCAGGTACAGAGTGACAAGTGGATGCAACTGACCTTATAATCGAACGTTGGTGCGACAGGCGGCGATTGCAATACGAACATTTTCAAAATGACCTCGGATAGTCCTCCACAGGTGATAGATATTAACAGGTTAATGGCTCTAGCACATCCACGATTTAAGATAAGCAACAGGTCCCAGATTTTAGCCATGATCAAACAGGGCTAACCTATTTGAAAATAAATATGATTACATGACTAAATTGTTTTCTAAATAACTAAAATCTAATTTATTTCAAGTTATCTTGTCTTATCTACAGTATAATCATCAATACCAGTTCACGTAAATAATGTATTTATTCAAGTAAACTAAATGCAAAGAACTTACCCATAAAAAAAAGCCGAAAATAAATTTTGACAACAAAATGGTGGAGTGATGCAACCGCAAAACCCGAGTGCCGTCCGGCGATGATCGTGCGTATTCGTAATTTTTATGATGCGCTGCGACAGCAGCGCCATCTACTACAAACAATTCAACTAAACGTCCTACTGCAGGCGCAATGTCAGTTACCGGCGCGTCTAGCTCCACGTTAACGTGGAGCATTAAAATATTTTTAGATCCACGCGATTACGTCACAATCCTGCGCACTACTTTAACAGTGAGTGAATGCAACTTTGTTTTCTTATTTTTTCTTTAAAAATATAACTGCTCTTAACCGTAACCTCGGGCATACAGTAAAGACCAGCAACATTGTTTAAAAAAAGCAGTATAAAATTTTAAAAAAAATTGGACCCAACCGAGATTCCACCCATCAACTGTTTATGCAGTAAAAGGCTCTACAGCGGCATGTCCACCTGAGCCACTACGAAGTTGCAGGCAGTCGTTAAAAGACGTAATATAAACTTCAAACAGTCAGACCCTGCAGATGATGTTTTGGGTGGTTCTAAAAATATTTTAATGCGCCACGTTAACATGGAACTAGACATGATGAATTGAAAATCTTTTGTTTTAGAGCTGCAATCAACAAGTTAGAAATTGTTGCATGATTGCAACAAACACCCTGTGTAACCAAATTTAACTTTACAATACCTGGAGGATAATGTATGGTCTTGACTAACATTTAACGCTAAAAGTTTGTTTAATCAAAGAAAATACGGGTTGTGCAGTTGTAATAGAGAAGTCTACAAATATCAAATTTTTCAGAATTAATGTATGAACGCCTTAAGGGAATTTCAAAAACAAAACACATTCAGAATGGTTAATAAGAATATATAAAAATATAAAAGATGTTCTATTAAGAATAACAAGTTTGGTATGCATGTATTTTATGAAATCCCCTGTATAATTAAAAATAATTTTAAAATGTGGCCCTCTTCGGCACCTACAAATTATTGTATTCTAATGCACTAAATAGTATATTATGTAAGGAGTGCCAAAAGAGCAATTTTTTTTGCACTAATGCGAACCTTTTAGACAGAGCCAATAGGCATTAATTAGCACCTATCAGACTTTATTTTAGAACACATTTACAACATAACGTATGATACTTACTTCTTTATTGTAGAAAGGATATTTGTATGAAATTGGTACAACTTGAAAAATAATCTGAACTTTCCAAATGTTCTGCAATTTCAGTTTACACATTTGGCAACAATTTTTTGTCTAGTATCGCAGCTTGGGTAAAACCTAAACTATTAATAATAATTTACAAATTTTCCTAATAATATTTATAGATTACTTTGTCTTTAATTGTTCAATAGTGACAGGTATAAATTTGAAAAAAAATTTGAAATAAGCCATACTGTAAAAAATTGTGATTGTAGTATACAATTATGGTGGGTTAAACATTTAAATTCTAGCTACAAAATATTATACAAGGTGATTTCTAAAGCTTGCATCAAATTTCGCTGATTAATTCTAAGGTCCAAAATAGTCAATACATGTATAAAGATAAACTGGAAAACATCCTCATTACTTTTATTTCCATCGACCATGATAACAAATGCTAACAGATAGTAAATACCTTTGGAATAATCTCTAAGAATGCATTTCATTCTGTTTTGTTACCAGGAAAATCAATTAATAGTATTCATTAATAATACTTATTTTAAAACTTCAACAATTCAACTACAAAGTTCTCTGGGCAGGATTTACTCGTTCGGCGACAAAGTCCTTCCAGTTCTTAACTTAGCGACGATCTTTTCCTTTTGTGAAGCTGAAATTATTCACAAAAAATAACCAGTGAATTTCACTATCAAATAATGTGATAAAATACAAAACTTAATGGCAATCCATTTCAACAAGCATTTATTAAATTATTATTTTTTCTTGGCAAGTTCCATAAGCATCAAAGAATAATAAATAAGTTAAATATATTACCCGGGCATTGCTGCAGTGTCCTCCCATACCTCTATTGGTAAAGTTGATGCTGCAGGAGCCGATCAAGGTATTGCAACCATACCTGTATGTTATAAATTTTATATAAAACACTCAGTTGTAATAAATATATGGTACATTGTCTTACAGTGTGTGCCTTCTGTAGAAGGCTCGGGCAATCGCTGTTTAACACCTTGGTACTACTTAGAAAGCCATGTCGCAATACACTCGATACATCACCATTGATGTCCCTTGACGTTGATGGCAAAGACGCACCAAACTTTGCTAGTATTTCTACGATTACATTATATAAATAATTCCTATAACAGTTAATATCTACGTATTTAATAACATACCCCTTAGTTTTTCGGGAGTCTGAAACTTTTCATGTGCGGGATATCAAAATTATTTTCTGACGTTGAAACTTTGGAATTCTGAAATACGTTTCGTGAGCCACTACTTCTGCACAAGTTGGACTGTGCACGAAGCAAAAATTGCGGACCGAAGTTGTAACAGTAACACATTTTTACGAGACTGCACCTGCACGAAACCTGCAGAATGGTCAAGCTGTAGACGCTTGTACAATCTCTTGTGCTGCCATCTAAAAAAGCATTCCTAACTACTAGACTACTAGTGCGTTCCTGACTTGCATATTACAGTGAATACACCCTAACCTGGCACTGAGACAAACACAGCCATGCAACGTAAACACAATACGATAATCACGTGATATATAATGAGTGTGCTTCGAATCATCAGAGGCGCTTGTAGCTTTTCGCGTTCTAATCAATATAAACAAAATTTAAATTTATTACCGTTAACAACATACACATGGAAAACACCAGCTGACGAGAACCGCTTGCTTGGCATTGAATGCATGCGTCTTTGTAATTTTGAAATTTCCTTTGTGGTTATCAAGGTATGTTCTGTGGTGGAAAAACTGTGTACAGATTAATGGTTGTGTTGTAATTTTAAAAGAAGTTGATTTTCATTCAGATATGGTTAGTTAACACTGGTGGTGAGCGTTATTAAAAATTTAATATCGAATATCAATAATGAATTTAGATCGATAATGCCGATAGTATCATTAGTATGATAATAACGATAATATTGCTATATTAACGATAATATCCATATTATAGATGTCCATATTACCAGTTTATTTCTCTTGTAATTTTTTTAAATTGTATCTACACCATGTAATAACAAGAGAATATTTGCGGGCTGATGTTGCCTTTGCTCCTAATCTTAACTAAAGGCAGAACTAGTACTATTTACAGCCCTTTTAATAAAAAAGGGATAACCATTCAATTCAGTTTGAAGTAGAGTAGGCAATCTTAGTTGCGGGTCAGTATGAGTTGTATTGCGTTTTGTAATCAAGACACAATCAAGTTGACCATACAAAAGCTTTATTATATAGATGCACAAAGATTAATATAATAATGCACAACTAAACTTCATAACTTGCTAACAGCAACATTTTTTTGTCTTGACAGACCCAATATAACATATATCAACTTACTTGCTACCAATAGAAAAAAGATACTTCAGCCAACTATGCAGGAACAAAAATACCTAAAAGATTTTGAACCAAATCTCAACACTTCCTCCCAAAATATTTTAAATAAAAAAATTAATCTCAAATTATTACACCAAGCATTTAACGTAGTTTTACAATCCGCGCATGAGCTAAACTTTTTGTAAATATATCTGCTATTTGTTCTTCACCTTGTATATGATCTACATTAATTTCACCTGCATTGAATTTCTCCCTTATGAAATGGAATTTAATGTCTATGTGTTTTGACCGCTTGTGAAATGCAGGGTTCTTACACAACTTAATTGCACTAGCATTATCTATCAGAAGGGTGGAAAACCTGATGAATATCGGTAATCTCAGAAAGCAGCCGCTTTAGCCAGATTATTTCTTTAGCACCTTCACACGCCTGCTATATACTCTGCTTCCATCGTCAAGATAACCACACACTTTTGTTTCTGACTCGACCAGCTGATAGCGCCACCTTAGTATTTGCAGACCTTTCCACTCCGCGGACGCCTCGTTTCGGAGTCCCCTGCATAGTCTGCATCACTAAATGCTTCCAACATAGTGTTTCCATAGTTTTCCTTGTATAATAGACCGAACTGTTCCCTTTAGATACCGAAAAATCTTTTTTACTGCCCTCCAATTCGAACCTCTGGGTCTGGCTAATGGTTTGGTCACCATTGGTTCCTACGGCCTCACAATACGGGATTTCCTCCATCACTGGTGGATCGTTTTCAGGATCAACAGCACTTCTCTCTGATGGCGTTCCCATTGGATTCGATTCATGCATACTGAACCGCTCTGAAATCCTCCTTGCGTAGGCACCCTGTCCTATAAAAATATAGTTTTATCTGGTAACCTGAAAATTTTCACACCTAAAAAACAGTTCATTGGACCAAACGTTACTTTAAATTGCTTTTTCAGTTCACTCCACTTTGAGAGCTAGCAACAACACCATGATCCACATATAAAGCAATAATTATTTTCGATACTCCTGTCTTTTTAATGAATAAACATGGATCTGCTACACTCTGAATAAACTTCAAACTTGTCAGAAAGTCCACAAAACGTTTATTCTAGCATCTGGGTGCTTGCTTAAGCCCATATAGGCTACACTTGAATTTGCATACACGACCGCTGCCATCGTTGAACCCCTCTGGTTGACTCATGTATACTTCTTCACGAAGATTTCCATACAGGAATGTGGTTTTTACATCAAATTGAATCAGCTGTAGGCCTTCCAAAGCTGCAACACTAAGTACAGTTCGTACGAGCGTCGAAACGAGCGACAGGGCCCAAAGTTTCGTCGTAGTCTAGTCCATGCCTCTGCGTAAAACCTCCTGCAACTAGCCTGGCCTTGTAACGATCAACAGATCCATCGGTTTTTAACTTTATGCGTAGCACCCATCTGCTGTCGATCACTTTCTAGTTTGCAAATGGTTCCACTAGCTCCCAACTGTCGTTTTCTTTCAAAGAAGCAAGTTCTTCCCTCATGGCTAGTTTCCAATTTTTCAGATTCGCTAGTTTCCATAGCTGCAACATAAAGACATTGAGTTTCAGATTCAGCAATAAAAACGTAATCATGCAGATAGGAAAGCTTTTTAATTTCTCGTCGCCTGATCATTTGGTTTTCTTCTTTTACTGCTACTTGCGAAAATGTTGGAGCAGCTTCCTTCACAGCAACAGCTTCCTCCAAAGCAGCACCTTCAGTAGCTGTAGCAATCGCTATCCTTCATCTACGCTCTTCTTTGCAAGGAAAAGGTAGCCGTCTTTTTCACCACAGTAACCTACAAAGCGTCCCTGTTCACTCTTTTTGTCCCATTTTGGTCGTTTTTGTTTTGAAATTTGTACCTATATAACCTCACTTTTAGCCGCTTGAACTTCTCGCGGTAGTTCAAACGCGTCATAGGAGAAAATATTCTTTGTACCTTGTCATATGCGCCGACGCACCCGAATCAGAATTCAGCAACTCAGCGGTCGGCCTCGTTCGCTACATCATTTGTTGCGCTTACAGCTTCTCCAGGATGATAGAACGAGGATTTTGAATTTCCCGCCGCCCTGCGCGTACTTTGTAGAAAATGCGATGCATTTCCCAGTTTATTCGGACACTGTTTCGCCATTTGTCCCACTCGATGGCATTTGAAGCACTTTCGCGCCGATTTCACTTTCTCGGATTTGTCGGTGCCTCCTCCTCTTTCCCAACAGAGCTGCCGATTCGTTCCGTTTTTCTGGCAAACGCATTTCGATAAGTCATCTTTATGTTAATTTGCTAATTTTTCGTTCACTCAGAGGTACCGATTCCCACACGCTCTTGAATTCAAAGTATTCACTAGATAACGTGGACATAATCCAGCTCACTAACAGTAAACCTGGTAGCTCAGTCTTCATCAGCCTCAAGAGTTCGTCGTTCAGCTCATAAAAGTTTCACTGAAGACGGGCAACGTGGGCAGTAATGCCCACTGACTCGTCCTTTTCGAAGGTGAAGAAATTTTCCAAGAAACTACCCAATATATTGAGAAAAAACTCAATATATTGAGAAGAAACTCAATATATTAAGAAAACACCCAATATATTTAGAAAAAACTTAATATATTGAGAAAAAACGCAATATAATGAGAGAAAAATTCAATATACTGAGAAAAACCACCAATATATTGAGAAAAAACTCAATATACTGAAAAAAACTATATATTAAGAAAAACCTCAATATATTGAGAAAAAACTCAATATACTGAGAACAAAACTCAATATATTAAGAAAAACTTCAATATATTGAGAAAAAACTCGATATATAAAGAAAAAAACTCAATAGGTATATTAAGTTTTTTCCTTAATATATTGAGTTTATTTCTTATTATATTGAGTTTTTTTCTGAAAAATAAAAACTAGTGTGACCCCTGAGCGCCTTTCTACATTTGTGCATCAGAGCATTTTTAGAAAGTATTGTTTAAAGTAAATAAAATAAACAATTTTTGTATCTCACAGAAATACCACCCAAATTTGCTATGGTAATAGGAGCTCCGTACAAGTAGGCAACTGACCAGATAGCTATGTACCCACACGACCCTGAAATTTTTACACAGACAGTTCATGATTTGTTGTTAATTGCCTTTCTTGAAAGAGGGGATTAACAGGGGTTTATATGTAATAGCGTACAACTCAAAACACTTCTTAGTTAGAAGTGCTATAACTGTTGTGATTAGTACAGTGCAAAAATGCTTCGCGTATTTTTTGGTAAAGAACACCATCAAATCACAATTACTGTATATCTATTTTTCGAGGACACAAGTACATAGAAATAGTGACAATGGAAAGTTTTTTTTTACAAGAGGGTGACGAAACCAAACGCAGTGACAGACAAAATATAAATTCCGTGATTGGCCGACATTACATTATGAGCTGCGATGTACTAAATCATTATATATTTAGCTATCATTTTTTGTTTAATTTCTAACTTCCTAAAACATAATTGTTGTTACATTATACATTAAACGTATTTTAAAACTTAAAATTAACGTTTTAAACAAGATAACTTATCTGCCGTTACATACTAATAAACACTGCATTAGTCCTCCTTACATCTAGCGGCTGATTTGCGAAATACGTTAAACCTCTCATTATAAACGAGACAAACTACCATAACGTGTTAATTTAAGTATACTGTCGCTACTCTGCGATGGGGGGCACTTACGTGCAGTTTTATAATCAAAATTCTGACTGCATCTAAATTTAAATTTTAGGATTTTCAAAACATGTACAATGTGCAATTTACTAACTTAAGACATATCCTGAAGAAGGAAATCTAAACGCAACGTGTTTCGTTACGCTGAGAGAGTTTTGAGAGAAGCGAAGAAGCTAATAGGTGAAGTAAAAATGTGTAATTTTATTTAGATCCTCATTCTATGCCAATGTTTTTTTTTTGTTTTGACTTGTTTTTCTTTTTTTCTGAAGATCTAATATATTCATGACGAAACGGCGTCATCTGACTTGAATTTGACTACTTGATAAATAAACTCACTAACGGATACTTTCGAAAAACAACTTTTTGATGTTTCTTTTTTAAATTGTGAAGGCGAATTATTTTTACAATTTTTAAGTTTACGAACATTTTGGTGTCGAAAAATTACAATAAATAAATATTTTTAACTTTTGCTGCTTTATTTCGGAAAATTTCTATTCTATTATTAGTCTGAGTAACTCATACTTCTCCCCTCTCATTATATGTCCTATATATTTCGTTTTTCTTTCTTTAATAGTGATTAGGAGTTCAAGGGGTTTCCGCATTCGAGCAAGCACCTCTTCGTTTGTTATTCTTTGAACCCAGGATATTTTTAGTATGCGCCTGTATAGATACATCTCAAACGCCTCCAGTTTTTTCTGTTATTGGATCCAAAGTCCATCCTTCACATCCGTAGAGCAGAACAGAAAATATATAGCACTTGATCATGCGCACTCTGAGCTCTAGGCTGAGTTCGCGCCTTGTAAAGAAGTGGTTCATATTTATAAATGCTTTCCTTGCTTGCTCAATTCGGGATCTAATTTCCTTTCTTGGGTCGCACTGGCTGTCAATATTTGTCCCCAGATATTTAAGCGTTTTCACTTGTTCTATAGTAGTGCCATTTATTGTTAGATTAGCATCTATGTTCCCTTTTGCGAAGACAAGCAACTTAGTTTTAGGTATATTCATATAAAGACCATGGTCTTCACTATATTGTACTATGCGGTCCATCAGTATTTGCAATTCGCCTATGTTATCTGTCATTATTACGGTGTCATCCGCATATCTAATGTTGTTTATTATAGTGCCATTTACCTTTATACCCTTCATAATGTCAGCTAGAGCTTCTTTGAAAATAACTTCGGAGTAGATGTTAAATAATAGTGGTGATAAAACGCAACCTTGTCTAACTCCTTTCTTGATCACTGTAGTTTCTGATGTTTCGTTTTCAATTCCGACTTCTGCTGTTTGATGCCAGTAGAGTTGTGATATAATTTTAATCTCCTCTTCGTCGATACCAGTTTTGTTAAGGATTTCTATAAGTTTGTCGTGTTTTACACAATCGAAAGCTTTTCTATAGTCGATGAAACAAGCATATACATTTATGTTCATATCTCTGCACCTCTGCGTCAGCACGTTAAGAGAGAAGAGTGCTTCGCGAGTACCATAACCATTCCTGAACCCAAACTGTGTTCTATCTACTTGGGCGTCGCATTTTTTTATAAATGCGTGTATGTATAATTCTTAGAAATATCTTGAGGATGTGTGACATAAGACTAATCGTTCGATATTCGTCGCAGGTTGACGCGTTTGCCTTCTTCGGTATAGTTACAAATGTTGATTTTAGCCAGTCGTAAGGTATAATACTTGTTCTACGAATAGTATTAAATAACAAAGTTAGTATATCCAGCCCCTTGCCCTCCTTATCAGCTATTAATTTAATTACCTCAGCGTAAATGTTATCCGGGCCAGTTGCCTTTTTGTTCTTTTGTGCTTTGATCGCGTGAATTACCTCACTTTTATTAATTTCTGGTCCCTTTTCATTTAACTCGCTATATGTATCTGGCGGGTTCTCTGGTCTGTTGTCATCGAAAAGTTCTTCTATATACTGTTTCCATCTATTGAGTTTCTCTGTTATCCCTATGATTATTTCATTATTATCGTCTTTCAGGATTGTTACAGGAGGTTTCCGACGTTGGTTTGTCATTTCTTTGACTTTTTTGTGTACACTGAATAGATCGTATTTTTCTTGAAGTTTTTCTATTTCTTTACATTTTTCGGAAAGCCATGCTTCCTTTGCTTCTCTACATTTTTTGCGAATGGTTCTATTCAGTTCTTTATATTTCACAGGTATTGTTTTGTTCCTTCTTCTTTCATTCATGAGTCGCAGTATTTCTAAGGTCATCCAATCTTTCTTCTTCTCACTTTCTCCATATCCGATTTCTTGTTCCTGTATTTCTGTGATAGCTGATTTAACATCTGTCCAGGTTTGTTCTACTTGTATCGGATTCGAAGTGACCACGTCTTTTAGCTTATTCTCCAACTTGTTTCCTATATCTTTTCTTATCTCATTATTTTTGAGTTTATCTAGATCAATAATCTTTCTGAGTTTTGGTCTTTTTATGTTTTTAAAACGTCTCATCTTGAAATCCATCACGACTGGATTGTGGTCACTATTAATATCCGCGCCCGGGCAAGTCTTTACTGATTTTATATATTTCTTAAATTGTGGTGCTATCATAATAAAATCGATTTGGTTCCGAACAATTTTTTCCGGCGTGTGTTGGGGCGAAGTCCACGTGTACAGTCTTCTTGAATGTAGTTTGAAGAGTGTGTTGGTTATTAGGAAGTTGTTCTCTACACAAAATTGAGCTAATCTGTTACCTCGTGCATTTCTTGTTCCCAGGCCAAAAGCTCCAATCAATTCTCCATCAGCACCTGATCCTATTTTGGCATTTAAATCACCAAGTATCACAGTTAAGTCCCCTTTTTTCGTTAAGCGTAAGACTTCAGTTACATGGCTGTAAAATTCTTCCAGTTCTGTATCTGGTCTTTCACCTGTAGGTGCGTATATTTGAATGATGTTCATTATTCTATGTGTTGTTTCGAGCTTAATTAGCATGACGCGTTCATTTACGGGAATAAAATCTCTGACCGATTTTGCAATATCATTTGTAAGTATTATGGCTGTACCGTATCTATGTACATGGTCTGAACTTCCTGAATAGTATATGTAACCGTTGTTTGTTGGCTGCACTCCTGTGCCTTGCCATCTCGTTTCACTGATACCCAAGATATCAATGTTTAGTCTTTTCATTTCTTCAGCAACATTATTTATTTTGCCCAGAGCAACGAGGCTTCTTACGTTCCATGTTGCCATTCTTAATATTCGTTTATAGATTTTAACATCTTTAGTAGTATCTGACGGGGGGATTCTTAGCACCCTCTCCTCATTTAAGAGGTGCCCCGGACTGAGGGCCGTTTTAATCATTGTTTCTGCCATTTGGATTGTTTGGAAAAATAGTACAGTAAGAGTTCCGTTTCTTTTCTGTACCGCAGTGTAGAGACCTTTCTGCTATTATAGCTCCGCTCTCTAGTATCCAGTATTTTGCCGTTTTGAAATCATCTTTCTCCTGCCAAAAACTGGTTATGATAAAACTGCTGCCTTTTACCATGTCCTGTCTGTAGGAGTACCGCCCCTAACTTGGAGAACCGTCGTGTCCTGTGCTAGTTTTGGTCCGCCCCGGGTATTTTATTTCCCCGGTACCCACTATATCTAGTGAGCTTTCCCCTATCCACCACCTGGGGAGGCGCCCGATGGAGGACTAGCAACCCCACAGATAATATAAAGTATCAAAATTTAAAAAAAAAATATTCGTCTTTGGTTCATTTTATTTATTATAATTTTACATGTAAACAATGTGGTATAACCAAGTTAAAAATAGATATGGTACTAATAATTCGTTATTGTATGGTATGTCTTAAAACAAGGAATGACACATAGAGGTACACCGCAGGTATCGCACATGAAGCGAGTTTCCCTCCTTTTTTATTTTTGTAGCACACAACACACCTTCTTGCGTTTGCACGTTTTCCCGCAGTACTTGGTACAGATGCAGGAAAGTGTCTGCCATTTAGTCGGAAAGGAGTTCTATCCCCTAATGGACCAGCTAAAGTTTTGACCTTCTCCTTCTGATGCTTTTCTAGCATATCTTTGATCAATTGTAGGTGAAAGTCAGCAACATTTATTTTTTTTCCTTTTACGAATTTGTAGAGGGAATGTGCATTCAAAACGCACAAATCAATCAAGTGAAGAAACATTTTTTTATACCATTTCCAGGTTTTCCTCGCGCTCTCGATTGAACTGAGGAGCATATCTGTTTTGTCAACCATACCCATTTGCTTGTTATAGTCCGCTATACACTTGGGCTTCATTTTCCCTCTTCCTGTTGCTAGGTCTAGCTTGGCTACTCTGACCATTTCCACGTTATGCAAAGTGGAAATCATTCCATACTTCGGGTTTATCGCACCATTTTAGTGCCAGCATATTTCTGTCCGTGCTGCGGAATGTTAGTTCCCCCCTTTTTCAACTTTTCCTTTATAAGCGGCATGTTTTTCCTGTTCTTTACAGTTCCACAGGCGTAGGTATCGCGACGAAGCAGCCACCTATATAGATTTGGGCTGGAGTACCAATTATTATCAATATAAAGAGCTCTCCCTTTTCCCAAAAAAGGTTCAGTAAGCGTTGCCACAATATACCCAGTTTTTCCAATATCTGCATCTTGCTCCTCAATATCAGTCGAAGCGCCAGTATATATAACAAAATCAAGGATATATCCGCTTCGGCAGTCACAAATTACAAACAGTTTTATTCCAAACCTGTGTCTTTTCGATGGAATAAACTGCTTGAAAAATAATCTTCCCTTGAACAGCATAAGACTTTCGTCGAGGCAAATGTCTCTGTAGGGCACGAAAGAAGTTTTGAAGGAATTCCTCAATCTGTCAACAACTCCTCTTATCTTGAAGAGCGAGTCACCTTCGGGTGGTAATGTATTATCGCAAAAATGTAACATCTTATGCAATAAAACGTATCTATCGCGAGACATTATCTTTGCGAAAGCAGGTGTAAAGAGTAAGAAGTCTTTGGACCAGCACTCTTGTATTTTGAGCTTTTTTACTCTCGCCATCAACAAAGTAACTGCCAAGAAGGTATACATTTCGTCGATATTTGTATCCTTCCACTTTTTCATTCGAGATTTTCTCGTAAAGTCACCATTCTCCAATAAGAACCTGTAATAGTTGTTACATTGCTCTACTATGAAGCTCATTAGATCTTCAGTAATGAACACATTTAGAAAATCTAGGCAGGAACTGTTTTCATTTAGAAGGGGAATCTTGCATCCAGAACTAGATGAGTCGAACTCTATAACGTCAGCATCAGGTTGTTTCATTTCCCAGTCAAATACCCCTTCATCTATTTCACTGTCATCTTCCTCTTCAGATGATGAAGATATGGCTTCATCGGCAGTAATGAGAACACCAGAGGTTGAAGGTGAACCTGCTTTAGAATGGCATGGCTTACTTGAATTTATCCTTTCTGAATTTTCATCCTCCCACCCATCACTGTCTTCATCATTCATATTATATTCTTCATCACAATCATCACTCTTTGTTAATAATTTTAGCAGTTCTGCATCGTTCAAATATTTTTTTCGCCACATTTTTGTAAATAAAATGTTGCTACTACCTTACGCGAAGTATAATAGAACAGTACCTATCAAACTTGCAGTACACAACCGCTTATCAACCAACGACTGACCGTTGTTTGCCACATCCAATGCAGTTGTCGCGGGTTACTATCCCCTCCTAGAAGCTTCGCCTACGTTACAGACTCGATGCCGTCGTTATACGGCAAACGCAGTCTGCTCGAGAAGGAGATGTACCAAAATACGTCATCCGCACAGGGAAAGGGGTACCAAAATGACGTACAACTACGTCAATAGCAGCGAAAAGGTTAAAAACTATTTCCTTCACTTCCCTAACTTCACTTTCAGTATCTCAATGTTTCGATATTATACGTTTAACCAAGTTCAACATTTTGTTCCTCGCGTATATGGTGCAATTTGCTATGTTTCAATCTAACGTATGAGAAAAATCAAGTAGGTGAATGAAAGTGCTACGATATATTTCACAATACCATGCTACAAGTTTATAATACATTTTTATTAATAATGACGTTGACAACTTGAGGAATGCTAATAGGTTGTCATACAAAAGAAACCTTTTTAAGCAGAAAGCACAGGCGGTCAACTCAGGAAACCAAGAAGGCTTTCAGGTGTTTCCACTTATTCATAACAACCTTGTAAATAATTACAAAATATTCTACAATAGCAAGAACCGGTTCCCCTCCCGTTTCCTCAAGTCAACCAACCTTGTTGATGTTCCAGCCGCATGTCAGCAGCTGGAATGATTCTGATATCAACCATATCAGGCCAGAAATTCCACAACATGGATACTCTCATCGGAGCTACAGCAAAGTAGTCAAATAGCACGGGCTCCGCAGTTTCTTTCTCATGATTACGTCTACGACAGCCGGGGTTGTTTACCAACCCTATCGTGTGCAAGCATGTATCCCGATAGGATGCCAATTAAAATACGCAAGTTTAATCTAGATAGAAATAATAAAAATCCTATCTGATACTGAAAGTTTTCTATAAAAGTCATAAATGTAATAATAAATTCGGAGGCACACGACGTTATTAGGTACAAACCCGCCAGCAGTAACTTGGGGAAACACCGTGATTGAAGGTTTTATTATACTCAAAATTTCCGAAATAAATTGGACTTAAACAGCAAAGGGTGTTAGTAAGGTGAAACACGTTTACTTTGGTAATTATTTCCAGTATAAGTAGACCAGCTAGGATGAACTTCATACAGACATGGTGTAATGAAGAATTGTATGTTTGCATTTAATCATAATACTGCCTATAAAATTTAGTAGCAAGAAACGAATTTAGTCCGCTTAACCAGCAGCTTTACTTTCTATATTCATACTTTTATTTCTCCATACTACGTCTGTCAATGCGCCCGATACTGCGGCTGCTTTGTTCACCTATTTCTTTACTTCCTCTTGGATATCTTCGTAACTAGTTATTAACACCCCTAGATAGGGGAATGTCATAACATATTGTATTGTTTTACCGTTTATTTCCAATTTACAACGCACTGTTTTTTTCGCGACCTTAAGACATTTAGTTTTCTCGACATTTAGTATCATGTAGTACTTGTCTGCTTTTTGTTTGAGTTTATCCAAGTCTTTGTAATCCATCTTCATTCTCTGCAAGTACCACTATATCGTCCGCATATTCAATTACTTTATTGTTTCGGCACCTATACTGTAATTTTTGTTTACTTTTTCAAGTTGCTCTATCATCTTGTCTGTTAACAAGCAGAAAAGTAGCAGGCTTAAACTATCCCCTTGTTGTATCCCTGTTCCTATTTTTATGATATCTGTCAATTCTTTGTTATATTTTATCTTTGTAAAGTTCTCGGTATTAAGTTCGTGAATTATGCGTATTATTTTGTTTGGTATCTTTAAGTCTTGTAAAATTGTTACTGTATTTTTCAACTTCGCTGTCGAAAGCTTTTGTCATGTCTATAAAACAAAGGAATACAGGTTTTTGAAATTCTAGAGATTTTTCTCATATTTGCCTCGGTATAAATATGGCATCTGAAGTCGACCTGTTTTGCCGGAATCCTTGTTGTTCTTCACTTATTGTTGTATGTTGATTTATTTTATCTTTCAGCAAGCTGGTAAACAATTTTATTACTGATTAAAAAACGGTTATTCCTGTATAATTCGCCGGAGCACTTTTGTCGCCTTTTTTGAATGTCGAGATTGTAATACTATTTTCCAATCTGAAGGAAGTCGTCGTTTTTCTCTCGTGGTTTGTTTGTGTCGGGCGTATAGTATAAGAGACGTTACGATTCACGACGGTTCAAAGGAGTAAGGTATGCAGTGGGAGACAGTTTTACTACGAAGAGTACACACAGCCACTGGGGAAAGCACGAAAACTCAGCCGAAGTATAGGACCATACGATGTCAGCGAAGTATTGCCAAGCGACGTTCACCGTGTGACCAGCGTTGAAGAATCAAAGGGGCGAGAATTTTCTACCACGGCCAATGTAAGCCAGCTGAAGACATACAAAATGCCAGACAAAGAAGATGACAGCAACCAAAATGATGCCCTATGAACTGAAAAAGACGAGGTCGAAGAAAATCACGGAAACGAACTACCACCTCCCGACGAAGAAGACGACCAAGAACTTTCCGAGGACGACACTCAAGAGCACCAGGTGCGAAGTACTGTAGCAACCTGGTTGTATCAATTGTATTTAGTAACTTAGCGACTTGGTTGCTATTTATATTAATATAAAAACATTCATAAAAGATTATTCTGTAAAAGCTAACACATAAAAAGTTCCTCTAAAATAGTGTTTCA
Source organism: Ctenicera cuprea (assembly GCA_958336395.1). Taxonomy (NCBI): domain Eukaryota; kingdom Metazoa; phylum Arthropoda; class Insecta; order Coleoptera; family Elateridae; genus Ctenicera; species Ctenicera cuprea. Next base: position 28,749,607 of record OY284496.1, read on the forward strand.
TTTACAACTCCTAACCAAACATTACATTTGTCACTTTTGACAGGTCTCAAGTTTGAAACTTCATGTAACGCACTTTTACAAGAAATTCTTAAACTTTCTCATGGTTTACAACTACCAGACGAGTTCCTTAAGAACCTACTGTTTTCAAAATTACCTGATAATTTAAAAATACCCGCTGCTTTACTTGAAACAGATTTGGAACTTCACGAATATTCAAATAAGATCGATGAATTATTATCTGTTGTGCCGAACAACATTCCTTGTGCATCAGAGAATGATAGGTTTGATCGACTATCTAAGGAAATCGCTAACATTAAAAATGAACTTCAAAATTCGCAATCAAAGTTTAGATCAAATTTTCAAAATAACTCTTTTGCACCATCACGATTACAAACACGTAATTTTAATCAACGTCAGTATTACAATCAAAATACACAACCTACTTCTACTCAGCAACTTAATTTTCCCAATAATAACACGCACAATTACCAAAATTTTCCAAATTTGTGTTATTACCATGAAAGATTTGGTGATAGAGCCGTTAGGTGTGCCGGTCCCCCATGTTCTTATAAAAAAAACTAAATTCGGCCTTGCTAACATCACCGTGTTGGCAAAATTTGGCTTTTCAAGGGTGCAATTTAATTTTTATTAAAGATGTATTTTGAAATATAAGTTTTTTAGTGGACAGCGGTTCAAACTACAGCTTGTTACCAAATGCTTTCTTCCACAACCACACAACACGCAATCCTGCCTCTTTGATTTCTTTATTGGCAGCGAACCAAACACAAATACAAACTTATGGTTCTAAAACACTAGCTTTAAAATTTGATTTTTCAAATCAACCAATTACTTGGAACTTTATTTTGGCAGATATTGCATTTCCAATTTTGGGCTAGATTTTTTACAATATCATAATTTAATGATAGACTGTGCTGTGGGAAGAGTGGTTGAGCGAATTTCTGTTAATCGATCTATGATGTTCGACCCGGAAATTCGTGAGTCATCCGTTCTTCCACAGACTGATAGTAATTCACCTGTTCAACAAACAAACCCTCCGACTTCAAACAAATCACAACCATCACTCCAACCAACTTCATCACAATCAAACATCCAACCAATCTCTCAATCATCTCTCTCAAACACATCACAACTAATCACACATCCTAATCAACTTTCCAATCTTCTTTCTTCTGAACTTAACGACTACCAATCGCCTTCTACGGTAGAAGCAGATGTTAATGCTCAAAAAATTTCTTCTAATTCACTCTCTTTACAATCTTTATCACCTGAACGCACTCTTTACTCTAATCTTCTTCAACAATTTCCTGCTTTAACAGCTGAATTCGACGTTAACACCCCTATTAAACATAATGTAGTGCATCGAATTAAAACTAACGGTCCGCCAATTAGTGCAAAGTGTCGAAGACTTAATCCAACACAATTACTGTTTTTAGAAAAACATCTGCATGAACTGTTACGTGCTGGAATCATCGAGCAGGCAGACAGTCCTTGGAGCAGCCCAATACATATGGTATTAAAACCTGATGGCAGCTATCGTGTCTGTGGCGATTACAGGCAGCTGAATGCGGTGACAGTTCCGGATACCAAACCAATTCCCTTCATGCAAGACTTTACTCACAAAATATATGGATCTACAATATTTACTAAATTGGATTTAAAGAAAGCATACTTCCAAATTCCTTTGCATCCAGATGATATGGACAAAACCACAATTACCACACCTCTTGGTGCATATCGTTACAAAAGACTTAATTTTGGTTTAAGAAACGCTCCTGCTTCCTGGTCCAGATGCGTCCAGAAGATTCTTACAGGGATGTATTACATTTATTTTTACCTCGACGATATATTAATTTTTAGTAAAACCGCGTCAGAGCATTTGCGTCATGTAAAAATGGTTTTTGAACGTCTGACTGAATAAGGACTTTTGTTGAACGTTGATAAATGTGTTTTTGGGGTTAGTGAATTGGATTATTTGGGGCACAAGGTTTCATGTAAAGGCATTCTGCCACAAGACTCAAAAATTGAGGCGATAAAGAACTTTCCAATACCAAACGATCAAAAAAAATTGCGCAATTTCATAGGCTTAATAGGATATTTTCATAAACACATTAAGAACTGTGCAAAAATTTTAGCTCCGCTGAATTCTTTAGTTATTCCGGGTAAGGCTTCCACGAAACCAGTTGTTTTGCAAGGTAGGACGTTAGAAGCTTTTTATGAAGCCAAGCAGGCACTTATTGAGGCCACACTTCTAGTACACCCTCAAGAAGGAGCTGAGATCAGTATTTCTTGTGATAGTTCCGGAGATGCTATTGCAGGCGTATTACAGCAACTACAAGATGGTTTATACAAACCTCTCGCATTCTGCAGTCGATCGCTTACGCCTACTGAAAGAAAATACAGCATTTTCTCACGCGAACTTTTGGCTATTTATTTCGCAATTAAAAAATTTCGATATTTTATAGAATATAGGACTTTTCACGTGTATACGGACCATAAACCGATTTGCTCAGCTGTCAAAAGTTCGTGCGACACTTATTTACCACGAGAGTTTCGTCATTTAGAGTACATTTCTGCTTTCACCACGGATATCCGATATTTAAAGGGTAGCGAAAATATTCCAGCAGACGCACTTACACGAGTTTCAGCAATTTTACCCGAGTTGGTTGATTATGATGCAATTGCACATGCGCAGGTTCAAGATGAAGAATTATTGCAACTTCAGTCGAATCAAAATTTCAATTTTGTCAAAGCACGTACACCAAACAATACGTCAATATGGATCGACACGAGTCGAGGATTGTCGCGACCTTACGTTCCATTGCCATTTCGTTTTGGAATTTTCCAGCGGTTGCATGGCATGGCTCATCAAGGTACTAGGACGATGCAGAAGCATGTTGCTCGAAGGTTCTTGTGGACTGGTATGAGAAAAGACATTTGGGATTGGGTAAAGAGCTGTTCTAATTGTCAGCAGAATAAAATAACACGACACACGAAGACACCATTGCAACCTATAATCGAACCTGATAATCGTTTTGAACAAATTCATTTGGACATTATGACCCTTCCTCCTTCGAATGGTTTTAAATATCTGCTAACAATAGTAGACCGTTTTTCACGTAGGCCCGAAGCAATTCCATTAAAGAGCACCACAATTGATATTATTATACAAGAACTTATCAATACTTGGATCAGCCGTTTTGGAGTTCCAAAGATTATTTCTACGGATAATGGTCCACAATTTATTTCTGCAACGTGGGAAAATTTTTTGAAAACTTTGGGGGTAAAACATATTAAGTGCAGTGTTCAACACGCACAGAGTCAGGGTTTGGTGGAAAGACTTAACCGTACGATTAAACAAGCAGTAAGAACGACGGGGATGAGCGACTGGATAGATAGATTACCATGGATTTTATTGGCTTTGCGCTCAGCAATTAAAGAACAAGTTCAGGTGTCTCCTGCGGATATTCTATACGGAACACAATTGCGTCTGCCCGGAGATTTTTTTCAAGACCTTGACGATCGCACCGAGTTAACACATTTTGTTTTTAAATTACGAAAACACATGCACAATGCCAAGTTCTTTTTCACTAAGATTTTTAATAATAGCAATACTTTCGTGGATCAGCAATTAAAATCGTGCTCACACGTGTATGTACGCAACGACAGTCATACGCTAGGCTTAAAGCAGAATTATTTGGGTCCATTCAAAGTGATCTCTCGAACGCAAAAATATATGGTATTGGAGGGCTTCGGTAGAAATGGAATTGTTTCTCTAGATCGCCTCAAACCAGCTTTTTTTGTTTAAGTATTTTTGTTTAGATATTATGTTCTTTTTATTTTTGCACATTTTTTTCCCTTTTTGTTCTGTTTTTTTTTAGTGAACTGAACTTTTTCGACTCAGATCTTAGAACCTCAAGAATTGGACACGCACCTGGCAAAACTAGAAGCAACTTCAAGCTAATTTAATTCTATTTTCTATAATGTTCAATTAGTTACGTTACTTGTATTGTTTTTAAAAAGATCAGAAGTTTTTGTAGCTAAGATAGCATGCGCTTCACGTTTGCTGCGTAGTTTTTTTCTTCTACGAAGTTGGGGGGGGGGGTATTAATGTAGCAGCCCTTGGTTTTAGATATTGTTCAATTGTATGTAGTAACTTAGCGACTTGCGTTGCTATTTACGTCGCTATGTTTAGTTATCAAGATAATCTTGTAAAAGTAAATTCCTCCTGCAAACTAGTGTTTTATTTACAACTACGAACTTAACATTACATAACTTTACAGTACCAGTAGCAGGAAAACGTTAAAAGTAGAGAAGATAAAACTGTTAATAGAACGAAGCAGCTGAACGACAGTAATGATCTTAATGGAAGCCAATCAATAAAACATGAAAAAAGAAAAAAGTTTAACTTGAGTCTTAAAAAAACCTTTGAGTGTGAAAATACAGATGACGGAATGATTGATGATATTAAAGATAGTTCAGTTGTTGCTAAAACAGATTCTTCATTCTATGGTAAGTTTTTGATATGAAATTATCTTTTCTTGGTTGGGTGGTGCTATTATTATAATACAGTAAATAGGGCTGTGCCATTATCAAAATGCATAATTGATTATAGAAAAATATACAGTGTTCATTGGAAAAGTTTCTACGTGTAATATTAAGAGAATCAGAAGAGATATTAATATGCGGTTTGTGGGAGCTTTTTAGGTGCCAAGAGGGACACATTTTTCGGGTATTGGTGTTTGATAGCTTCCACAGCCTACTCGACTTTAAAATCTTAAATACCACCCTACCTCTTATGTGACATCAAACTAAAGACCTAGAAAAATATTAACTTTTGGCTAGAAAATTAAAATCGGTTGATGCGTTCTTCAGTTACTAATAAAAATATTTTTATTGTGTAAAACATGGGAGCCCAGTGTTTAAACTAATGCACCCCGTTACCATAGATGTAAATTATTTTAGTAACAAACTGCAAAGCATCTTTTTTAACACTACAGTAAGTGGTGAAAATATCGGTTAGTTAAGCAACGGTAATGGGTGGATTTTACTATTATTTGTTCTGCTGGCGATTACTGGAAAGCGCTTTGGAGCCGCAGGTCTTAAAAGATATTGCCACATTAGCAGGGGTAGTTGCTGAAGGCTCAATAGAAAGTGTTCTTCGTGGAAAATACTACAACATTGTAACAAGGCTGCATAAGAAAGTTTACGAAGCAATTCTGCGTCTTCTTATACAAAAATTCCATTCTACTTTATCAGAAGAATAAATGCATATAATATCCTCTCGAAAATGATTTTGTACAACTTAGTTGTAGTTTTTTTCTTCTGCAAAGTTGGGGGGGGGGGTACTAATGTAGCAACCTGGTTGCATCAATTGTATTTAGTAACTTAGCGACTTGGTTGCTATTTATATTAATATAAAAACATTCATAAAAGATTATTCTGTAAAAGCTAACACATAAAAAGTTCCTCTAAAATAGTGTTTCATTTACAACTCCTAACCAAACATTACAGTACGACTTCAAGTGACGTGAAAATGAGTATTAGTAAAAAGAAGGCGCAAAATGGGGATAGTGACAGTGAGAAGTGCGAGAAACGTGTAAAACGAAAACCGAAGAGATTTGAGGATTTTTACATGGAATAAACTGTTTGATAAAGCGTAATATGTTCATTTACTGCATTCATGTGCGTAAAATGTACTGTTTTATTTACTGTTTTCTGTAAATATGTTATTTTATGAGTGTATTAATTATTTTGCGAATTTTGCCGTGAAAAAAAAATTGTAACTGTAACCAAACATATGGTTGACCTACAGAATCAGATGAAACTTATAAATGTGACCCAGATACTTCACGCGAGGTCGCGTAAAAAGGTCAGGTGATGGCCGAGTGAAAGCGCCATCTGCCTTGAGCAGGCGGCGGCGCATGGAACCAAGCAGTCAACCGACAGCCATCGAACTGTAAGGAGGTGTGCTAAGAAGTATTGTACCAATTTATTCATTAAACGAGTTTTTATTATTAAGAAAAGTGTTTTATCGCATCCTGACAATAGCTAAGTAAGAGCAGCTAACAGGTCTAAATCCGAAAGTCACACGAAGCCTTCAAAGAAACATTATGGTTGTTATAGCTACAGAGCTTCTTCATCAGAGGATGAATTATCGGAAACTGATTTCAGTTGTAAAACTAATGAAAATGTGCCGAGTTCCGCAGATTATATTTCCACAAAGAAATAAATAATCAAGAAAGCTAAGAAGCTCTCAATGCTGTTTTCTCAAGTTAATTATAAAACTTTGAAATTTAGAAATAAGTTAGAAAACCAAAGCTGTAATTTGAAAGTATTACAGAATGCATTTACATACTGTTAAGGCCCAAAATGCTTAAAATTAATTTATGTTACATTTTGAATTTCGCACCTATGTTTGAAATATTTATGAGCGGTGCTGTACCAGTGCCATGAAGCCATAGGGGTGAACTGAAGGAATCAGTGGGCTCTTGTACATGGGGGTAAAGCTGAAACCTGTACTCGCGCAACGCATAGTATGTTGGCCATCTCGGCGGGCCGGGGTAACGGGAGGGCAAATATCCCGACATTTTTAACATTTCACTAGTTGAGTTTGACTTCTGTTTTACCGGCAAAATCAATTTGTCATTCTCCGTGTATGTTCTTTGTTGTCATTCGGTTTTTGGTAATTTTGTGGATAATTTTTATGTGATTAGTTTCACTTACAGAACATTTACGAAAAATAAACTTCGGATTATTGTAAAGTTAAGTATTATACGAAACACGAATACTACATTCCATTAAATTTATCGTTTTTCTTTTCAGGAAAAATTTGAGGTTAAACCAAAAGTCAACAAACTTACTAGATGTAACTCGTTTTATTGCGATGAGAGCTAAGTATTCAACGTACGGATACTATACATAATTAAAATCATTATTTTTCTTTTCAGGAAAAAGTTGAAACAGATACGGAGTTGAGTACACACTTCTTTCTACCGATACTGCAGTAAATAAATTTGCTACTTTTGTTTTCAAGTAAAGCTTCCCAGAAAGTAACAGATTTTGGTTTGTGCTGTACGATTTCATCTGCATATTTTAGCTATGGATGTTGGTCGTAAGAAGTATTACAGTAGAACTCCAATTATCCGAACTCCGGCCATCCGAATCGCTGATTATCCGAATCGCTTTAGGACACCGTCTCATATTGCAGTTCTAAATTCGCTGACTTGGTAAGCATATGCAACTTCTGACTGTCAAGCGGATGCGCGACTTGGCTGCCCGAAAACGGGTTAAGGCAGCCAAACAGCTTAATTTGACGGAGATGTTTAGTAAGCAATAACTGTCATTTACCAAAGTATGTATGTAAATTTTTTTAATTAATTAATACATAGCTCTTTTTCTTTATATATATATATATATATATATATATATATATATATATATATATATATATATATATATATATATATATATATATATATATATATATATATATATATATATATATATATATATATATATATATATATATATATATATATATATATATATATATATATATATATATATATATATATATATATATATATATATATATATATATATATATATATATATATATATATATATATATATATATATATATATATATATATATATATATATATATATATATATATATATATATATATATATATATATATATATATATATATATATATATATATATATATATATATATATATATATATATATATATATATATATATATATATATATATATATAGTCGTCCATCGTATCTTGTGACATCCAGTAAAAATTTTGACGCTTTGACATCCACCCTTAAGAAAAGAGATAAAGACAAAAGAAAAACATGCATTTCAGGAATTAACTATAAGGCGCTGTTGGTAAGAAAAAAAATCAACCATACACCAAATTAAAACAATATGGGTCCTATCTCTTTGACATCCGTTGTATATTGAATATACATTTTTATTCCGTGTTTCTTTTGACATCCGTCAAAAATATGCATACCTTGTAACATCCTTGCAGAGTTGCCATTTTTACAAAGGCTCTGTAAGAGGCACAGGGTCTGTTGAAGTGCAAAAGCGACTTTTCCAGCTAAAAAGAGGTACATGACTGAAACTTCGGCAATATATTATGAAGCTTTCTTTATTTTAATAAAAAATGTGGTACAATTCAATAAATCAACTCATTAATAAAATAATGTGTTTTCTAAATAAAAGTGTTTCTCCCCAATGATAATTTCTACAAATGCAAAATGAATTATCTAAAATGAAAATATTAACTCAAATTTGTTTCTTAATCGTTATTTGTGTTAATGAAATAGTGTCCTAAACTTTAAGGGCATGTAGCATCAACAAAAATAAGATAAAAAGTTCCCACAAACATAGGTCCGCAAATGCCTCGTTTTCGAGATACAGGGTGTTAAAGTTTAATTTTTATGTTGCGTTATATTGATTCTTTCTAAACAGCCTGTAGGAAAGTCGATGAAGTTTTCAGGGTAAGTATTACTCAAAACTTACTAGGCTTCATTCACAGTAAATCAAGTTTTAAATATAAAAGTCCAGTGGCGTAGAAACCGAATGAGGTGCCTCTTATTTCAAGAATATTTGATACGCCACTTGGATTTTTAAAATTTTGTTTATAAAAACTTTATTTATCAATTCTAGCTTTACTTCGTTAAAGTCCATATTTAATGAGTATCTGTATATAAAATACTTAATCACTTTAACAATATCTATTTATTTTAACCTTATACGTATTTCGGCATGTTTACATGCCATTGTCAAAGGTTATTATGAAAAAGTAAACAGTTAGTGTTGTTATAGCAATAGAACTTTTTTACTTATCTTGGTAATCGTCTGCAGATGACTTGATTTCTTATTCCAAAATGTCTAGTAGAGGACAATTTAAGAGATCAATTTGCTCATTCATTAACGGTACAGTTTTTAAATGTTTGTGAATTTCAAAAGCTTCTAGTATATCTAATTTACGTTTATCATCACAAAAGTGTAAACATTTTTTATGATGTTATTAGATGTCAATGAATGATTGTGTTCTAGTAAGTGTTTAGCGTAATTGGATTTATGTGGGTGTTTGTATTTGTAACAACGTACGTGTTCTTTATACCTAATATCAAAATTTCTAATTGTCTGGCCTATATAAACCGAATTACAATGCGAACAATTTAATTTGTAAATGCCTGATTTTAGCAAATCGGCTGTTTTTGATTTTGCATTAAACAAAGTGTTTAAGATGTTCCTAGTTGTTTTAAAGCTTACTTTATATTTATTTGTTTTGTTTATAATTTTAGCAATTTTTTCTGATTTGTCACCAAAATATGGGATCGAAGCATATTTAATTGTATCGAACGAAGTTAGGGTATTTGGATAAATTTTTTGAATGGCTAATTTATAATCTTTTTTTTTAAATTAATGTATCAATAAGTTTAGTATTATAACCATTACTGTATGCAATTTGTTTAACTTTGCACCAATCTAAATTATTTTACTTTTAATAATAAAATTTATTTCCAAAAAGATGGTTTACCCATGGGAAGTCCAGTTTCACCTCTTTTAGCTAACATATTTATGGAAAATCTAGAAGATCAAATATTCGAATCAAATCAATCTGAGAAAGTTATATTTTGGTTTCGTTATGTTGATGACATTTTAGCATGTTTTAATAGTTCATTTGATTTAATTAATGAATTTTTACTTTGTATTAACAGCTTGCACCCAAACATAAAATTTACACTAGAAACTGAACAAAATAAATCCATTAACTTTTTAGATTTAAACATAAAAATTAATTCAACTAATAAATTTGAGTACTCAGTTTATAGAAAACCTACACAAACAGACATTACAATACCACACGATTCTTGTCACCATAAAACACATAAATTAGCAGCATACAGGTCCCTGATACATAGGGCTTTGACGGTCCCTTTAGATGAAATTAATTATAATAGAGAAATTTCAATTATTAATTAATTAAACAAATTGCATACAGTAATACATTAATTAAAGAAAAAGATTATAAATTAGCCATTCAAAAAATTTATCCAAATACCCTAACTTCGTTCGATACAATTAAATATGCTTCGATCCCATATTTTGGTGACAAATCAGAAAAAATTGCTAAAATTATAAACAAAACAAATAAATATAAAGTAAGCTTTAAAACAACTAGGAACATCTTAAACACTTTGTTTAATGCAAAATCAAAAACAGCCGATTTGCTAAAATCAGGCATTTACAAATTAAATTGTTCGCATTGTAATTCGGTTTATACACTGTGTCCATAAAGTAACCCCCCCCCCCCTAACTAACTTTTGAACGACTTATTATTTTACTACAAAATTTGGTGTGATTTAATGGGAAATTATATACTATTTTTTAGCTCATAATTAAATAATGTATCATTCAAAATGGCGGCTGGGCGCCATTTTGAAATTTTTTTTTAAATAGAAAGGGGGGTCGAGTGACACCTCGTTTGAAAGGTATTTTAGTTCTGCGTCTGATCCTAGAGTTTCAAAGAAAAATATTTAGCCATAACTAATTAAAAAAAATTAAAAATAATTAAAAAAAACTAAGAATTAAAGCAAAAACAAATGAAATTAAGTGTTCGAAATGTTCACCATTCACTTCTTGGCACATAAAAAGTCGGTTATGACATTTCTGTAAAAAACGCATTACAGAAGTTTGCAGAAATATCACTCCAGAATCTTAGGAAAATGTAAGGCAGGAATGTCATAACCGACTTTTAATGTGCCAAGAAGTGAATGGTGAACATTTCGAACACTTAATTTCATTTGTTTTTGCTTTAATTCTTAGTTTTTTTAATAGACTTCTTTACTTCAAACGTTTGTCATTTTGTTATGGCTAAATATTTTTCTTTGAAACTCTAGGATCAGACGCAGAACTAAAAGACCTTTCAAATGAGGTGCCACTCGACCCCCTTTTCTATTTAAAAAAAAATTTCAAAATGGCACCCAGCCGCCATTTTGAATGATACATTATTTAATTATGAGCTAAAAAATGGTATTTAATTTCCCATTAAAGCACACCAAATTTTTTAGTAAAATATTAAGTCGTTCAAAAGTTAGTTAGGGGGGGGGGGTTACTTTATGGACACAGTGAATAGGCCAGACAATTAGAAATTTTGATATTAGGTATAAAGAACACGTACGTTGTTACAAATACAAACACCCACATAAATCCAATTACGCTAAACACTTACTAGAACACAATCATTCAATGACATCTAATAACATCATAAAAAATGTTTACACTTTTGTGATGATAAACGTAAATTAGATATACTAGAAGCTTTTGAAATTCACAAACATTTAAAAACTGTACCGTTAATGAATGAGCAAATTGATCTCCTAAATTCTCCTCTACTGGACATTTTGGAATGAGACATCAAGTCATCTGCAGACGATTACCAAGATAAGTAAAAAAGTTCTATTGCTATAACAACACTAACTGTTTACTTTTTCATAATAACCTTTGACAATGGCAATGCCGAAATACGTATAAGGTTAAAATAACTAGATATTGTTAAAGTGATTAAGTATTTTATATACAGATACTCATTATAAAAACTTTATTTAATTTACAAATAAAAAGTATTTTTGCACAATTTTATAGTATTAGCAGTTTTCTTGTAATTTCAAATTTAATTTCAATGCAATTTTTAACAAAAAAAAACAAAAGCAAAATATTTTTTTATAAAAATAAGCGATTTATAATTAATAAAAAAAGCGGAAATCGACAATAGGTACGTATTGTAAATTTTTTTAGTTGAAATTGGTAATGCTTTTGCTTTTTAAAGGTGCATTTCTAAACCTGAAATTGAAATTACAAGAAAATCGCTAATCCTATCAAAATTGTGCAAAAATATTTTATTTTTAAATTGAAGGTAGTTTTCATAATCGCAAATAAAATTTAAAGAATCCCAGTGGCGTATCAAATATTCTTGAAACAGGAGGCACTTCATTTTCTTTCTACGCCACTGGAATTTTATATTTAAATATGATTCACTGTGAATGAAGCCTAGTTTTAAGTAATACTTACCTTGACATTTTCATCGACTTTCCTACAGGCTGTTCAGAAAAAAACGATAAAACGCAAAAAAAAATTAAATTTTAACACCCTGTATCTCGATAACGAAGCATTTGCGGATTACATTTAAATTTATATAACATAATAATAAAATTCGAGGAACATTTTTTTTTAATTAATCACGCATAAATGAAACAAATTTTAAACTGCACCCGAAGCGCTTTGCTTTGCGGACTTCCGAAATCCGAAATAAACTGAAACGACTGAGAACTGAAAAACATTGTAGGACAAAATTTGAAATTTATCCTTGTTTATTCTATTTATTTTATTTCTTTCTGAATTGTTACGAAGAGCAATAAAACCAAAAATAAGCAATAAAGCAGTTGCTGTCTGAACTAGTAATTTATGGGAAAGTACACATGTTTCTTTGTATTTTTCTCCGACAGGCGACAACTGGTAACTTGATCGGCTGAACGATTCGGTTATCGGTATACTGAAATTAATTACACCGCAATAGCGCAATTGAAAAACAAAATGTTTTGTCTGGTAACCTATTAGGTAGTTAAGCAATAAGTAGTAATAAAATAAGGGACGAAGTAAAATAATAATTTCATTATTATGGAACTATTAAAACAAAGTATTGTAGAAAACATCAACATTATAAAATTATTATTTTTCTGTGAACTTTGCGGGACGGGGCCCCCCTGGTCATCGGAGCCCCGCCGCCTTGCGGTTGCTGGCGCTATGATAGCTACGCCACTTGATATTTGATTGTGTTCTTTTACGAAAAGAAATTTGTCCAACGCAACGGGCGTTTGTTCAGAGTTTGAACTAAATTCGATGCATTAGTAAGAAATTACAAATTTTGCATAAAATGCGATCAATTTCTCTATAGTCAACCCAGATCAAAATTTGTACCATTAACTGAAATATGAAAAGCAAAACATAGGCAAAGTACTCGATATGATTAATTTTTTTGTCTTATGGTAGCAAAGTTGCAAATAAGCAATAAACTTTTTTAATCATAGTTTTAAAAAATTACATATTGTTTGAATTTCAAAAAAAAATATCGTAAACGTTTACTTTTCCACTAAAAGCACAAAACAACAAGCACGTGTCGTACACTGCTTTGTGTTTATGATAGATTTAACGGCACTCGGCACAGACCCACTGTTGCCAAGTTTCAGATGCCAAAGCGTGCGCCAAACCAGAAACAATATACACTGTCAATACCCGGACGTCAAAGAGATGGCTCAGATTAGACGCCAGTTGTATACAAAATATACAGCACCAGCTCTCACGCGCGCCCTCTTAGCTATATACAGCGTAACTAAAATATACATCTTGATTTTAAATAACCGTTTTTTGACATCCATCTGGAATTTGTTCTAGCTCCTCCCCTTACATCAACAAGAGAATTTAGCATAGAAAACGCTGTGACATCCGAATTTGGATGTCACAACGTTGTTGGATGTCGAAGAGTTAGGAAAATTTTTGCGCTCTGATGTC